>BSAI01000100.1:84401-144837 GCA_036245035.1 Adrianichthys oophorus
ATTGAAGGAGGACGTGTTCGGTGTGAAGGAAGCTTTGGTCTTTTCTGCTAGCTGACTAACTAGCCAACAAAAAGGAAAGTTAAATAGTAAATTTGGGCCCTAAACATTGAGAACTAAAGTCTTGTTCGTTCTCTGTCATACATCTCGTCTACGCACAGCCATGACGACAGGACAAGCCGTCTTTTTATCCTGGTGTTTCATACACGAGAGAAACGTGCATTAACTTTGGTATATCTGTAGAGACTCCTGTACATCGGGATGATTCTGTCAAAAAAAATTGATCTTAACTCATGAAAACCCTTTAAAGCAAAGGTGAAACACCTTCATTAAAATGAAAAGCCGAGTCCAGTTGACTGCTTTTTTACGAACTACTTCAATCGTAGTCTTGATGAACTTTTGGACATTTGAATTTTTTTAAGTCTCATAAAGAGCCCATTGTACAGATGTTTGTAGCAGCTCAACACCATCTTTTCTTCAAACCCATCAGGTGCTCAGACTCCATAATAGCACTAGATGGACTTTTCCGTCCTCCTGCATTGTCTGAAGGCTGTACGGGCAATACAACGTCTAGCAGAGTATGAACCCATCTTTGCTTCAGGCAACAGTGAGACTGCACCTCAATAACAGCCTTGTGACTGCAGTAAGTCCAACCTAGCAATGGTGGAGCACTCGATATGCCAGCCAGGTCTTCCTCGACCCCACGGAGAATCCCAGTACGGCTCGCGAGGCTTCGATTTCTTCCAGAGAGCAAAATCCCTCGGGTCTCTTTTACTAGAGCTGCCTACAAAGCACAGTTTATACTCTGTTAGAGAAATCTGAGCAACAATCAGAATCAAAAATCGTCACTATGAACACAAGTATTAGGAGACAGGATGTCTCACCTTGTTCTCCGTGAGAACCCGTGGCTCCGGTAAACCGGCCATAACGGTCTCCAATGGATTGGACATCAAAGTAAACGTCACCTGTTCCCAAAGGAGCACTGACTGACCACCATTGTTCTGTTTACACACAATGACCGACCGACGGACTTCTCACCTTCTTTGGTGGCGTAAGCGTTCCCATTTCTGATAATTCCTTCGATAAATGCAATAATCTGATGCACGTTCTCCGTGACTCTCAGGTACACCACTGGAGGAATAACCTGGAAAAACAACATGAAGACCAAACTGAAACCTGAGGCTGAAGCTTTGTCTGCTCTGCTGAACTTCAGCGCAGCTTCAGAGATTCATGTTGGTACTTTTCACTGGAATAGATAAATAGAGGATAAAAGTCCTCCGACAAACCTTAAGAGACTGCATGTCCTTCTTGAATTCCTCTTCATACATTCTGGAGATGACGGCTGGAGAAACGTTTTCCTGTCAGAGCACGTAAGCAAAAAACTTAACCAAATGTATCATCAACGATGATTGTTTGTTTATTCAAAACAAGAAAGAAAGGCATTTGAATCTGAAAAGGAAAACTCTTGAAGGATATTTTAAAGTTTTGGTTTCCCCTTAAACCTGTTTCTGACATTTTATTCGCTTTATTTTGAAATGCATTTTGGCCCAGCGGTTTCACCTGCCAGCTTCGTTGGATGATTTTGTCATCGATGTCAGTGATGACCATGGCGTGGACCACAACGACCCCAAAGCAGCGGGACAGGATCCTCTGCAGGATGTCGAACCGGACGTACGAGCTGTGGCGACGCACAAATTCAAAAGATTTTACTCTGAAACACAGATCTTCCTGCGTGAAACAAATGTGCGTCTCGACATTACCAAGCATGACCCAGGTGTGCGTGGTCATACACTGTGGGTCCACAGCTGTACCTGGATGGGAGAGAAGCATCACAAAAGAGCAACAACGTTCACAAAAAACACACTGAAATTCATAGAATCTTTGTCTTCTCTTAAACAAAAAAGACTTAAAACCAAACAATGATCAAATAATTAACAAATTATTGTTTGGACCAGTGATATTATTGTATTTATTGTTGTTACATCCAAAGAATTCCTCAGTGGAAAAGTGCCAGATGGCTTTCTGTGCGCCAGTGTAAGATAAAAAGATTTCCCCTTAACTTTTCCCTTAAAGCCAAATCAAAAGCCAACTTCACAGGCTCTAAAATGAGTCAGATCCAGTGAAGAAGAGAAAACGCTTTTAATAAAATGATCAGTCAGATTGAAGTGCTCTCAGGTCACTGAGAAACTCTGGATTCCTGGGGAATGTCAGCATCTGTGTGCGTTTGGGGGGAAATGAACTCGAGTTGGAATCGAGCAGGAGATGAGGCCACTTTGGAGGAACATCTTGTAAAACAAGTTAACTTTTTTCCATAAAGGTGAAGCTTCTTCCTGTATTTTTGTGATGACGTTAATGCAGCGGTTGGTGAGGCGGCAGCAGCGGGCGGAGGGCTCACCAGGTCGCTACCCGCTCTCTGGACAGGATCAGGGGCTCCTTCTTCTTGCTCAGGCTGTTGAAAGTCACCAACCCCGTGTCGAACCCGCTCGGTCTCATCCACGCTCTCTCGGAACCATCGCAGCCGCAGCCTTTGGACCTGCTCGGTACCGGGGCGCGACGGAGAACCCGGCGGAGGAGCGCTGCTCCCCGGAAAGTAGGTCTCCACATACTGCCCGCTGGATGCTGAGAGATCCACAGAGAACCTGACGTTAGCTTCTTCTTCTTTGGTGTTTTTGGTTGATGGCTCTGCCGCCAGTAGGAAGTATATCGTTCGAGTCTCAAATTAATTATACATCAATTAAAGTCCTATTTCAGTTTAATTTTGAATTAATATTAATCATATATGTATAATAGGTATCTATAAAAACTTTAATTACAATTAAAATCGACAAAAGTGGGGATTTACCAAAGTGTTGCTTCTTAGCCTCTTTGCTCATAAAGTTTTTCCAAATCTCGCGAGACTCTGATACCGGAAGTTTGGGGGTTGTCAGGTGATCGCCGCAGTTATGTCAAAATAATCGGACATTCATCGGGGAAGTAAAGGCGGCGCCTCGAGCGGGTTTCTGGAAGCTTCGGCCGGCATGCAGAACGTGATCAACACGGTGAAAGGCACCGCGCTCGGCGTGGCCGAGTTCCTCACGCCGGTGCTGAAGGTGGGTCCGCGGGTCCAGTCTATGGTCCAGCTTCGCTTTAAAGGCGCGGAGCTGCGGGGAAGTCCGGCGGGACTCCCACAGCACCGCCAGCTACTGCGAGCTCCGGATTCCAGAGCTTTCAGGTCTTGTGTTTTGTTTTCCACAGGAGTCAAAGTTCAAAGAGACAGGAGTGATCACTCCGGAGGAGGTGAGGGCGGAACCTGGACGGGTTTATGAGGAGCTCCGTCTGACTCCCTCATGGTGTGTTTCTGTTTCAGTTTGTAGCAGCAGGAGATCACCTGGTTCACCACTGTCCCACGTGGAAATGGTGAGTTCCCCTTACATCTGCCCACAGATGACCAACTCAGCTGTGGTCCTAGTCCATCTCCGACAAGCAGCAGTCATCCTCTCCATTCACTCCTCTCCCAGCTGAGCTGTTCTTTCAGCGACACACTCATGTCAGAACTTCGGACCATCAGGCTCTCGCTGTCAGGTTTCTACTGACCTGAGCCACAGATTTGGTCCCCAAGAACCATCTTAACCATTGTATTGTGTTCAGGTCAAGTTTGACCCGTTTTCTCACTTGAAAATGGGTCAAACTTGACCCAAACCCAGCATAAAGGTTAAGATGCATTCACACCTGGAATGTGATGTGCGCTCAAGACTGCAGGTTCTTGACAGCACTTTTAGCATACGATGTTCACACTTGGACTGTCACTACCTGATACTATCTCAGGTACCTAGAGCTGGTAGAGACTTGGTACGAAATGTCGATGAGTGTAAATCTGGTGAATCTGGCTCCAGACTTTTTCTTTCACGGCTCTATTCTGTTATATGAAAGACTTGGCGTTATGGAAGTCCAGCCAGGCACAAATCGCAGTGAATTTTTCCGCTGTGATGAATTTTCCAACGGTTGGTACTTCTGTGAATTAAAAAGGACAGCCTTCGTTTGTCACTACCAAATCCAAGTCCCTGATTGGTCAAAGTTCAACTTGTTTAACTTTCAACGTGCGATCAATAGACTTGAGTTCTGTACGTAGAGCCAAAAAACTGGACTTAAAATCTAGCATAGTGACGTGTAAACACAAACGTTTTGAACACGGAAGTGTGAAACACACATTACATTGACACGTTCATCACTTGAACATGCATTTTTCAGCTAGCGTAGCATCAAACTCCATGTCCACACGATTTTGTCTACGACATCATCCACATTCCTGCGATCCATCACAGAGCAGTAATGACAGTCTCAATTATACAGAAACATCAGTACTTCTGCCCCTGCACCCCCATGACTTTGCTTGAGCATTCTGCAGCATGTTTGTGCTAGTTTTGTTGCGCTACCGTTCAGGCGTGGGTGGTCCCTCTGCCCAAATCAGTCACTATTATCTGTGTTGATGTTTTCTGAGTTCACAGCGTGATGTCACGTCTCCTTCAGAGGAACCTGCTGACTTCCTGCTCCATGAAACTCTTCAGCACGATTTATCCCTAAAGCTGCATTTATTCCATTAAAAAGATCTCTGTGTGTTTACCTGTGAAAGATTTGTCTGTGGCGGCTTCAGCTCCGTGTTTCTTTTCAGGGCCACCGGCGAGGAAGCTAAGGTGAAGCCGTTTCTGCCGCCGGACAAACAGTTCCTGTTGACTCGCAATGGTAAAGAGGAGAACTTAGCATCTGCTGGCTCAGTTTGGTCTTTCAACTGCTTGTATTCAAATCTCCTTGCATTTTTGGTTGATCATCTGGATTATTTTCATTGTAATCCCATCCTGATCTTGAATTATACAGGAAGTTAAATGTTTTCAGTAGACTCATAGAAAGTCAGGGGACTGTGACTGTAGCTGTATTTAAGGTGGTATTGTGTTTGTCGCCCCACAGTTCCGTGCTACAAGCGCTGTAAACAGATGGAGTACTCTGACGAGCTGGAGGCCATCATAGAGGAGGACGATGGTGACGGGGGCTGGGTGGACACTTACCATAACTCAGGTCGGACTCCCAACGCACCCGCGTGGCGTTCAGAAACAACGCAACAACAATCCCTTCAAATGTCTGTGATTAAAACAAAAAAACAAACCAAATCTGTCAAAGTTTAACCCCCATGAGGGCGGATTGAAACTGGTTTACGGGGTTTGTCTGAATCTGTGAGGGAATCCTCATCAACAACGCTAACGTTTACCTCAAGATAAAACAACGACTAAATGTTCATGACATCAAAATGAATTTAGACTGTTCTGTGTTCAAAAACAGGTCAATTTGTAGTTCTTTTTAACAGTTTAGTAAGATTTAGCACAGATTAGTACAGTTAAGCAGAGTTTAGTACAATTTGGTACATTGTGGCACAGTTTGGTACGGTTTAGCACAGTTTAGTGCTGTTTGGCACAGTTTTGTATAGTTTAGCACAATTTGGTACAGGCTAGCTCAGTTTGTTAGGTTTGGCACAGTGTGGTGTTGTACAGTTTATGACAGTTTGGTACAGTTTTAACAGTGCATTTCAATTTGGCACAGTTAAGTACAGTGTGGTAACTATGGAGAAACAAAACTGATGGAAAAAACAAAGCAGAACAGAAGACCTGATAATGAAGAACTGGAAACCAAACACTAAAATATACTGAGGACCGTTGACACAAATCAAGACAGGTGTGGATGGTTGGCGTGGTTGTTTTTTTACAGTGTAGTACAATTATGCTCTGTTTCCACTGAGCGCTCGGTAATTTGAGCGTTTCCAATTATGAAAGGGACCCATTAAGCAGGACCGACTTGTACCATTTTTGGGCCCCCATCGGTCGCAGGTCCATAGAAAAACAGAATGGACCGGTCAGGACGGAGCTACTGTCATCACACGATGAAATCCATTGATCGGTGGAAAGGTATTACAACAATAGACCAGCGCCAATGTTTCCAAACATTCAGTAGTTTTCTGCTGTGTTCTTCTTTGCCTCCCACAGTCTTCTTGCAAATAATATTAAATTCTTTGCATATGCGAAATACCAGAACCTAAATATGAAACGAAGGAGCTGACGCACGACCTCCATTGTTGTTACCATTACCTTTCGCTGTAGTCGCATAGCTATGATGCACAGCTACGTCATCGGTCTACACCCCGCACGCGCCTCGACGGTCTAACACAATGGAAACGCTCGCATTAGGTACATTGTGGTACAGTGTAGGACAGTTTGGCACAATGTATACTGTAGCATATGCATGTACAAGGTAGCATAGTTTGGCAGAGCTTTCCAGAGGTGTCTCAGACTCACATTTTGACCCCAAAGTAGAGGTCATTGCTCAGGACGCACAGGAGTGTGAACACGAGTCATGTGACCACAGGGTTCATCCAGTATTGTAATGTAATGATCGTAGAGAAACATTTTTCTCCAGATTGTGTTGACGTTCAGGCTCTGGTGCTTCATAAAAGGTCATTTTCTGACCTCGTCTCAGCAGGTCTGTTAGGAGTCACTGATGCCGTTCAGGAGATTTCTTTGGACAACAATAAGGTGAGCCTCTTCATCCTTTCATGTCAAGGTTTTAGTGTCTGGATCAGGTGTGTTCAGTCATCCCCACCTGGAATCACCACATATTGGACATAGAGAATACAGTATAATAAAACTGCCAACTGGTTACAGGACAAGAACATGAACGCCACATCCGCGCCATGCTGCGACGACGATGACAAGGACGATGAGGGGGAGGCGGCAGACATGGAAGGTATCCTCGTCTTCATAGTTAAAGAGTCTCGTTTTTGTCCCTCCACGTTCCTCACCCGTTCTTCTGCTGGTGGTTCCAGAGTATGAGGAGAGCGGCCTGCTGGAGACAGACGAGGTATGAACAGCCGTCACCGATGTCCTCCGGAATGTTCCGTCACCTCCCTCCTGACTCTGTCCCGTCTCCAGGCGACCCTGGACACCCGCAGAGTCGTGGAGAGTAAAGCAAAAGCAGAACCTGGTAGTGAAGACGCCATCCTTCAGACCAGAACGTACGACCTGTACATCACGTACGACAAATACTACCAGACTCCCCGACTCTGGCTGTTCGGATACGACGAGGTACGTGGTGACAAACGCCGCTCCGGCAGGGACCGATGGGTTGGGCGTGTCTGAAGCTGTCGGCTGCTCTCTCCAGGACAGGCAGCCGCTCACGGTGGAGCAGATGTACGAGGACATCAGCCAGGACCACGTGAAGAAGACCGTCACCATCGAGAACCACCCACACCTCCCCCCACCTGCCATGTGCTCCGTGCATCCATGCAGGTGCGTCTAAAACCAAGATCCAGCCCAGATGTACAACTCACTCGTGGACAGATTTTTTTACATTAAAGACAAATCGGGTTACAGTAGAGATTTAAGGTTACCCTGGTCCACTACAGGCTAAAATCCAGGGAATTGTGGGACATTTTTTTAAGTCTTTTAAAGTAAAAAACAAAATACTTTCAGGTTCTGTAATTCAATATTTTATTCATAACAGGATATAGAAAACATAAAAAAGTTCAAACTGACCTTTTTATTCCCGAAGTTAGCTCATTTTTTTCTCTCAGTAGGTGACATCATAAACTGATATTTTCTGCCTAGCAACAGCTGAGCCAATGACATGGCTCTGAAAAAAAAATCTTCAATGTAGCTCTGTAACTGTTAATAGAACTCACTGAAATTACATCCTTATAATATTTAAATTGTCTTAAACTTTGAGTAAAAGACTCCAAACTTCTTTTGAAATGTAATTCTTTTTTTTTTGCTGGTTAAAGCAAATAAACCAACGTCAAAGAAGAAGAAGTTCTTGGATTTGCTGTGATGAAGCTGTCAGTTTTACTTATCCAATACATTTTTATTATGAAGCTTTTTATTTTAAATGGACCTTTAAGAAAAATAGATACTAAAGTTATTATCTTAAACTTATTATTTTGAAATAGTAGATACATGTTAAGAAGAGATTTTACTGAGAAATATATCAGTTACATTGGCTAATCAGTCTGGATGGTAAATAAATCTTTGTTTATTGTTATTATTTTCAAAACCATCTGTCTTAGCTATAATATTTACGTTTAAGTTCTTCTGGACTTTTTTGAGAAAAAAATAAAAGTGTATCTTGCAAGAAGTTGCTAACGCTAACTTAACAAAACAGAACATCGAGGTCACAACGAGATCTGATTCACGATTTAGGTTTTGCTTCCAAATTCAGGAAAATTATTGCATAACAATTAATTTTGAGAAAAACAAAGGTGATACTTTATTTAAAAAATGTTTTCTTTACACCAAAGACAAACAGCAATCCGTTTACATCTTGTAACTGAAGATTTTTCCTTATTGCACTCAGACACGCAGAGGTGATGAAGAAGATCATCGAGACCGTGGCGGAAGGAGGCGGAGAGCTGGGTGTTCACATGTATCCTTTACTCTTCATCTCTCAGACCGGTCCAATCCCAAAGTGGACTTCCTTTTCAGAATCAGAATAGCTTTATTGTCAGTGGACGGCTACTACGACATTTAGCACCAACTTCCTTGTCCAAGACTCCAAGAACAAGATATACCAAAAAAAAGGCTAATTTCTTCCTGAGTTTAGGCAGACAGCTGGCGTGGAGGGTTGGCCAAATCCAGGATGAGTTTCTTTGTCTTTGCAGTGTTTAGTGTCCGGTTGTTAGATGAGTTTTCCAGAAGCAGAACCTCATCCCGGTAGACAGTCTTGTCCCCTCCTGCTAGCCGTCCCACCACCGTTGACGACATCCTGTGGATGGCAGGTTGATATACCGTAGTCTTGCCCACATTCTCTATCTCAGTGGTGAACAAATGGATGGATGGAGGGATGTTATGTTATGTTATGTTATGTTTGCATAAAATTCCAGCTTTGGTTTTAATCTCAAGCTGCTCTTGTTGGTCCTCTGTTTTCCTTAGGCAGCTTTTCAGGTATCTGCTGATCTTCTTGAAGTTTGTGCAGGCCGTCATTCCTACGATAGAGTACGACTACACGAGACACTTCACCATGTAGCCATGCAGCTGCTGAGGGCGCCGGGTTTCCGTCAAAGGAACAGTCTTTTTTTTTCTCTCCTTCTCCGGTCTGTGTGCTTGTTTCTGTGAAACCCGGATGAAATCAGCATCCGTTTCATCCCTTCGTCACATTTCTGTTTCGGTCTTTTTTCTGGACCTTTTTGTTTTTCCAGTGGAGTCTGGAAATGTCTTTGATGTCGATCACCGGTGCAGGAACCATCCGCCCTGCTCCTCAGCTGCTAATGTACGGCTTTAAGGTCAAACCAACGGGATCTGAAGCTCACCTGGGAGGCTCGACTGCTGCTGCCCGATGAACATCCGTGCTTTCTGAATGTAAGCTCCGGGTCCATTTCTGAGGAACCTGCGGAGGAGAACCCTCCTTCCTCTCAGTGGAACCCCTTTGTCTGCTGCAGCACCTCACAATGAATCCAAACCTACAAGCTAAAGGGGATGATCCAGGAGTTCTGGCGTGGACCCGGGTCGTCTTTCTGCTCTTCGTGCCGCTTTGTCTTATGAAGCCTCTTGTGAATGTGTCTGGTGTTCCTGCAGGGGGCGGCAGAGAGCCCCGTGAGGGTTTGTTGTGCTGAATACTAGTTGTGAAATATAAGAAATCATGGTTTAGTGATGATATTCCACTAAGAGATTTGTTGCGGTTTTTCCTGTCCTACTTAACACTCATCTGTTTCAGTGACATACATTCAAAAATAAAGTTTCCTGAAACACCAAAAACTGTTTTGTGGAATTCATCAGAAGTGCACTGCCGACAGACACTATGTTGGCGTTTCAACTAAATTATCGTAGCTTTATTGATTATCATTTTGTGCTCACAAATTAGCATTTTATGCAAACATTAGCATTTTGCTTTTTACAAATTAGCACTTGTACAAATTAGTATTTTTAGTCCACAATCTAGCAATTAATGTGCACACATTTGCATTTTGTGTGCAAACATTGGATTTATTGTGCACACATTGGCATGTAGTGAGCTCAAAATAGCATTTTTGTGTGCTCAAATTTGCATTTTGTGAGCACAAATTGGCACTTCATGCCCACAGGTGAGCAGTTTGCATAAATAAGCATTTTGTTCCAAAATTAATATTTTGTGGCCACACATTAGTAGTAGGAATAGGAGATACAAAATATGATGTTTTGCTTACCGATCATCAAATTGAGAAAGCAATTTATCATGTCTTTTTTTTTTTTTTTTTGGAATGTCATGTCCAGAGCTCCATATCCCAAATTTCCCGCGGGTTCCTGCAGTTCCCGCTCTGACCAGCAGGCGGAGCTCGCGCCGCCGCGCGCGTGGACGCAGCTCAGAATAGAAAAGGCAGAAGCAGATCCTCATGGAGGTCGTAGCGGCGGCATCATGACCGTCGTCAACCCGGCCTTGCTGCTGTGTGCGTTCGGCTTCTCCTCCAGCCTGAGGCCGTTCGAACCTTTCATCACCGCCTTCCTGCTCGGACCGGACAAGAACCTGACCGAGACCCAGGTGAGCGCGCGCTCGGAGCTCGGTTCTCCTGCGGTTTTGACAGCTTTGAAAACGTCCCAGCTTCGTGATTTAGTGCATTTTGTCTCCACGTCAACAGTTGTTTACTTTGATTGTTTTATTTCACTTTTTACAAACTGTCCCGCGCGCGCGCCGCAGCCTCGTGTCGCAAACGTCAGCGCAGATTTCATCATGACAGATACGAGGAGCAGCTACAACAGATATTACACTCTTTAAAAGTGTAAACCTTTAATTTGAATGAAGTCACGATCTAACCTGAAGGTTATCTGTTTCTGTTCGTGGATGTAAACCCGCCAAACACGTGAGATCTGGATGAAACTTCTGCTGTCAGGAGCAGGGCCGTTTGCTGCTGTTTGGGGGGCCTGTGCAGGAGAAGGGCCACCCCACAAAAAAAGATCCCAGATAGGGGTCAAATTCCAAACGAAAAACTCTCTAAATTTAGTATTAAAGCCTGGCATACTCTTAAATCCCAAAGATGTGTTTACTAAAAATTCTTTACATTTTTTTTCTACAAATCAAAACAGGCAGACTTTTACACTGCTATCACTTTTAAACATTAAGACTGACTATTACAGATGAAAATCCTAATCACTTTAATTTGAGTTCAAAAGTTAAAAACTTAATTTACAAACAACACCATGTTTTCTAAACATGTTCAGAAAGGAATTTTATTTTATTTTAAAAACCAGTTATCACAAAACAAATTTAAATTGAACTCAATTAAAGGTTAAAGTTTTTGCCCTTAAATTAAAAGAAATGTTTTTACCCATATATAGTACAAAACATTGCAAAGGATTCAGTAATCATTACTGAATTTCTCAAATTTGGTTTTCATTAATTCAGCTCGTGCGTGTCATTCAGGTCTGTACAAATCTAAACAAAATAGAAATGAAACGATACAGATTCAGAGAAGCTCTTTTCTTCAGGAAACGAAAAACAACGATGAAGATTCTGAATCTGTGCTCACTTAACTCTGAGTTAAAAACCAGGAAAATAAATTTATTTTGAAAATACACATGTCCAAAAAACAAGAGGAAACTTTCAGGGGATGGAGACATTACTTGTGAACTTGGCTACAGATCTAATGTTGCCCCACTCTTACCACAGAGTAATACACATTTAGAGTTGAAATTAGGACCCTTTCTATGCATTTTCCAGGTGTTTGAGGCATTAATTCAGATGATGTGAAAACAGCAGCAGCAGCAGGAGGATTTAGTACTAAACCTATCCTCCATCACTGTTGACAACTATCATTTCCTCCAACCTATTTTCCTGTGACGACTTATCTTTTTTTGGACACCACACGCTTGACTAAAGTCAAACATCTTCATTAATGAATACACTTAAAGCTGCAGAGATCCTTACTAAGGTCACCACGTCAATAACTGACTGACTTAGCAGCCAAATACACTATTTTACATAGAAAAACCTCAGGGGTTTGATTGATAGATTATATGATGTTAAATGCAAACACAGAGGAAGTCTCATTTATAACATCAAATAAAAACAGCTTTTTGTAGAAACTTTTTTAAGTAACTATTTTATTGATTTCTATAATGAATACCGTATATCTTCCAATAATGGACGGTCTCTGACAGTCGCCGGTCTCCAATAGCAGCCGGGTCTAACAGCTGTTAGTCGTGATAGACGGCGGTCCCTAATAGAGGCCGGGCTCCTTTTGCGATGCAAACTTGCAGATTATCAACCGCCAGAGCTAACTGACGTTTGGCTGAACATTCTCTCCTCAAACCTTCTTTTTGGAAGGAGCAGACACTCATGAATCATACAGTTCACTTCCAGGTCGTATCCTCAGATGAACTTTCAGGCTAAGAAAGATCCCAGCAGAAAAGAAAAAAGAGGAAGAGTTTATTGACCATTAATTTTGTTTTAATGAGGAAAAATGCAGAAACATAAATGGGTTTCATTTACTACAAAAAGAGAAGTGCACAGAAACCACGATCTGACAATTCAACCTGAATTCATAAAACAGCTTTAAGGATGAAAAAGTTGTAAAATCCTCAGAAGGTTTCAGCTTATTCTTCACTTTTCTGATTCACAAGAAGCCAATTTTTGCTAATCCCAATTTTCCTTCTGTAGGAATAAATGACAGCAAACACGAGATCCATCAGTTTATTGGTGAAGAGATGGCTTTGAAATGCTGAACTCTGACACCTCTCAGACAGAAATGAGCCCTGCTGCTGGTCCTGGACACCCAGCCTGCTCTTTCCTGTCCTACTTCCTGCTGATTAGCTGCATCAGGTGATTCCAGGTTCTGGTTACCCAATCCAGATCAGTGGCAGCAAGTAGGGCAGGGGTTTCTGGGAAACGGGCAGTGTAAGGGTTGGGGCAGCTCTGATGAGGGTCTGAAGGTCATCATCAGCCTCTGATGACCCGCTCTGCAACCGAACCCCGCCTCCAGAATGAGACCACGGTGTTTTTAAGAGAAACCATCAGGTGAAGCTCCAGCGCGGCCTGCAGATGGCGTCCAGAGGTCACATTAGACCTCTGTCAAAGAAAGCTGAACGTCAAAGGAAATGAGTGTACCTTAAATACTGATGTCTCTGTAGTTACTGTAGGATTTCTACCATTTAAGCTCCAATACTTGAAAGACAGCTTCCAGATTTAAACGCTCCACATCTGATTACAGAAACCCTCAATCTGCTGAGCGTACAGCTTACATCAGTCCTCGAAGGGCTTGATTCAGATGTTGTGACTGTGGCAGAGCGGTTATCTTCTGTGAAGTGTGTCCTTTAGGGCCAAAGGTAGGATTTGAAGATCTGAAGGACAAAGGAGTCCCACTGAAGCCTAAGCCCATCGTCACCTCGTTTCTATTTACTCTCACTGATATTGTAAGATTGATTCCTCAGCAAACTCTCCATACAGCTAACTGGTTTCTAAGACTCCAAACAGTTGAAGTCTGTCCTCATTTCTCTAAGAAACTATTAACTTCATCTACAGTGAACGTGACTTGAATCCTCTCGGCATGTCTCTAGTTTTGATAGTCGGGTGCCTCAAAGACCCACTCCAATAAAAATCGTTCTTGTAGCATTTTCCTGACAATAGAGGACATTTACGCAATAATTTAAGATTAAAACTGAATTTCTGAGTATGTCTTAATTCAAATCGTTGTGAATCAGGAGCAGATGAAAATGGTCTGTTTTGAAAAAGATCATATTTTTACATTTAAATATGCTGGGTGGGGGGGCACAAGCGCTTTGCTCCGCCCCGTTCTGATACATCCACATATCGCTCGCCATTTTTGTTGCACCGCTAATGTTAGCTTGGGCGTGTGAGGGGCTGTAAGCTAGTGGGAGAGAGCGTTAACAGGTGACAGAAAGTGGGGCTTACCCCACTCCAATGGTCCCGCTCACAACTCAGAGGTTCTGATGGTCTGATTCTGAGGGAAGTTTTATTTTGAAAAACCAGCGGGTTCTCCACCACATCCGACTCATTCTAGACCCGTGTCAAGTCGTTGGGTCACGTGCCAAAAAATTCATCCGCTACTTTCTTAAAGCGGCTTCGCTAAACTGAAGCCCCAAAGCTAGCCAAGTTAACATATATTTAAAAGAAAAAAGTTTTTTGGAAAGTCTCTTTTGGCAGAAAAAAGGAACCAGAAGAAGAACTTTTGTCTTCAAAATAAAAGAAATCTGCATTAAGAGGCAAAAAACAAGAGTCTTATTGTGACAGTCACAGACCATAATAATAATAATAATGTAGAATATTCAGCAACCTGCTGTTTGGTGTTACGAGGATGTTGCTAATAAAGTTGTTCAAACAGTGGATCTTATTATTATTATTATTATATTATTATATTCAGCAGATACCAGTTGATTTTTATCCGTCGCACTTCAAAAGTCAGTCAACTTCAAAACACTGAAGTTGGCGTCTGATTTTTTTATTTTTTCCACTTTGACATTTAAGGGTGAATGAAAAATCTGGATCAAGTTTTACTGGTTCATACAGTAAAACTAGTTATAAATAAAGTTTAAACAGATATTTGACAGAGGATGAAGATAAACTTTACACTCAAAGGTTAAGAGGAACTGGAGGCTGGACAGAAAACAATCAGACGCCAACTTCAGCCTTGGACAGAACGGTTTGTGAAAACGTTTTCTGCCGGTCCGGTTTTGGCTAAAAGCAGTAGAATCATAATGAAAAGACCTCAGGAACGATTTTGCAGTAGCTGGGATGCTTTTCAGATAAAGGCGGACTTGTGAGACGGGTGTGGTTAAAGTGTAAACCTGTGCGTTCTACTCCGGTTAGGTTGTAAATGAAATCTTCCCCGTCTGGACGTATTCCTACCTGGTGCTGCTGTTCCCCGTCTTCCTGGCCACAGACTTTCTGCGGTACAAGCCGCTGTTGCTGCTGCAGGCCGGCAGCCTGGTGGTCACCTACGTCTTGCTGTGGAGGGTTCGGGGCCTGCTGGCCATGCAGCTGCTGGAGTTCACCTACGGACTGGCCACGGCGTCCGAGGTGGCCTACTATTCCTACATCTACAGCGTCGTGGAGCCGGCACACTATAAGAGAGTGACTGGCTTCTGCCGCGGCGCCACTCTGCTGGGCTCGGCCGCCGGCTCTCTGATGGGCCAGCTGCTGTTCTCTGTGGCCAAAGTGCCGCTGCTCCACCTGGCCTTCATCACCCTGGCGTCGGCTGCGGTGGCCTTCATCACCGCCTGCTTCCTGCCGATGCCCAGGAGGAGCTTGTTCTTCCACACGAGTCCTTCAGCGGCAGCTCTCAGCAGCAGTTCTCCATCAGATCAGATGAAAGAGAGCAAAGAGACCATGGTGAGGACGCAGCCGCCGAGGGAGGATTCAGGAAAAAAAAAGGAGGAGTCATTCACCGGTTCCTCTCTGCAGATACCGAGGTTTCCCGAGGCGAAGGATGGAGGCGGCGGCGGGCTTCTGGAGGTTCTGAGGATGCTGTTTGTGGACTTTGTGCGGTGCTACCGGTGTCGCCCTCTCCTGGCCTGGTCCGTGTGGTGGGCGCTCTCCACCTGTGGTTACTTTCAGATCATCAACTACATTCAGGCCCTGTGGGAGGACATCCAACCATCCGGCAAGCTGATGATCTACAACGGTTATGTGGAGACTCTGGCTATGCTGCTCGGTAAGATCTGCCCAGATGTTCTCCGTCAGACCGCCAAAGGAGGGGCTAACCAGGTGTGCTGTTGCCTTGCAGGGGCGCTGGCGGCGCTGTTGGTGGGGTGCGTCCCCGTCTCCTGGTCCACGTGGGGCGAGCTGGCGCTGTCGGCGCTGTCCTTTCTGATGGCGGTGTGTGTGTTGCTGATGGACAGGCTGAAGAACATCTGGGTGTGCTACGGCTTCTACATTCTCTTCAGAGCCGTCTACATGCTGCTCATCACCGTGGCCACGTGAGTGTACTCCGATTACTTTGCTGACACCACAGGAGCGTGGAGCGTCTTCTGAGTGGAACCTCAGAGTGGAGATGTTTCATTTCAGTTTCCAGATCGCAGAGAGTCTCAGCCTGCAGCGTTACGCTCTGGTGTTCGGCGTCAACACGTTTGGCGCTCTGCTGCTGCAGACTCTGCTCACCCTGGTGGTGGTGGACTCTGCTGGTCTGGGCCTGGACATTTACACCCAGGTGAGGAGATGCAGGCCAGGTGTGGTCCAGGTCTCCTTTGAGGACACGTGTGACAGACGTGTGCTGTTGTCCTCCTCAGTTCCTTATCTACGCCGCCTACTTTACCGTCATCGCTGTGGTCTTTCTCATCGCCGGGCTCTCCGGCCTGCTGTCCAAGCGGATCTCCAGGACGGAAGAGCCAAATTTGGAAGTGCAGGAGTTGAGTTGTTCTCCTGATGTGACCCCCTGCATGTAGTGTACGGCTACCCCGATCTCCTCAAACCCCGACAAAAGCAAGAACTGAGCTCTACAAAGCAAAGCAAAGGGTTCATTCATTTATTTCACCACTAGGTGGTGCAGTTATCTGTAGAACCAAAGTCTTTCCTCCTTTCTTTGATTCCTGAATCGTCTTCTGGCTGAAAACGGTGCAAAATGTTACCATGTTCTGTGCTTTTATTTTGACGACCCCGGGTCGTCTGAAGTCAATCGCCTAAACTAAAATGAAACTGCACTTTGATTGTGGTAGCTGTAACAGAGAGTTGTTTACGTCACATCCAAATCCACCAAACTGAGAGACACCAGAAGCTAGGACACGAGTATGAACAGACGACGGCCGCGGTACGTAGACGGTCAGCGTCCTTCAGTTGGCCTGAAGTGATCTTGGCGATGCAAACGTGCTCTATTCAACATTCATTCAGTCATATAAATGGTGAAATCCAGTTAGGAGTTCTGATACAATTAATTAATTAAACTCGTGCGATCAACAGAAGGTCTTGTAGCATCACTGCATTCAGGTGACACACCCACCACCCATGCGCCAATGCATCCATTCACAACAGAACACCTCTACATATGTTTGAACTCACTCATTTGGCTCCTACAGTTTGATTCTTCCTCTAAAATCAAAGTTCTAACTTAGTTGGAGCTTCTTCTGCCGGGTTGAGCACTTAGGTGGGAGTGTGGTGATCCAGGTTACATATATGCATCACTCATTTTATGCTTTTAATTTGGAATCCAAAATAAAAAAAATTAAGAGACAAGTTTTATTGTTTCATTATTGCAGTGATACACATGCAGATTGGTAAGACCAAAAAAACCCACAAGATTTTTAGCTAGCTTAGCCAAAGATGCCTACAAGCAAGAAAATGCCCTGCTCAAGGGGGTGTAGAAAGGCAATGTGATCTCCAATTATGAAAAATAGAAAGATTGTAGAACAAAGTCTAGATTTGACTCTGGCATAGTTTATAACATGTTTAAAATGAAAATGATGCGATGTGCGTGTGATTGGACGTGCATAGGATTCTTATCACGAATGATTTCGTCAACCTGTGTCACATTTCGCAGCAGTTGGGCAGTTCTCTTCTCTCTCTCTCTCTCCTATAGTCTTGTGACAAATGCGAGCTGCGCCATTACAAATCGCTATGAAGTATAAACCAGTTTTTACGCCTGATTTCCTCTGGTCCACACCTGACATTCGTCCCTTAACACAAGCTTTATGCAGGAGTTCTGTTTCCAGCTTGATTACGCGTCAATTTTGTGGCAAAAAGTCGGAAAAATGGGAAACGGGTCTGGACTTCAAAATAAAAGCTTCTGTTGTTCTTTCAAAATGAAATCTATGAAAAATTCTCTTAACATTTAAGGTGACGTGCCCGGTTGATAACACAAGTTAACACCGCGGAACACATCGTCGTCCATTTTCGCCATTAACGACGAAAGTTTAACTTTAACAACTCAAAGTCATGAAAAAAAGAAGGTTGCTCGATGAGAGCACACAGAGACAAAAACGGGCCTGACCCGCCAAGCACTGGATGTCCAGTTGGAAGGAAATACTCGCAAGGCATGATGGGACTGTGACACAATTAGCTGTGGAAACTTGTCTGATGGAGATCTAAAACGAGACATGCAGTAGAACTCTATGAATCGATGTCTGTCAGATGCATTATACATATCTACAGCTGGAAGCTGTGAAATGGCCACGATTTACATATCTAATAGATGTGTCCGAAAAAGTGTGAGTTTGTAAATGTAAAACAAGCTAAAGGTTTGAACACGTAAAAGCCTTTAAAATTCATTCAAGTGAAGATTATTATTCATGTTATTTCTTTGAATGTACGAACAAACTCTCACGATCCAGTAATAACATGTTTTTAAACTTTAGTTGGGTCAAATATCTAAAGAACAATCATGAATGTGTGTGATAAATACTGTTTATCAGGAAAAACACAACCAGACCAACCAGTGCAGTGTGAAAGCGCCCTCCAGCGTTTACATTTGTCCAGTCAACGGTTGGAACATGTTAATACGGCGCTCCAGAGAAACACCACAATGGCTTTTTTTTTGTGCCTTCTGCCATGATTCCACCAGCAGGGGGAGTTCTTGTATTCTGAGACTGAAATAAATACTTCTCGTTTGTCTTTGTAAAATAATATATTTTTTGATCTTGTTCTGATCAACTGCAGCTGCTTTTTATATTGTTTTTTTTAAATAAACACTGAACTCTGTACCTGTTTGTGAGGAAGTTGAGCTGGTTTCTCATTTTACAAATTGAAAGTGAAAAATGACAGCGTAGTCTATCCTGAACAAACACTTATAGACCGGATGATAGAACCCCAGAACCTTATGTAGACCTTAGAACTGCTCCATTGCTCCATGATGGAACAGTGATGTTTCTGGACCTGACGTTTGACTATCATCTGATCTCCTCTCCAGTTGTCTGGATTAGACTTCCTGGGAGGCTGAGGAGTTGGAATGTACCATTTGGTGGATTAGTCTAATGGTACGGTCCCCAACAGCCAAGACCGTCCCACTGCATCTTGAGGTACTTGGAGCAGATCATGGTAGATGTTCTGGAGATAAATGCAGGGAAGCACATGGAGATATTTGGCATAGCCCAGGATTTATGCCTTTAGTACAAACATGAGCTTGCGTTTGGCGTGTAGGGAGTCCGTTTCCATAGAAACACTCAAATCTTCAGCAACATTTTAGCTGCAAGGAACTTTCCCAAAAGGTATGAAGAGTAATTTTGAATAAAAAACAAGTTTTCCACTAAAAGATCAATACGAGCACGATGCACTAACACACCATAGTGACACTCACGACACTGTGTTTGTTTATTTTCTAACATGAAAACATGAGTATCTTATGAAATCAAATCAATTTTCTGCAACAGGACCCATAAAACCGAGAGAAACCGAGGCAGAATGACCAGCAGAGAAACGGGTCAGCGAGGGCAGCTTTTGTGACGACTCGTCAAACGGAAGCGATGAGCGCGGCAGCTCTGAACGCTCTGAACTTTTCTTCTCAGTCAGGAGAGGCTCCAGATGACGGTGAGCATGGCCATGACCCCGTTGAGAAAAGCCACCCCATAATCCATGCAGACAGGATGTCCCGACACACCTCTGGGTGAGACGAGAAACAACGTCAAGGTTAGCTCCTGTAGAAATGCCTGGCGCTTCGGTGCAGCCGCTTTACCTGAGGCCTGTTAGTGCTGCTGGTGTTGGGAACGCCGTGCAGGGCTGGTGCGTGTGGAAGTAAGTCAGAGTCCCGGAGACCAGCCAGCAGACGCATCCTCCAAACACAGAAAGCACCAGGATGCTCCAGAAACCTGAAGACACAACACGCTTTATCAGGTTTTTATTGACCGATGTGACCGCTGCAGGCTGTAGTTTATCATTTTTTATTAAATAATCTAGAGTAAACACACACATCATCAGCAGAATTTAAAGTGTGTGTATTTATGTTATCACTGAGATACTGTACACTTCAGAATAAGAATTTGTTTACATTTGATCACCACCAAAAAATAATCATTTTTGTTTTTTTAAATCAATTTGACGAAACATTTATTTACAAGTGAGAAAAAAAACAAGAAATTTCAAAATAAAAATGTCAAAATCACGAGAAAGAGACTGTTCTCTGGTGATAAGGTGATGGTAGACGTCGTTACAGTGAGAAAACGTAAAAAACAAAACCAAAGGAAGGCTGTTCTGTATAATACCGTGGATTGTGTAGTTTTTGTTACGCAGCTTTGCAGTGCGTTAAAAATGAACGAAGACATTAAAAGATACTTTAAAGCTTATTATTAAAAATTTTATTTCATTCTTTTTGTGGGGAAGCATTCATTTTGGAATTTGTCGTTAACCGTAAATCTCTAAAGGTTCCTCACCCAGGATCTTCTCCTCCGTCCCGTTCTCTCCTCTCACCGTCTCGGCTCGCAGCTCTGAAACATCAACGATGATCCAGACAGGTTAGATCTACACTCAGCAGGTCAGTTCTCGCTGGCGTACTAAAATACTAATACAAAATAAAAGCTTTGGTTCCAAACTCCAATAAAAATGAAGTCAATTCATGATGGAACCAGACGTCATCAGTGAGCAGTGATTGGTCAACGTTTTTCTGACAACCGCTCTCACCAATCAGGAGTGAGCTTGTTGGAAGGCCACACCCCTACCACTTAAAAGCGAGCAACACAACATCTGTCAATCAAAGTTTTTGAATGTTGGATGCGGGGGCCAGGGGGCTGAACTCGGTTTTATTGAGGCATCTGTTTTGAGTAACTTGCAGTAAAGAAAAACAGCTTTTAATTAAAAATGAGGGTTATCAAGAACATGAGCAGGAATGGTTCATCTGACCAATAGAGTGATAACTATTGCTCAGGAGAAGCCAGCAGGTACTTCCTGTTTGGAACGCCAGGGAGGAGGAGTCACTCAGTCCAGTGTTCATTTACAGTCAATCGCTGGAAGTACAAGAGTTAATTTTTTTCAGGTGTTGACAAAATGCCTAAAAACATCTAAACAAACAAAATGCGTTTTTTTTTATCATTGTTTTGAAATTTGGTTGTAAAAAATAACATCATTCTTTTACAACCAAATTTACAACCAAAATGTTCTGTAAATTTTAATGAATTGTTGCATTAATGAGAAAACGTTTCTGTGTGTTTAAAATGTTTATGGTAAATATTGGGTTTTTTTTTTTTATTCTATTCGTTAATTCCAATATAAGTCAAAGGCAATGGAAACGTTTCTAAAACTCCAGATTTACCAGGAAAAAAAACTTTAATGTTAAATGAGACAGCTAAAAGTCGCGCGCGCATCTGTTTCCGGTCTATTATAAACTACAGACGAGTGTTTGGGGTGAGGGGGCCCCGCGCATGCGTACGTCCTCACCTCGGAGGATGGGGTACACGAGCGCACAGAGGCAGCCCGCGGCGGCCACGGCCACAGCCGAACCCACGACCGACAGCGCCGCCGCGACCCACGGCCTGTGCCCGCTCCCCGCCCGCTGCTCCCGGGAGAAGCCCGCGCTCTCCATGCCGAGCGCGCGCGTCGGAACTTTACAAGTCCTCGAGGGGGAAACGTTGTCCGGGGGGGAACTCGGGTCGTATGAGCTCAAAGGTTCCGGTCCGGACACTTCCGTAAACAACGACTGACGAATCAGGAGGAAGACTTTCACCGCCTTCTAGGAGGCCCCTCCTCCTCTGTCTCCTTCTGGTTATTTCATTTTTATTTATTCAATTTTTTTTAATTACAAAAGTAACCGTTGAGCTTTATTCAAGAGAAAAACAAACATCTGATAATGAAAAAAAAAGTATTTTCAGCCTAAAATAGTGAGTTTAGTGACAAATT
This sequence comes from Adrianichthys oophorus, assembly GCA_036245035.1. NCBI lineage: Eukaryota > Metazoa > Chordata > Actinopteri > Beloniformes > Adrianichthyidae > Adrianichthys > Adrianichthys oophorus. The sequence goes on from BSAI01000100.1 coordinate 106,146, forward strand.
AGTTTATATTTAGGTGTAATAACAAAATTCAATTTTGTTTTGATTAAAAAAATATTTCAAGTTCATTTTAACGTTATACTTTTTTGATGATCTAATTTCCTGCCCTTTTTTTAGATACATTTTTGTTGTTGTTTTCTTGTTTCATTTTACTCAACTCACTTCTGATACATTCAGCTGATTTTTTTATTTTTAGCATCTGGAGATTTAAGAATCATTTTATTTGTTTTTTTTTTTTACAGTTATTTGAACAATTTTGGCTTCCCTAACCGCATAAGGGACAAAGCCTCCACTGAGAATGGATTTAAACCAAAGACCGAATACTGACGTGTTCTACGTCAACGATTTAAACCCTAAAAACTCCTGTTCTCAACTTTCATTTAATTTAACTGATACCAACTATATTTCATTTTAAAAAATGATAAATAAAAATACTGGATTTCATCAAAGGGTTTAGAAAACTCCTTAAGGAGAAAAAATGTTCTTTTTAATTTTTTGATATAGTGGACTTTACAAGGTTAAGTTTATGGGTGCAGATTTTAATCAGGGAGGGAAATGCCCCAAAAAAGATGAATTTGCTTGAATTTACAGATTAATTTTAAGGAAATCTAATTTATTGGCTTATTCACCATCTAATCTACAACATGCTGCTCAGCTGAGCTCTAAGAACCAAAGATATAGTAAGATTGCTGACCAAAGCTCTGTGTCTGAGAATGGTTACAGGTATGTTTGTTTTTATGCAGATATTAGTGGCTGTTGGTGGGGACAAGTTTTATAGTAAATATTTATGCTTTTAATTTGATAGGATGACAAAAGAAAACAGAGTGGCGTGTTTTACTTTGAAAGTACCAAGCAGGAGCAGGTTTTTACGCATGTCTTTTGTGTCGCGAAGCAACAAACGTCAGACTTCAGGCGCTTCCAGTCGCGCCTGATGATCGGAGCAGCTGCGCGCGCAAGGTAAACCTCCAAGAAAAAAAAAAAACCTCCAAACGAATGTTTTTTGGCGCCGGGGGGCACGCGGCCGCTCTGGGGTCTCCCTTGACCTGTCAGGGGCTGCGAGGCTAGGCTAACCGCGGTCGTTCTGTGGACATCAAGCTGTTCTTCCTGAGTGTTGTCGGGGCTGGTTCGACTCCCAGCTGAGCCTGCTGTCCGGACGGGTTGTTCTGCGTGATTCCGCGAGTGTTCCTGCTCGGTCGGCCGGTTTAGTTTCACCGCAGTCGAAGCCGAAAGCGCCGACTTTGACCATAAAGAACACCTCTGACCTGCTCACCTGTGGCTTTTATTCGATCCGCATTATCAAGTAAATGTTTTTCACGTTTACGAGCCTTTACCGTCCAGCAATCGTGATATTTTACACCTCCAGTCACCAATCTATCTTTATTATAACGACGTGCTGGTTTTTAAAGGATCAATTCTTCGTTTTTGTCTCGAATTCTGATATCAAAGCTACAATCAGTTATCTTGGTAGGCGCGCATGCGCGGTCGGGTTGTCTTTTCAAGACTACTTCAAAGAGTTGAAGAATGACGTCACGTGCGCATGCCCTTTTTGACTGTTCGTTCAGAACACAGGTGGAGGATACCCTTCAACAAGCTCTAGTCAGTGTTTGAGGGTTTTACTGTAAAATAAAAGATAGAAGAAGAATTGGCGCAATTTCATGAAATGTTCGCAGTAAACAGCTAACATCCTGACATTTTTCAGTAATTTGCGTGTTTGATGGTTTTTGTGTAGTCTAAGTCACTCAAAAAGGAAGGGACTGGTGTTTGTCAATGGTCCATAATGACCGTCCATTGTTTGAGACTCAGAGATGGTTCCATCATGAGTAGAAGGTGGCTCCTCCCTCATCCACCATGGGATTCTATGAAATTAGCATTGATTTACGGCAAAAATTTAACTGTTTACCAAAAATGAGCTTGAATGCTTTAATTGCTTTCTTCCATTTGAACACCAATCAAGAACAACGTTCATTTTGATTGTGTCGTTTGGTTTTTACCTTTACCTCTTTGTTATTCGAAGTGATAACATAGACCTGTTGGGTTCTTTAATGTACAAATATCTACAGATTTTCGTTTTGTCGATGGACAGTTTTACCTTGAGCGTAGGGGTCGTTACCGTAGTGATACTTGCTCATCCTTCTAATTGAGCCGAGTTCATTGGATCACCTGAACGAGTCGGTGGGTCTTGGACTCCACATCCATCTATTAGTTTGTTTGGCTTTTCAGACATCGGCTGAAGACGATTCATTTGTTCTTATTCCAACATTTTTCTCATATTTTCAGCCTGAATGTACATTCTACTGAAATGCTCTGCATATTCTGATCATGTTGTCATTGTTAGATAACGTTCGTTGTCACGGTAACAGGATTGGACTCATCACTTCTGCTGCATTTCACTTCTAAGCAGTTTTTGGACGTTTCTCTTGTGACTTCGTTTCATTTTGCTCTAGTTAGCTGACCTTTTATTAGAGGCTTTTATTCTTTTGGAGATGCCTCACATGTGTGAAGTTGAAATCATTTCCTCTTTGCTAGTAGAAACAGTCGAGGTTTTTTTTATGCTGATGACAGTGTCTTCATACTCAGCAGATTTTTGAGTGAAACGGGTTGTTATCAGAAGAGAATTTGTAGGTGGTGCTCTGCGGTGACGGACGTGCTGGGAAACCTGCATCGGTTAGCACTGACAGCAGAGCTGTGCGGCAGCGGCTCGTCTCTGTGTGTGTGTTTGTTCTGCAGGACTCGGCTGACTTTATCTGTTGGTTTGTGGCAATATTTATTTAAAGCAACATGCTGTCAGCTAGTATAACATCACATTATAGTGTGTTGGGGGGGGTGGGAGCACGAGCCCAGCCTCTGTGGGGGTTGGGAGCTAATGGGGTATATTTAGAGAATTGGAGACGGAGCGAGTTTGTGAGGAGGAGGGCGACGCGCTTGTTAATCCACTGCAGTGGTCGCATGCAGCTGCTTCTGCTCACTGAGCCGAACGTCTCCTTGTTGGATGCTGGAGGCACAGCGTGAACTGTCACGGAGGAGGAGGAGCGGCTCTGCATTCAGATGGTTCACCAACACCTCCTCCCCCTCACACACTCCCTTCTTGAAAGGAGATCACGAGACGGTTTCTGATTGGCTAAAGCCGTACAGGCTCCTGCTCTGGAACACCGACCTGTTCTGTGTCAGCTGCGGGGCAGATTCCACAACCTTTCTCCAGAGTTCATGTTCAAGACATCCTGATGTTCAACTGCACTCGCTAGAGGCGAAGGGAAGCAACAAACCACTTCACCGAGTGCTACGATTTACTGCTTCATGAAGCTTCTGAACCTCTAATCCTCTATTGATGAAAGCACTATGAATTTTTTAAAGTTTCATGTATTTATCTAGAATATTCCAGAGATGCAACATGTCCCTGTAAATATTAGCCACAAAAGCCCTTTGGGGGTGTAAAGTAATGACAGCAGTTGTTATGGTGAGACCGGGGACAGCCTCACTTGGTACACCTATTGACTGAGTGGCTCCTCCCCCCTGGCATTCCAAACAGGAAGTACCAACTGGTTCTAAGAAGCCAAAATCCCATAAACTTCTATAGAGAAATAAACAGCTATTACTCCTTCTATTGGTCAGAATAACCATTCTTACTCTGATACATTTTTAATGTGCTCTTGATAACCCAACACTTTTTTCATAACATATTTTCTGTAGTTCAAGTTATAAACTGACCAATCGAATGCCGAACTAAAAGTAGGTGGAGCCTGATGGCCCCTGACATCCAACTTACAAAACGTTTGATAGATTTTGTTTAGCCTGCTTTCAAGTGGTAGGGGTGTGGACTTTCAACAAGCTCACTCCTGATTAGTGAGAGTGGTTCCCATGGAGTCGTTGACTTAGACAGACTCGGACCAATCGCTGCTTCCTGACGTTGCCTGGTTTGTGAAAAAATGGCTACTGATTTGACATTTGGCTGGAGCTGAATTGATTCATTTTCTATGGGTGACGTCACACTTACTTTGTCTTTATGTCTCTTGTATGGCAGCTTAAACCGTTTAATGACTTAGAAAAAGCCCTTTATGCATTTGACCAATCAGAAGGAGTTTGGTCATGCTAGATACCCGCCTCCTTTGTAGACCAGTGCCATTTAGAGTATAAATAAGTTAAGCAGACTTTTATTTTAATAAAACTGTTGCAGTAAATACAAATAATGTATTTAGTTGGAGTTTTTTTGTGTTTATTCATGGAAGTCATATTGTCAAAGCAATATTGATCACTAAAGTGACACGTCACAAGTTTTCTTCATATCGTACGATCCACCGCCCCAACTGTTGTTCACACATTTATTTGGCTATTTCTAAGAGTTTTAAATTGCGATTGTCATTTATAAACAGAAGAACTTTGGGGAAAAACATGCTTTTGTAATCTTTCGTTGTGTGGTGCACAGACCTGTAGGGTAAAACGACGGTCAAAGATGGTAGCTATGATTTTCAAAATAAAAGCTCGTCAGACAATTGTTCACCTTTTGCTAGAGATGGACTGTCAGCTCCCTGAACCCCATAATCTTTGTGATGTCACACTCTCATGCAATTTCTACATTCCCTTTGATGTTGCATTCTAATGTAGCGCCCCCTGGAGGTCAGAAAGCTGCAAACCCCTTGAATCAATGCAAATGACACAGAATGGCCTTCATTTTGGAGGATTTCTATCCTCAATTTCTTCTCTTTCACTGTCACAGTTGTGCAGTCATGCCTGAAATGATTCAAATTTTGAACGTGTCACTTTTTATTCAAATGTAAATTGAAGCTGAGGACTTTTAGACCAATTCCTCCTTCGTCTAGCCTGCTGGGAGATGTCTTCGTTATTTCCAATGAAAGAAACTCGCCGACTCAGCTACCAAGTCAAATTTGTTTGAGGTCTGAATAATTTCACGCTCGACAGAACGTCCTACGGTTGCTGTTTCTTTGTGGGTTTTTTTATCCTCCGCACAGAGAAATAAAAAGGAGGTGCAGGAACTTTGAGAGAGGTTCCTCAAACAGCGGCCTTCGCAGACGGCGTTTACGGAGAAGTTGGGTTTCAAAGTGACATTGTTCTTCTGACTTTGCATCATTGGTTCCTCTTTCTTCAAAAGCAGCCGCAGTGAAGAATCCCTTAGGTGGAACAACTTGAACATAAAACCATCAGACATTTTGTTTCTGCTGAAAAAAAATACAAGAATTTGTTTAAAAAGTAAACCAGTTTAGGAACTTGATTAATGTAGCTTCATCTTTGAAGTGGAGATGATGTCTGGCTCCAAAGGTCCAAACATCTGAAGGTTCTGCCTCCTGTTGGAGGAGTTTCCAATCTAGATTCAGTCTGTGACCTGTGTAGAGATTGTGAGTCTGTTCTGTGTCTCTGCAGGCTCCTTTTCCGTGTGTAGGGCCTCTCCGAAGCGAGCGCTATGTCTTCTGAGCAGCTGGTGGACGGAAGCGAAGACCCGGCAACTAATCAGCTGGAACACCTGAAGCTGGCCACCATGGAGGACCAGCAATGGCTCCCGGATGAGCTCACACTCAGCAAGTCAGGTGAGAGGAGCCCGTTTGTCCACACGTGTTCTGGATTTTCTGGACCTCCTGCGGTTGTTGCCATTTAAAGAGGCAGATTTTAATGGCAGCTTGCATTAAAAGAAGTCACAGCTCAATGCTTTTATTTTGAAGGTTCATATGAGTTCGTTAGAACCATTGCAGAAGTTGATGAATCCAGCAGTCCTCCTGGTTGGACATGTTTGTCCCGCCCCTTTAGGAACCTGTCCAGGTTTCCCTCAGATATTCAGACCACGTCAACCTGCTCTGCTCAAAATGAAAGAAGTTCCGGCTCCGTTCTGACTCCCCAAACTGCTGAACTTTAGTCCTTACCTCTATGGAACGCCACAGTAACCCTGAAAAGGAAGTTCCTGTAGCCTAACCGCACCGTCACAACCTTCAGTGGTGAGGTGAGGTAGAAGAATGAAGTGAGTAGTACTGCAGCATCACAGATCTACGGTGACTGCTAATCCTGCCGGAGCTCAGTTCTGCAAAGCTCTGAGGCCAGTTATCGGGTCAAAACGGCTCGGTACAAAACCACAGAAAGAAAGATTAAGAAATACAGCTTTAGCTCTCTAGTTCTCCATCTTTTTAATGTGGTTAGATAACTGTCAAAATGAAACTTGTGCTCAAAGTTGATGACACATGACGACAACATTTGGTGTTTCAACCTTCTGCTTTAAACATGGCTTTTCTCTGTTCTGAATACAATTTGTTTTTTATTTGAATACGACTTTCTCTGTTTTGATTATGACTGTTCTTTGATTTAAATAGGACTTCTCTTTGGTTGAATACAAAATTAACCTTTGTATTACCGTCAAAAACCGTCACGGGTGCACAGGCCTATGCAGTGTGTTGAGTCGACTAAATGCGCATGTGAACAGACTACTTTACACGCATTATAAATTACTTTCATGTTTTTAAAGTATTTTTTAGCATTACTTGATGATTGGTCACAACAAATTATCACTAACCTCCATGTCACAGCAGTTTTGTTCTAAACAAGTGACGGTAGTTTCATCATCAAAAATACAATGATTATTATTATTATTAGCTGAGTAATTATAGTTTGTTTTTCTTTTTAAACCAGCGCCTCTGCAGGCTGCCAGTTACTTAAGCTCAGAGATGGCTTGCGTGGTTTTGTTTCATTATTCTCGTTTTATTATCCTTTTTGGATGAATTGGGACTTTTTTACACTGTTGTTGTCGTTTTTGTTTTATGTATTGCTATGGTCATTTAGTTAATTTCCCCATTGCAAGTTTACGAAAGTTATTTTCTAATCTATTTTAGCTTAATAAATGAGCCTCAATATGCATGCGTTTTGTGTTGAGTGTTTTATGACTTGATATTTCTACCCCGAGATGTATTTTTGACAGTAATGTAACAGGACATTTGGTATTCAACACATGTTACCCGTAAAACTAAATGTTGGATGCATTTTGTTTTCGTATTACATTGTTCCAAACTCTGTCTATGAGCGTACGTTTTATTTTGACAGTTATCCTACTCAGTACTTTGTTTGTTGGTGATGGTAAACCAGTGAAGATGATGGAGACTCCCACATACTATGAAGAAGGTCATCTGGACTCGTTTGGGTCATTGTGAACGCTCGGTTATGGACAGAATGAACCTGGTGTTTGTAGATGGTCAAAATCCAAACCCGCCGTCACTCCAGAAGCCTGTGACGGTTCAGATGAAGACGTCGCTCGTGTTCTGATCCGTCTTGATGTTCCCGCAGATACCAACCTGTCACAGGGCTTCGATGCCAGCTCGCCTCACCTGCCGGGTGACCACCCTTTCTTCGACATCGCACGGCATCACATCATCGAAGTGGCCGGTCGGTTGAAATGACCTTGAAGGTGACCTTGTTACCTTGAAAGCCGAGTTCCTCGTGAGTGACGGCGGGCTTCTCCTCACAGGTGACGATAACTTCGGCAGGAAGGTGATCGTTTTCAGCGCCTGCAGGATGCCGCCTCAACACCAGCTGGACCACCACAAGCTGCTGATGTGAGTATTCACCGGGACAGGAATCGGACCCGTCCTGCTAACAACAGCAGCAAATCTGAAGACTTTTGACTTTTTAGTGCCATTGAAAACGCTTGGTCGCTTTAGCCAGTTTCTGCAGAGCGATCGGCAAACATCTTGACGTGTCTTCTTCACATGTGGAAATATCTTTGGAATGACAGTAAATCAACCTTGAACTCAAAACAGGAAACAAAAAGCAGAAAAATTGATTTGATTTCCATTTAAAAGATTGAGGATTCAATCAGGTTTTTAAAATTTTCTCTGATTGGAGGAAACTTGAGGATTTTTGAAAAAAAAAAACACGAATGAATGAATTTTTTGTGATAAACTGAAAAAAGGCTAAACTTTCTGTCATTAAATCATGAAGTTTAGAATAAAAACTAACCAAAAGCTTAATCAATCTAGTGTTGTTTTTGGTGTAAATGGGATACATTTTTTAAAACTCGGCCAGAAGACAGAAACAAAGAGCTTTAAAAAATCTGTTTTATGTATTTAAGTCAATCATCATGTGCAAAACTGTCTCTTTAAAAGCATCGATTGATAATGCTATAATGTAGTTTTTCAAATTAAAAGCTGAAAAAAATTTTTTTTTTACACATTTTTGTTAGCATACATTCATCTTGTGTTTAGTTCAAACCCAAAGTTATGGGATTTTTTTTTTTTTTTTTTTTTTAAGAGAAGTGAATCTGGATTTTGAAAGAATTTAGAAAAATAAATCAATTTCATAAATTTGAGGGTACTGCCCAGCCCTACAAACAAACAAACAAACAATAGACAAAACAAACAGAAGAACGTTGATCTGTGGTTTTAAGGTGTTTTACTGTCGTCTTTCCCTCCATGTGGTTTTGTTGCTCATTGCGCTTCAAAGTGCTTTTATTTGAAGGTCAGCCACAAGAGAAGCAGCTTTAAAAGGGTGATAAAGAAAAAACAAGGAAGTGCAGACATTGATTGTGGGAGCTTTTAGTGATGTGCTCTGTGCTGCAGGTACCTGAAAGCCACGCTGGACCAGTACGTGGAGAGCGACTACACTCTCATCTACTTCCACCACGGCCTGACCAGCCACAACAAGCCGTCCTTAAGCTGGCTCCGAGACGCCTACAAGGAGTTTGACAGGAAGTAAGTTCAGTGGCGGCAGGGAGGCGCTCACAAACCGATGTGCTTCAGTCGGGGTCGATATGGATTGTTAAGTCGCCAATAACATAAATACACACTAGCAGTACAAACGAAGACAATGGTGTCTGAACAACAAACAACACAAACTTCAACACTTGTCTTGTAATGCTGGATAAAACGTGAATAGTTAGTTAAAGTCCCACTCCCATCATCCTCTGATCCGTTTTCAAAGCGTTCGCAGTGTTTTTTTTATTATTACGATGTCGTTTTTAGCCAAAATCCCCAAACTTGTGTTGTTTTATAACATAGTTTCTGCAGAGCGGCCGGACTTCATTAGAAACTCACCTCCGAGTTGCTGGCAAGACTGTTGGTGCTGGGGCCACCCCGGCCCCTTTTCGTCACAAATACAACCTTTTTCAAGCTGCGTTTTTCCATCTGCTTCTGATTCACAACGTTTTATAACAAGAAATACTCAGAAATGCCATTTTAAGCTTTATTTGCTTTATAAATGTCTTTGTCTTTAAAAAAAAGTCACAGGAACATGTTAAAAAAAACAAAATCTAATTGGAGTGGGTCTTTAAGTGTAAACAGTAACTGGGGGTCAGAGTTCACGCATCACTTTTAAATCTATCCACCTGCAATACCTGTATCCTGTAACCTTAATCTGCTTCCTTGTAAAACGAGGCTGAATTCCGGTTTTCATGGTCTGTCAAATGCACACAAGCTTCTGCTTTTCACGTCTGTACCGTTGGCGTCATTGTTCCACAGTGGGAGATAAGCTAGCAGAGCTGCTGCTAATGTTCACTGTACGATCATGTTCTGGTTTGTTTGGACATGGGTTTCTGCTCAATCACTACTGGTGGCGGCTTGCAATGATGTCATCAGTGGTCGCCCAGCCACCAGCCGAAATAGATTGACGGGAGATATCCTTACGGTCTAAAGAAAGACCATTTGACGGTGGAACCGGCTGCTCTACCAGACATAACGTATTGGTGAATTATCTGCTTCTGTTATCAAACCTGGTTTACACAACACAGGACATGTGTGCACACGAGGGCGCCATAATCAGTTCACATCAGGACGGCTTGTTGATGTTTCTACGGCATTCACCAAAGCGGAAATCGCAGTAATCACAGCCATGATGAACATGTCTTTTGTATATTTGTACACAGAAACCAAACATTACTACTGCTTCACTTCACAGTGAATCTACACTGTTCACTGCAATTCAAACGAGGGTTTGTTCAGCTAAAGTTTACACACCGACCTTTGACAAAATGATCCGAGCAAAACCATAGATTAACCAGAATCGTTTCAGTCGGAACCTTCCGTTTTAGTTTCACCGACTATTCTTCCTGTCGCTCATACGACAAGTTTGTGGTTGTTTCTCCCTGATGACTGCAGGTAATCTAAGACATCCACGATCTAATTCACGGTTTTTCCGGCAACCATAAATTCTACGGGTGTTGGCCATAATTGGGTAAATGGTAAATGGCATATACTTGTGAAGCGCTTTTCTACCGTCCTTCAAGCCCCGAAGCGCTTTACAGTCACGGTTCCGGGCAAGGTGGGTTTACCGTCCAGCATGGCGGACAGGAAGTGGAGTTCTACTCCAGACTTGGACCAAAACCGGGAAAAGAACAGGATGTGAAAGTCCTTTAACCAGAGTTCAGGGTGAAGAACGCCTCCGTTATTATTGATGAAAAAAGGAAAGCTGTTGAAACTGTTTAATTTCAAAAACTTTCAATGGTGTTTCTGGGTTTTTAAAGCTGCAGTGTTGCACAAATCAAATCATTTTGCAGGTTTTGTTTTTTAAATTAAACCTGTTTAAAAAATAAAAACTATGGTTTAGATATTGGGAGAAACTAAAGATGAACATATGCCAAAAAGGTATCAAACCGTCCCTAGTTTTTTACTGTACATCACCAGACGTCTTCCTGCTCATTGTAGCTTCTCTAAGCCAAAAGCATTTATGCTACAGTTTAAATTGCGCTCATATCGCCCTCAAAAGGCGTGAATGACAAATATCCAATTTCTTGGTCAGTTGCAAACCGAACCCACCTGGAACCGTGCTGTAGTTCATGCAGGTATCTGGGCGTGTTCACTCGCTCGGCGTCATCTGATTTTGTCCTCTGAAGAGGCGTGATGACATCTAAAGGAATGTTACGGTTGTTTCTCAACCAAAGGATGGCTCACACTGATGCACAGCAAACAACCGGAGACACACAAAGATGTACCGTGCGGTACGGCAAGCCAAAAGGGTCAAAGTTTGATGGAATTTCATCCATGAAAGACTTTTGAACAATCAAAAACAAATGATTTTTGAGGGACCTTCTTGTTCTTGTGGTTGCAGATAAGTTCTGGAACCCCACAGAGGTTCTGTAGAGACGAGGATCCGTTTGGTTCTGTTGACTAACCCGTTGGTCTAATCCAAATCAATAAAGCTTCTGCGTTTTCTGCAGACGTGTTCCTCCACAGATTCCTGTGTTTTCAGGACGTTCTCGTGTCTGCAGGTACAAGAAGAACATCAAGGCTCTGTACATCGTCCATCCGACCCTGTTCATCAAGACTCTGCTGGTCCTCTTCAAGCCCATCATCAGGTTCCTTCCTCTCCTTGTTCCTCAAACACAAACGGTCTCAGAAACGGAGCTCTCTTTAATATCTGGAGCCGTAAAAGAGGTTCTTGATGCTTTAAAAACATCAGTAAATGTTCTGGTAAACTCTGAGAGAACCGTCTGATCAAACAGAAGACTTTCAAACTTAGGAAGCCGTCAGTTCTGGTTCTGTGGCGTAAATAAAGCTGCAGCAGAAGTTTGAACAAACATTTAACATTTATTTCAACATAGCGATCCTGGCAGAAGTGAGATTTCTGGAGCGTTTGGAGGGATTTGTCTGTTCGCAGCGCCCCCTGCTGGTCAAAACACGTACGCTCCTTTGAGGAATTTCTTCCTTTTTGCATTAAAACTGATTTTTTTTTTCACAAAGACTCTAGTTCAGGAATATTTCTAAAAAACAATTTTTTTCTTCTTAAAAGTGATTGAAAACACAAAAAGTACTGGAGGTTTTGACACACAAAAAGAAGTTTTATTGTATTACACTATCATATCATAATGTATTATTGTTATTAACTTATGCTGCCAAGTTCCCCACAATAGTTCAGTTGTTCCTCACATGTACTTGTTGGTTTTGAAAAGAATTTCCAAAGCAACTGATTTCTTCTGTGAAAAGTAAAAATTTCAAAATAAAGTAGGCAAATTTGACAGTAAAACCAGGAAGTAAAGATGGCTTACGGAGCTTTATTTTGAAAAGGTTGCTTTTGTCTTCCTGTGTTTCAGCCTGAAGTTCGGCAGGAAGATAAACTACGTGAGTTACCTGAGCGAGCTGGAGGACGTGGTGAAGTGCGAGCAGCTGCTGATCCCCCAGCGAGTCAGAGAGTAAGAGCTGCTCCTCGCTGTTGTTATGACAACCCCCTCCCAAACCCCGCTTTGACGCCGTTTGACTTGTTCAGGTACGACGAGAAGCTGAGAGCCTCCGCCAAACCGAGCGCCCCGCCCCCCATGTCTCCTCCTCGGAGCCCCCCCCTGCCCAACCAGGTGTTCGGCGTGCCGCTGTCCCAGTAAGTCCCTGAAGCGCGGCTGGACTGTGGGAGCGGGCCGTGTGTTTGAGCCTCTGCTGTGTGCGTTCCAGGCTGAGGCAGAGGAACCCGGACGGAGACCCCGTTCCCATGGTGATGAAGGACACCATCAGCTTCCTGTCGGAGCAAGGTAACAACCATCGACTGTACATGAGAACTGGACCGAGCGTGACATCTGTAGAAAATGGTTCACTCACAGCTCCAACCAGATCTATTCATTGAGTTTTTTTACGCCATACGGACGCTGCCATGTTGGAGCCTGAGACATCAGTGAGCAGTGATTGGTACAAGTCAGTTTGAGTTGATGTTGCTATGGCAACCGCTTTCTCCAATCAGGAGTGAGCTTGTTGAAAGTCCACACCCCTGTCAAACATTTTGAGCTAGCAGGCTCCACCTACTTATACTGAGGCATCTGATTGGTCAGTTTGTAACCTGGATAAGCTGAACTACAAAAACAAAAAAAGAAAATTGTGGAATTTTGTCTTTTATGTCCGCTCCTCCTTGACTCCCAGAATGCTTTGCTGCGTTCTCACCTCCTGAAGGGTGTCATGTCCTCCTACCAAAGCGTTCACTTCCTGAGCTCACAGTCTTCTGTGTTCCAGGTTTGGAGATCGAGGGCATCTTCAGGCGCTCCGCTAACATCACTCTAGTGAAGGAAGTCCAGTCCAAGTACAACTCAGGTGCGCCCGCCTCCCGCAATCATTCACGCTCGCCCGGCGGTTGCTGGAGTCTGCTCTCTCTGCTGTCTCCCAGGTGAGCCGGTGAGTTTCCGAGACATGGAGGACGTCCACCTGGCCGCGGTCATCCTGAAGACCTTCCTGAGGGAACTCCCCGAGCCGCTGCTCACCTTCCAGCTCTACAACGACATCGTCAACTTCGCCTGTCAGTTCAGACGCCTTCGGCTTCCTATCTGAATGAAAACGAAGATCTCTCACAATCAAAGATTTATGTAATTTTGGAAAACTGAGCGTATTCTGCACACACAAGATTGATTGACGAGGTCTACAGCCAATCAGGATGCAGAACACAATGCGCTGTAACAAAAAAAAAAGAGCATGCCATTGAATAAAATCAGTTAAACAGCGAGACCGCTATAGACGACAGAGCGAGTTTATTTGTTCATAAACAGCAAATGATTCACATGGATGGAGTCGAACTCGAGACTGAAATTAAACTTCAGTGTTTTTCTGCTTTAAATATGAAGAAATGACATCAAAGTCAACCTGAAGTCACATCTAGAAGATTTGATTTGTTATTTTCTTGTTTTCTAGATGAAACCAATCAGGGTAGATTTTTAATCACCAACTCTGTTTATTTTTATGAAGATGCTTCAATCTAACATACTTAATTACAGTGTTAGCTTGATCAGAGTCCGGCTTTTGCAATCTTGATGTTTTGTGGATTTTTTAACCTGATTTTACTATTCTTCTTTTACAGTGTATTGCGTTCCGCGTCAGTCAATCTTAACCTCGCGTCTCCTGTACAGAACGTTTGAGAATTTTACATGAATCTTGGATTGTGAGAGATGTTTGTTTTCATGCTATGATCCTGGACTTACTGTTCTATCAAAGCTTGAACTTTGAGGACGTTGAAAGTGTGCAGTGAGGACTTTTACAGCCTTAAAACATCAAGAACTCATGGAAAACATAACGGTGAATACTTGGTTGATTTTACCCATCGCTTAGAACTTAACCCCCCCGATAAACGGGTAGAGGATAAACTCTGTAGAGCCAATTTTCACCAAAAAAAACGAAGTTTTCCATTGAGTTGGTCGTGAAGTTCTTTCTTATTGTAGTCACTGTAGGAGGATTGTGGGTAAAGTTGTTGTATTTTTTTCTTTGGTGTTCACCGATGTCCTCCTGTTTGCTGCTCAGCCGTGTCCAGCGACTGTCAGGCGGAGGTGATGAAGACTATGCTGGAGGCTCTGCCGGAGGAGAACTACGCCTCTCTGCGGTACCTCATCACCTTCCTCGCTCAGGTGGGTTCGCCCTCGTTCCCTCCCTCCGTCGCCTGGCCCCCCGCCGTCCCGACGCTCACCGTCGGCCTCCTGCTCTGTGTTTTAGGTATCGAGCAACAGCGAGGTGAACAAGATGACCACCAGCAACCTGGCGGTGGTGTTCGGGCCCAACCTGCTGTGGGGGCGTGACAACGCCATGACGCTCAGCGCCATCGGCCCCATCAACAACTTCACCAAGGTGCTGCTGGACCAGCAGCACCTGGTCTTTCAGTAACGGGGAAGGGGCCCGGCCCGGGGGTCCACACTCCAAAAAAAAAAAACTCTAAAACGGACCTCTCCATCGTTCTGTTTGGATCTTTCTTCCTGTCCTGTTTTTGAGTCAGATGGTTGTTCCGGTGTCCATCTGTCCAGGATCTTTGCTGCAGGAGGCGGGACTTACTGCATGAATCCCTTCCCCGTCCCCTACGACCTGCCGGTACAAACCACCGTCTCCATCCAACCAACCGGTTCCTCCCAGATTCTTCCCTTCTGCCAAAGTTGTTCCCAAAATTCACCTTTGCGATCTTATTTTGTAGTATTTAATTACTTTCTTTGATGTGTTGCATTTGTTTCGCGGTGGCCTTATTTTGTTTGTTTCTTTATTTCAAATTCTGAGACACAAACTCACCAAAAGTGAGATCACAATAGGTTCAGTCATTCCGTGCTTTTATTGTGAAGGGCCAAACGGAGGTCAGCAGGAAGTTCAGGATCGCTGATTTAAGGTATTAGACCTTACTGCTCCTTTTCGCCTGGACCCCCCCCCCCCTTCCTCCTCATCCTCGTCCCAGAAGCATGCCAAACCGAAGAGGGCGGAGCCCCGAGTTTGTGTCTCAGTGAAGAACTCAGGTGTGAACGTTCGCTGCAGACAATCTGTGCTCGAAACGAGGCGGTGGTTTTTTTTCTTAGCGCACATCTTCCTCTTTTTTAAAATCCTCTTCATTCCAGATTGATGTTGTCTGTGGCTGTGGTGCAGCAGCAGCCGCTGGGTTTGGTGAAGTTGCTGCTCCTCGCTGTGGTTTGGCTGTGTCTGAAACGACGCAGCTTGATGTTCTTGACGTTGGCTCCTCTGTCGGCCTTACGTCGCTTCTCGCCATGTTTACGTTTGTCCAAGTTGTCGCCGCCTCACTTGAAACAACCGGTTGTGGGACTTGAGCATTTACCTAAGTGTGAAGCACTTCTTGTTTGTATCGCCGCGTTTCCTGCAGGAATCGTCCGTCTGAAGCTGCTCGTCTGTCGGCCTACGCTACAGTTTCTCTGCTTCTAAAGCTTCATTCCTGGAGTCCTGAAGCCAAGTCGGCGCAGAGTTTTATCCTGCCGGAACAAAACGTGACGCGTCAAAGTTTTTCGGGTTTGAAACGAGAAAAACGTGAATCCAATCAAAAGTCGAGACGTTCTCCGAAGTTTCTGCGCACTGCTGGTTTTAGTTTGGGGATCGCCATGGCGACGAGAGCCCGTAGCTGTGATGTCATTCCAGATGTTTTTCCATCAAACCGGAGCTCCAAGAGTCTGACATCACTGTCACGCCCCCAAGTGGGCGGAGCTTCCTGGGTCTGAAATCCCTCAGACTCCAAAAGATGTAAAAACACAACAACAACAAAAAACAAGCAAAAAGAAAACCTGTAAGTCACAGCAAAGCTGTGTTTGTGTTCATGTTTGTGTGAGAAAAAAAAACACAAAAAAAGACCATGTTTGTGATTATTCAAATAAATATATCTGGTAATTGTTTTAATGAGTCATTCCAACATGATTTTAATCTGTGACGCAGCAGAAACCGTTCAAACGGAAAAGACTGAAAATATTCTAAATTTGTTTTGATAAAAGAAAATCTTGAAGATTGACCTTTGACCTTCTGGCATCAGCTGGGATGTGAGTGGGTGTGTGTGTGTGTCTGTGTGTGAGAATGACAACAGGAAGCTGTCCTTGTGCTCCATCTCAGTATGTAACCAGATTTGTGTCAATAAAGGCAAATTCAAACTCTTGTGATGTCAAAAAAAAAAAAGAATGAAGCTAAAATGATTTCTTAAAAACCTCTGGATGAAGTTTGACGTGATTCGGTGGCGGTTGCAGTCATGGCAATGAGCGACCGTCATCTCCGTTTTGTAATGAAGGTTCAATTCCTGTCTGCATCCTGTAATCTGATTACATTTGTAACTTAGTCCTGAATTGGTAGTGTAATTTTATCGGAGTGTAACACCCGTCCCCACCCCGCGGTTTCCATAGTAACGTAGGCCACGCAGTGATCTTTCTTTCGCGTGGGTCTTTGTACTGTAATCGTTGTCATGGTGACAGTGACCAATGATGCTGATTTGTTGATACTTGCTGGTGTTTTCCATCCTCTTTTCTTACAGACTGTGGTGTGGAGCTTCTTGTTTGATTTCATGGTTCATAAGCTGTTATATCAATGTAACAATAAATGTCAACAGGGGGCAGCGGCTGGTTTCCTTTTTCTCTATTCACCAAAAAGACGCTGTTTAGCATTTTCCCAAAGATGGAGGACACGTATCAAGAAAATTAAAACTAAAACATGGTTTCTAAGTCTTTAAACCATGAATCAGGAGCAGACGAAAAACTGCTGCTTGAAAAAAATCATATTTGTGATGTTGAAAATACGCTGGGCGGAGCCACAAGCTTCCTGCTCCGCTCCATTCTGATACATCCACCTATAGATCCGTGCACGACTTTCGTCCGATAAAAAAGCTACAACTAGACCGCTCCGATTTTGCCTTTTTGTTGCACCGCTAATGATAACTTGTTAAGGGCTGTAAGCTAGCGGGAGAGTGCAAACAGATGGATGATGGGAAAAAACGCCTGTTTTTAAAAACAGAATCAATGTTTCTGAGATGATTGAAAACATCAGAGCATAAATGTGTTGGTGAAGGGAGTGTTCTTCTGAAAAGCCACTAGGTGGCAGAATGACCTCAGCTGTGAACACCAGCGAGAGGTCCATTCATGACCGAACCTCCAGAGGCTTAAGGGCACATCAACACAAGAGCAGTCAAAACAGTTTGTTCTTTCATCGTTTAGCTTGGAAAAGTTTCAACTTAGATCTTTGCCGAAGGAACGGTGAAATGTTCTAACGATTACAATATTTAACAGGCAGAATTTGTCATGTTTTTGTGTTAACGTGGTTATAACATGGTAATTACTGCGTAATAGTTACAATATCACACAATAATTGGTGCTTACAGATCGTTTCCTTTTTTATGCTGCTTGTCGTGAGTTATATTACTGACTGTTATTTGGTGATTAATGAGTTGTTTCTGGATGAGATCATAGCTAAGCTAGCAACCGGCTAAGCTAACAGTAGCTAATAACTCTGATAACTGACTGACACAGACTATCCTTCTGGATCCTTAAGTGTTTAATACGCTCTTAACTTTTCTGTTTAAAAAGCTAAAAGTTTTGGGACTTTGTTGGACAGATGAGTCCAGGTGAAAAGGGGGCGTGTCTATGTCAAATCAAGGTGAGTGGCTGTTAAACAGTTGTTTCGCCTGCAGAACTAACGTGCATTTTTCTGCTAATTTTGTGGAGGAACATGTCGGTGCGGCACAGTGAGCAGTTGCTGGTTGGAATCCCATCAGCTAGACTGCGGGTGAAGTGGTTTCAGCTCGCTGCCATTGTCAGCAGGTTTCCAGGCAGCAGCAGAGAGTCTCTGCTCTGCCTCCACGGGGCGGGACGGTACCTTTCCGTCACGTTTCCCACCCGGCCCGTCCTTTAGGATGAACGGCGTGAGCGTGGAAAGGTCTTGTTGTCAGTGACAACAGCGCCGGTGCTGGCTCCGGGACCTTGATGAGACGGAGATCCTGGCTGCAGATCTGACCCCAAGGGGCAGGGTCAGATCCGTGCTCCTTCCTGCCAGGCTCTCCGTTCCTCTCTAGGACTCTCATGCCGCTTCGCGGTCAGGCGTCTCACAGCTCTGTGAGGTTGAAGGTGAACGCCAAAAGGACACTTCACTTCCTGGTTGGCTGCTCAGGTGGTCATCAGGGGGCGGAGCTACTCTGAGGAAAGACTGGAGCATTTTGTGGGAACGAATGCGTCTACAGAGGTCAGAGTGTCCTCTGCGCAGGTGGAACTGCAGGGGGAGGAGCCTCTCGGGAAAGAGGAAGTGGAGGAGCAAAGGCAAGGTGACTCCTTCAGCTCCGGTCTGAAGAGCAGAAAGCTTCAAGCTGAGAACGTCACAGATCCTTCGGTCATCTGCTGCGCTCACTCCTTTAGGAAAAAAAAGCAGAGAATCCCGCCGTTGTTTCTCTGGAATGATGTTCAGAGGACGAACGTGAAGTTTACCCAAGCAGTAAAACCATAAACGCTGACAGCTTTAGACCAAGTGACGTGATCTTTGTCCTCTCAGTGTGTTTGAACTGTCGGCATCAGTGAGAGTAATCACCGTCATTAATGTGTGAAGGAACAACTGCAACCAAACAAGCCGTTCAAAACCAGATCTGAAGAGGCTCCACGGTGCAGGTGGAGCCGCTGAGGCGGAAAAACCACCAAAAAAAAAGGCGGATTTAAAGGCCATCAAAGGTCGGAGGACTCTTTCAAAATAAAGGTCTGAGAACAAAAACATATGAAGCTACGGTGAGGAACACCAAATTAAGCAGTGAGTGTAGTGACCCCGTCAGGCGGGTCCAGGTGAACCGCTCAAATTTAGCTATAAGAGGGTAACGGGTAGGTGGGAATGGGTGTGACTTTAAAAACATGACCATACCTGAAACCCAGAGGAACTAAACAGACCCCTGTGGATTCCACTCATGTCTGTGAAGACACACCCACACACACATACCAGGAAAAATGACACAATAAAGTTCTGGAAAATGTCCAGGTGACAGCCTCACCTGCAGACATGTTTACCGCTGACCTCTGACCTGAAGACTTGTTTGTTGACAAAACAAGATAATATCTGACATTTTGTCCCATATTTTACTGTTCTATGAAGTGAAATGAAAACATTCAGACGTTCTACAGCCTCTGTCCGTGTCGGTAATACTATAGCAGGAGGGAGTTTGGCTGCTCTCTCGTGTCTTACATAATGTTCTCTCAGCTCGCTCTTCAAGGACGTTCTTTGTCTGCCAGCTTCAGCTTTCACCAGGCCTCAGTGAGGGCAGGAGACGGTCCAGGTCTGGAGGTCAGGCAACCAGAGGTCCTAATCAGCTGTGCATGACCCCCAAGGCCTTTTAATAAGTCTAAGAGGGTGTTTCATCCCAGCTGCAGCACATTTCACTGACTGTAGAAAGACATCTGGTGGCAAAAGGAGGATGTGTTTCTGCTGAAACCTGAAGGGGATTGAAACCATGACAAGACAGAAGCTGTGGAGATAAGCTAGCAATCAGCTGCACCGACAGGAGCTGCTGCTCTGCAAGCTCAACGCTGGATCCAGGCCGCTCTGAAGAGGTTTATGGAGATGTCTGAGCAGTTTAACTCCACTTCATAACAAACGTGTCTTCATTCTGTTTAAAAATGCAACCGTGTACTCTAAATGTAAGTGGACCGAGCACAAAGCCCTGCGGTACACCACGACTGAATCTGACCCAACAACTGTGACCAAAACCAGATGAATGAGGTCCTTAGAACGATAGATTTCAGTCTATAAACCATAAAAATTGATACCTACAAATATAAGGACTGCATTGATTTCACAGCAGGATTCGGTTTAATGTGGTGACAGCCCTAAACTGAAGCAAAACTGAAGCCATTGTTTGTTATTGGTTTCTCATAACCACAATCATTTGACTCTTCCCAGACTGCAAACTTCAGCATCTACCAGGAGAAGCTTCCCTCTTTCAATGTCACCAAAGACGCTTCGGCTTTCTTCACCTCTTGGTGGTTAAGAACGGCCCCCAGTTCCACAGGATGGGGTGTGAATTCTGCAGAGCAGGTTATCTGAAGAGTTGAAATATTAACCCTCGCATGAATTAGTGGAAAGAATGAGTCCTAAACTTTGTCCTCTGCTAAGCAGCAGCTAAATATGACCGAGGTGTGGATTAATTTGTAACCAGTCCAGTTTTGCAACCGCCTGCCTGATAGCGTCGGTCCTGGCAGGCTTTGTGATCCGCTGGTCTGCAGGTTGTTGGAGGCCTGTACTGTAGGGAAAAACAATGAAACTTTAATAGGGTCGGGTTTGTTACGCAAAGGACACCGGCGGCCTACAAGCCCCCGTCTGCTGAACTCTGGCAGATTGGAGACGGCAACTTCCTGAAAGCTCCTGTGACTCCTCACATATGCGCTCATAAGGATTTATGTATTAGCATTCTATTAAAAGTTGTATCATTTCTTTGCAGATGACATTCAGGCTTTTAATGACGACGTCTTACACAACTTAACACACTTCTTCATTGAGTAACCAGCCTCACAATGGGATTGTGTGTTTAATTTATGTTAAAAACAGGTATTTGTTTCTGATTTAGACACAATAACCACCAAATCTCCTGTCAGGTTTTAAGCAGGAACAAAGACAAGCTTGCAGATTTGAACATAATGACGGGACAGACCTCTGAATCTTCTCCATCTGAATTCTTCTGGTCTTCAAATCCCCTCCTGATGTCCCAAACCTGTCAAAGTTTGATGTGATTTGGTTTATTTTATGTCCTATCCTTTTGGATTATAGTTTCATTATTGAAACCTGCTGTATAAATAAAAGTTACCCACTTACTCGCTGCTTTGTCATTTGAGGATCGTGTCGTCACCTCAAGGAGTTCGATTTCAAGGTCTTACAAAGAAAAGAGTCATGTGACTGGCTGTGTGAGTAACAGACCAGCAGGACAACGCGTCCAGCTCTTCCCGTGTCTAAAAACTGCATAGATCCTCAGAACCACTAAACCACCGGCTGTTATCCGGCTCCTCCAGCACATCTAACCACTGTTTGCTTTCATGTTGGGCACAACCAGAGCTGCAATTAGTTCTTCAAACAGAAGCGCTGCGCCTTTTTTCTCATCAAACAAATGACATTAACCATCTAGCTATGACGGGTCGCAGGTCTGACAGCAGTTCGAACGCACCGAGAGACCACGAAAGTCCCAAGACGGAAAATCCCAACCCAAACGCACCAGATCTGTCCATGTGTTTCCATCTGAAGGCCTAAACAATGTTTTTGTGGTTTCTCACTCCTCTGATAGCAACAATGATTCAAGATGATTCGGGATGACTCGAGCCAGCAGGGAAAAACGCGGGAGAAAGGTCACGCAGGGCAATGCAAGAACGCATCCGGGAAAAAGTTAGACCATCGAAGACGATTTAAACTGATGCGGGACGATGACATCAAAGGACAGATCAACACGATGGTTATAAGTAGCGTGATTTCTCAACATCGTTCAAGTTGATGTAAAACATGGACATGGTTGATGCAGGACACACCATGAAACAAAGGAAAGTAAAGGTCCTCGGCTGTTTTTACAACTTCCTTCTGCAGCTCCTCTACAGTTCAGCGTAATGCTTTGACGCTGGCGCTTTAAAAATAGACACGTATGAGCCAAATCATCACAACAAACACTGTGGCTGGTCCTCCTGAAAGCCACTGGCACTATTATTACTGTTTCATTAAGCTGGTACACAGGCAGAATAGACTCAACCTGAACTCAGATTTTAATTCTGAATGCCACGTTAGCTCCAGCTACAACAAAAATAGATATATCTATAGATATATCTATAAGACAATTACTACTATACGTTTCGGTTGAAAGAGCTCCACGCTGTTATGATCCCCTTCACGGTGACTTGTTTTCTTTTTTTAGCTTTAGCGTCTTTTTTTGCCGAGCTCAGCTCTTTCTTTCAGGGTTATGTTGTCACATGGTTTCAGTTCTTACTCATTTGAACTGTTTGCTCTATGGTTTCAGTTCTCAGTTACATGATCCTTGTCATTCCTTTCATCGTACTCCTCATTCCCTCCGACGTACTTCTTCTTTTTTCTATTTGCTGTTTTTACCGACTCACTCTTTGTGGGGTTTTTCAGTTTTTCCTCTTGTGTAGCACTTTTTTTTTTTTTGTTTTTCATTTATGTTTTTTCCTGCCTTTGAGTTCTCACTCAGGAACTTCATACAGAACTGTGAGGGAAGTGCGTCTGTAGTAACGCCCTCCTCATTTCTGCAATAAATCCACTCGGCCAGCGTCCACCACCTCCTGGTTGGTCTGAGGTCATGGTCCTGTGATGTCATCCACATGTTTGGCTCTAAGCATCAGAGGTAGGATCGGGAGATAAAACGACCAAATGGTGACTGTGGTCCAGCAAACATCACAACGAGACGTTAAGAAACGCTCCGGAAAGCGTTTGATTCTGGATGAACCATAAAAAGATTCTTCAAACTAACCCCTGGAAAACCCGCTCTGACCTGCACGTTAAAAACGTTTGTTTTTGGGGTTTTTTTTCGTTGCCATGTGACCTAGTTTGAGACCTAACAGAAGACGGTTAAATATGTCAAGCTGTCCTCAATCGGTTAACTGGGTTAACCAGCTGAGTCCTAAAGGAATCAAACTGCTGTTTTAATGGAGGAAATGTGACGGAACATGGCTTCCTGTGAGGCTCACCGGCTGGTTTTTTAAAACAACCGAGCTCTTCTGCACCGGAAGGACAGTTACTCATTAAGGAGGAGGAGAGACGCTCTTGATTTGATGACATCACAGACGGTTTTCCTGGAAATCCAGACATAGTTTCTAAATGTTGAGATGTTTCGGGACGCATGCCTGTTGGGGTTTTTCCTGATTCTTGGTAATCCCAATCTCTAATAATTGCCATTTGTCATCAGAGACGGAACCAAAGAGGTTCTGAGGCATGTCTGAAATGTTGGGTCACGTGACGCTGCTGCGATGCAACCCTGACCGGGTTCTATGAACTGGAGCATGAGAATTCTGGATGAATGGGTTCTTTTGTTCCTCTAATCCTTTTACCGTTCGGCTCTTCTTTTCCTGGAAAGGGGTCAGTTGAATTCCAGACGCCCCGGCTCTCTTCCCCGTGAGCCCCTCACGGCGGCTTCATCACACCTGAACTGACCTGCCAGTGCTGCCCTCACCATCGTCATCCTCACCGTTACAGCGTGCCCGGGTGAATCTGCGGACACATTAACCCCTGCCTTTGACAGAGGACGTGTTGACGTTCCTTTGTGATCCACTGTCAAACATTAACGTCTGGACCGGTGTGCTTTAAAGAGCGAGTGACCAGAGGACTTCAGACACTCCGACTGACACACGTTTACTTCACCGCCCGTCTGAACTCCTGTTTGGCACAAACGAATGCAGACGTGTTCTGTTCTAACCAACCAGCCTGTCAGAAGGTCCGGATGCAGAACGGTTGCCTCATACGGTCTTCTCGATCCCAGATACAGTCACATCTGATTGTTCTGAGCTGGGAGGGGTTGGATTGACCCATGTCGACCCGTTTGCTGTTGAACCGGCTCCATAGAAACCAACAGAATCGAACTGAATCTGTGACACCTGAGACTTTTCAGTCGTGGTCTTCCATCAAACCACAGAACCGGGCCGTTTCACAGCTCTGTACATTTCCAGCCTGATGGGTTCTTGACCTTTTAACCAATAACATGCAGAGAGCTCAAAGGGTCAAAAACCAGATTAACTCTGAAACAGAACGCAGTCACATCTGGGTTTTGTTGCTCCAACTACACAAAAGTTCTGGTTCTGTAGAGCCTTTACAGGAATCCACAGGTCAAGGTTCTGTTTTCTAAACTTTCATGTCTCACCTCATAAAAATGGACCAAAGCTTCAGTTTGTAATCTCATTTTAAAATGGGATCAGACCTCCTCAATCTGGGATTATAACTACAGGATTAAGCCTTTTTTTCCATTAACGCCACTCCTAAAATACAAGTAATCTGAAGTCAAATGTAAGATTAAAAAATGAAGTAGTGGTAATTTAATCCGGATCAACTTTCACTAATCTGAATTCGGATAGAAAGACAATTGTTCAGAGTGTAAACAGGCTTTATGCTAGCTAGCTCCAAAGCTACGATGCCAAGTACCAAACGCCTGACGCGGAACTGGAACATAAACTGTTAGCAGTATAATAGAACTGGACTGACTGACCCCTCCCCTCTGGTGTTTCAAACAGGAAGTACCTGCTGGTTCCAAGAGGCCAAAATCCCACAGACTTCTATACAGAAATAAACTGTTGTTACTCAGTCATTATGTCAGAATAACCATCAATTCTCCGATAAATGGCGACTTCATTTGGTTGGAGCCGGATGTAAGCCAGTAACTATGGATGATGTCACACTCACATCCAGTTCTCAGATACAGTCGACGACATAAACCAACTCTGTGTTCTACAAGACACATCCAGCAGTGAAAAAGTACTTTTCCCCACAAGTCCTTCCACTTTCCAACGTTTGGTGTTTTGGTTTCCAGAGAAACCTCCCGGAACCAGACAAACATGCAAGAAGTCCAATGAAGTCCTACTTTTGACTGCTGCTAAATCAGATTCTTGCTTTATTCAGCAGTTAACCGTTTCATTTATTAAAGTCTTCATATTTTGGTACATTCAAAGATTTAGTATAAACTCTTCAGCAGGTTTTCTTATAAAATAAAAGTGTTTTGGACATCTTCTCTGTCAAAAGAGGATTCTTCCTTCAGGTTTGTCCATAAAACTGAAGCCCATGATGACATTCCTCCGAGTGTTTGGACTGTAAACAGCTGGACTGTACGTCCAGTACCTTCAGGGCTTCCAGGATCACAGTCAAGGTTAGATGACTCGTGTGTGAACGGAGGTCTGACGGCCCCAAAGCTGATCTGAACTGACACCAGTTCTTGTAACTGGTAGGGCGTGCGGTTCCGTACAGCCTCGTTACTCATTATTGCTAAAGGTGGAGTTTAATCCTCATGAAAACATCTTTTTCTGAAAACAGACTTTAAAATCCGGTGGGACATTCGGCAGGAGAGGAATCAGGATTTCAGATTTTCTTTTGGTGAATCCAAACGTGTTCAGTTCTGGGAAAACAGGGTTAGAGAGCCAGTCGCCATGGAGACGACGTCCTGCCCTGGTTTTTAGGTTCTGAGAACAGGAGCAATAAAAGAGTTGAGTCCATTTTTTACTTTACGTTCTGAAAGACATTCATTCATGCTGGACGTTATTAGCATGAAAGCTTTTAGAAAGAAATTAAAACTTGGAACCAGATCAGTTCACTGCATGACCACTGGGTGGCTCATTAAACAGACCAACGGTTCTGTGGATTTTCCACATACGTGATGTGGTCAATGGCTTGAACAAGGTAGAATCAATGTTAAAAAATGTTTCCCTCTGATCCCATGCAGAAACATTTTGGAGGAGACGCCTAGTGGTTACTCGGTGAACAGTGTTGGTTCCACTCACTTTCAGTCTTACGCTGGCCCCAGAATGTGTGTAGATGTAGATCTACGATGGTTGGCAGCACACACAAGGACATCTCTGATTTTATTTCCAGACATGGATTGTGGGGTTTTTTCTCTATTCTAGGTACGCTCTACTACCATTGCACTTCCACCTCTGTGCAATGAACTGGTCTGGTCCTCTACAGCCACATCCAGCATACAGGGAGTAGAAAACCTCAAAACAAGTAGACCGCTGGCTTTACAGGACCAGAAGTTTGGATCACTGCTCCGGAGAGTCATTCCAACAAAAACAGTCATCATCTCCATTCAAACTTCCCCCAAAAGAACATCAGAGACAGGAATGTTTCTGATGGGGCCATCTGGGACTCACTGCTCAAATCAATCGCACAAAAACAGATCAGAGATTTGATCTCTAGTTCCTTTACGACTCTGATCGTCTCAAACCTGAGCTGAACATTTGTTTCCACTGGATTCCTGTCACTGAACTGTCGCCGGATCTCCTCACTTATCCTTTAATCCGTCATAAACAGTTCGTCAGAGTTGTATGGAAACGTTTTCCCCGCTTAGTGTTTCTCCAGAGAATGGTCTGGTTGACACCGTTGGCACAGGCATCACTGTGATGTCATCAGCATCTAGACCTTCATTCTGAGGAACACACTGCTGACACCAGTTTAGCTTCGATGATCTCACAGTTCTGGTTCCCTTTTTAAACATTCAAAGGTATCCTTGTCATGATTTAAAAATATACTGTATCAAACCTCCATTATTCTTCAGTCTCAGTCTCATAAAAACGCCTCTGCCTGCAGGGTTTGACTTCGCCCGGCCCGTCCGGCGACTGCAGACCATGAGGGTTTGCAACGACAGCAGAGCTGGTGGTTGAGTTTCCTTCGTCTCGCAGAAATTCCTGTTTTTGGCAAACAACAGACGTGACGAGGCCTGTTCACCTTGAGCCCCCCCCATCACGCTGGTGTTGATGGTGTACACAGAGGAAAGCGACCGTGATGAGGTGTGGTCGCCCTCAAACCTTGCGACACAGGAAGTGACGGCTGAGGCTGCGCTTACGGTGCTGTGGCGGTCTGGCCTTTGGGGAAGATCTGGACTGAGTCTGGATGAAGAACTGACATTTACTTTACTGACATTTTTCACTGTTTCTTCAGACTCTCTGCACTGTGAGCTGCTGCTCTAAGCACTGAAATGAAGTCAATTCTAACGCTGAGATGCGGTCATGAAAAGGGCGAGACAAAAGTTCTCAGGATGTGTCTGATCACGTCTGGAGCGCTGCAGAGGAGGCAATTACAGGTTTAGGACTTCTTTTGTTGCTTTCCAAAAAACATGCGAGCACAAAGCTGGCGGCGGGAAAAAGGAAAAGTGAGAAAATGCTGAGCAAACACAAGGCAAGGTGGAGGCCCCACCGGAGCGAGGAATGATTGATCCATTAAAGATCCGACTTTCACAACCATAAAAAAAACCTTTCCTGACTGTAAAGGAATGCTTGACTAGAAATCAAACTAAAATGAGATTAAATGCAATATTCTCATAGTGCTTTTGCTTTAAATTCAAACTAACTTTAACAAAAACTGACTAGAATACCTTTCAAATGAACGAAATCAATGCAAAAGTGTCACATTTCTCAGTTTAATTTTTTATGAAAATGATGTCAGTTGAAAGTCTTTTAGTGTTTTATTCAAATAAGTCTGAAAAACCATCATTTGTTTTCTAAAAAATGGGCATTCGGGGCACTTTATTTTGATATGAAATTACCAACTTCCTGTTGAGACTTTATTGTTTTTTCATGGTTGACACTTTTCAGAATAAACCTCAGAAAGTTGCATTGAGGTTTCAGCCTTTTGTGGTCAGATTTCCCTCTCTTCCCTTCTTTGTTTCAGTCTTTTAAGAACTTATTGATCAAGAAAATACATTTGTTTTCTGTTTTTAAACTTGAGTTAATCGTTAACTTCTGTGTTTTTCCTTCAGATTTCATCCTCTGGTTCCATCTGCTCTCTGCAGCTGAGTCACGTTTACTCGTGTGGTCGCTTTTGGCTTCAGATGAACCAGCGTTTCTGTCGGAATTCATCTGAATTTACCAATCTGAATGGATCTTCCGCCGCCAGTGCGGATCGGGGTCAAAGTTCAGCTGCTGCGGTGATGAATGTCAGGACAGAGGAGCGACTCACCTCCTCAGGTGTCGTTCAAAAACCACAGCCAGCATGACCGAAGTCCGGACCGCTCACACACACGTTTATGTCCAAACACGCTCCACACATGCAGAAGCTCAGAGCTGAAGGGTGATGGTTCGGAAGCACTCAGCCAGAACCGCCGGGCAGATCTGAGAAACCTCACGTTACCTGATAGTGCAGGTGTGAATCGGGATGAATCGCTGAGAAAAAGAAGTTACAAAAATGTAGAATAAAAGGTGAAATAAAGAGGAAAATGTGTACAAACATCTTCATAGAATGCTGAAAAGGAAAAAGAGCTTTAAGTTGCTTAAAAGACCATGCAGTTGCTAGGCAGAATACTGAGTTTTTAATTTAGACTAAATGACAACAATACAAAACTGGAAAATCCATAAAAAATTCATGCATGACCTTATTTTTGATCATAAAATAATATTCTTCAGTGTTTGTTTCCCATTCAAGGTGAGTTCTGGTAAGGAGTGAATTAGCATCAAACAGTATGAAGGTTTCGGTGATGTTTTTGAAGGTTCTAAAGGTTCTACCAGTCATTTTCCATGGGCCGAAGATGGTTTCAGATATCAACATTCAGAACAACACACGAAAGCCATTGATGGAGCTCAACAGTTTGATAGCAGAAGTCAAAACCAAAATGAAATGGTTTAAACTTTCAGAAAAACTGGAATTTCCGAGTCAGAAGAGGATCTGAGGTGATGCTTAACTACAGCCTATTAATCCTGCCCCCCCATCAGTCCAGGACACCCACGGAGTTAAGCTGCAAACAGAAATGAAAGTGAGCTGAACAAAGCTGTGTGCGTGTGTGTGTGACAGAGATGAAATGACTGCATTGTTTGTGCAGTAATGACTGTTTTAGGGCGCCGGCGGTGATGGAATTGCAGGTTTGAGCACTGTAATAGCAGCAGTACGGACTCTGTGAGGTGAGGAGAAGTCTGGATCCACAGTGGAAACGGGCCGATGAGCTTCTGCTGCCAGAGCGGGCCCTTCAACAGGCCCTTCAGTGAGGGGTGCGCGCACAAAAAGACAGTCCTGACAGAGGAAATTCACGCTCTACGCAAGCAAGTCATCTTCCAGCACACACAGAGCTGTTTTCACTGCAAACAAAGCGCTGCTTGTGAAAACACTTTCCCGCCGTCTCTGCCTCTCTGTAGGTCACAAATGTTCAGATTTAAAATCAAAAAGCGTCTCATCAAAAGCACACCAAACAGAAATACTTTTTTAAAATACTTTTATTTTACCAGGAGTGAAAGATTGAAATGAAATGACCCTAAACTTGTCATTTTGGTCTTGTTTATCACTCACTCTTCCAAACCAGAGATCAACCAGCCCAGACAAACCCTTCATTCATACCAGCTGCTCCTCGAGGGGAACAATGACGAATTAAAAAGAAGAATGCTGTATCTTATTAGGAACTACTCAATCAATTAACAGCTACCTGATCTGTAACGACAACTCAATCAAAAGCAGCTACCCAATCTGTTATAGCTACTCAATCTGCAAGGGCTGCCTGATCTGTAACATCTACTCGATCTGTAATGACAACTCAATCTGTAACAGCCGGTCAGTCTCTCCATGTGTTAGTATTTTGTGACTCTTTTGTCACCAACATTGTGACAGTTACACAGTTTTATTTAGATTGGCTCCCATAATTTAGAATTGTTTTCTATGTTTGTTGTTGCAAGATTGTAAACCTTGTCATTCATTACTAAATAAATGTATAAAAAGGTTAGCTTCTGGTAACATTTCTCAACTATTCTGCCTCCTTTATATCTACAGATTTGGTAGACCCCAGCAAGTGGTCCGATTTAGTACATTCCAAGTAAGGATTGTGTAGTACGGATACATCCTTTTTTTTTATGTACCAACATTAAGTTTTTAATATTACAAACAATATAATATATTAATAATGTTATAAAAATCCAAAGCCAAACTCAATTTGGTAGCTGTTACGGATTGGGTAGTGACAGTGATGCCAAATGTTCTCCTTTATTTTATTTATGCTAACATCAATTAGCTGCATTTAGCTCCACTTCTCTTTTCAGTTCACAGAGTTCCATGGCTGTTCCATGTCAGGGTCCTGAGCTGGGGGGGTGGGGGGGTGGGTGGTCAGGTGAGTGTTCACAGAGAGACTGGATTCCCTTTGAGGAACTGGATCAGCTCAGGTATGTTCAGCAGAAAGCTCCACTCACCTGAAACAAATGGTTTTATCAAACTGCTGAATCAGGGGGGGGGGACTTCCTAAAGGTGGGGAGTAATGTTGCCCCTCCCCTCTTCAGGCTCATTAGTGCATAGTTGTAGGTGAGGACGCCCCCCTCCCCCTCCCGCTGCACGGCTGTCTGCCCCCCCTCATCCTTATGTTTCTATATGCTCTTCGCTCCTTCTCCTGACGTCAGAGACACGCACACCCTCCCCGCGCCGTGATTGGAGGCGGCCCCTGCGCCCGTCCAGTCAGCCCGGGTGGGCGGAGTCAGCCTCGGAGCGCTCATAAAGGGGAGGCGCGCAGCAGCGTGATCCCGGTGTCCCTGACACGAGCCTGGACTAGTGCGCGCGGATCCACGGAGGACACGGTCAGCATGCCAGAGAACAAGGACGATGGCGGCTGGAAAAAGTTCCTGTGGAACTCTGAGAAGGGGGAGCTGATGGGCCGGACCGGCGGCAACTGGTGTGAGTCTGCGACCCCCCCCACGCGCGCGCGCACCCCTCCGGAGAGCGAGCGCGGCTCGTGTTTCGTGCCACCTGTTTGATTTGACTTTGCTGCAGTCAGGCTCCGCCGCGCGCCTGCGCACGCTCAGCTAGTTGAGGCGCACGCGCGCGTCTCGTTCAGCGGGTCCCGTGTGTCTCCACGCGGCGGACGGTCGCGCCGTGAAAGGGTTAAAACTGCATCACGGTCCAAGGTGAGCGAAGGTGACGGGCCGCTCGTGAACGCCCGTGGACCCGTGTCCGCGCCTGGTCACGTGCGACCGTCATAAAAGGAACAATACAACTCATTAACTCGCGCGACCTTTCTTCTGCCGTTCCCCCGCAGCGGCACTGCGCATGCGCGGCGCTGCACTTCACCGGCCGCTGCTTGGGAGGGGAACACCTGGGTGACGCAGTGGCGGGCACGCGGCGTTCCGGGCCGCCTCCAGCTGTCCTTTGGGAAGGTCACCTGAAGGTGGGGGAGTGGCACGCGCACGGTCGCCCACCTGAGCCGAGAGATGCCCGCGTGCAGGCTGTCGGTGTGACATTGATCCATGCAGCACATCTGGGCGCCCCTCCCACACCACGCTGCTTCTCATCCAGCAGATGTGATTTATGGCGGCGCTGCGGCGCGCCGGCTTGGGTTTCAGGCAGATCATGTGTGTTCTGCAGCAGCTTCTCCTCATACCCCCCTCAGGAAGTGTCATGGTGCAGCTCTGCAGGTGTGGAGCCACCTGGTCCTGATGCCGTCTGTAGGTTTCAGTGAAAATCCGGCGCCTGGCCCGGTTTAATGTTTAAGGTGATGGTCGTAAAGCTTTTATGGAAGCTGCCTCTCCGCCGTTGTGTAATGTTTATCAGAGGTTGCTCAACAGACCCCGCCTCCCTCTTTAGGACCCGTTTATCACAAACACAACCGCTTTCTGTCCATTTTCCAGACAGATTGTGGCGATGACCTTGCAGATATAGCGTGTTTGTGTTGCTCCTTGACGGCGTTTGCACAGCACTATTGACCTGTTGTGTTTCTGCTCCCCTCCAGTCAAAATCACACTCTTCTATGTGGTCTTCTACGGTTGCCTGGCCGGGGTCTTCGTCGGCACCATCCAGGCCATGCTGCTCACCCTGAATGACTTCAAGCCCACCTGGCAGGACCGAGTGGCGCCCCCGGGTAAGAAGGACCCTGCACCCTTTGGGTTGGGTTTGTTTATAAAACATGCAAGCCAGTTCTGTAAGTGCAGCCCGGCAGACCAAACCGAGCTCGGGTTAAAAACTTCTGAGAGGATTGAATAAACTTTTATGTCTGAAACCGGAGGCAAACCGCGACGAAGAGGACGGGTTTCAGTAACCATATCCACAGGCTGGAGGATCAGACGTTTCCTCTCTGCTGACGCTGTGGATCGTTTTTCAGCAGTCTGACGGAGAATGGAAACGTGGATCCTCTTGGGCTTCTGTGCAATCACCGAAATCGGACACCCGGTTCCAATAAAAAGCTTTATGCTGCTTCACAGAAGCTGGAAAATTTCTGTGTCCTGGCTGCTGAACTGGTATGAAGGTTGTTACAAAGGTCATCCAAATGACCTCTAAAAGTTCTGGCAATGAATAAGCCATACGCTCAAGGTTCACTGACCACGTGTCGTCGGCACTTCGTTTGTCCTCCTGTGAGAACAGCTTGGTTTTATGGTTTGTGGGGTCATGAGCAAGTCCCCCCATTGACAGTCTACTGCTTTATTTTGGTTCACCTGCAGTCTTATTCCATCGGGGACGTTTTAAGTATTGCAGCATACATAAAACATCAGTATTAAGCTACCGCATTTTCTGGCAATAATCATCCATTAACCAGCGCAGGTTTGAGTTCTCCAAACTCAAATCCAGCAGTTTGGTTGTAATTGTGGTCATGAACAATCCCCCAGAATGCTTTGCAGTCAGAGACGTGCCGTCCTTTCCTTTACCGTTGTGTTAAGATAGTTAGTTATTCAAATGTTCCCTCAAACTTGGTGATCTGGAAAACATCACAGCCTTTGACCGCGAGTGTCTAATCTGTTTGCTGATGGCTTTTATTTATCCAATGGACGCCCCATACCCAACGACTCGAGGCTAAAATCCCAAACTGATCCGCTTAATTGAACTGTTGTCCTTGTAGGCCTTTCGCACACCCCAAGGGTAGACAAAGCCGAGGTGTCCTACAACATCAACGGTTACGAAACCTACCTTCCTTTCATCAAAGCTCTGAGGGAGTTTGTGTCCCAGTATGACGACGACAAACAGGACGACGCAAACAAATTTGAAAACTGTGGCCGTAAGTATAGCTGAAATGCTTTTACTGGTATCTGGAAGACCTGAACCACGCTAACCCAATCTGCTACCCCCAGGGAATCCTGCGGAGTACAAGATCCGAGGTGAATTGGATGATGGCGCTGGTACTAGGAAAGCGTGTCGCTTCTCAAGGCAGTTGCTAGGCCCCTGTTCCGGTATGGATGATGAGACATTTGGTTTCAAAGAAGGCAAACCATGTATCATTGTGAAGCTTAACAGGATTGTCAACTTCCGTCCAAGGGTAAGTTTGGTTTGTATTCCAGGAAGTCTCACGAAGGGGTTCTGTTTATTCACAACCGTTGTGTCATCGTTGTAGTTTTTCCAGAAACTCTTGGTAGTCTGTAAACGTTCTCAGAGTGTCTCTAATGCGTCTCCTGTGTCCAGCCTCCTAGCTCCAACGCAAGCATCCCCGATGAGGCTCAGCCGAAGGTGCAACCCAATGTGATTCCCCTCTTCTGCACCAACAAGGTACCCCGCTTCACTGCCCCGGCACCATCCCGTCTCCTCTCGGAGTTGGGTATTATCTTCTCAATACTCACATTTGTCTTCACAGAGAGAGGAGGATGCTAGCAAGATCGGCGAGATCAAGTACTACAGCATAGGCGGCGGCTTCCCGCTGCAGTACTACCCGTACTACGGAAAGCGGCTGCACCCTCAGTACCTGCAGCCCCTGGTGGCAGTGCAGTTCACCAACCTGACCCAGAATGAGGAACTCCGCATCGAGTGCAAAGTGTTCGGGGAGAACATCGACTACAACGAGAAGGACCGCTACCAGGGACGCTTTGACTTGAAGATAACTATCAACAATGTATGATAGCGGCGCCTCCCTGACGCCCCCACCCCACAACTCGGCAGAAGACATCAGTGAGGGGTCGTCACGGTCTTGTCCATCGCAACTAGTCTTGAATGAAACCCCGTCCGGGGGACTGTTGTAACCCGCATTCATCACTAGCTTCAACATCTCCTCCAAGCCTTAGATGAAAATTTAGAGCAAAATTAGCAATATAGGCCCAACGACATATTTATTTCGCTGCAAATTACTTTCCCACAAGCCTCAGGATGCCGTACGATGGGGTGTCCCATTGTCGTTTCCTGCCACCTCGTGCTTTGCCTCCTCTCATATCAGCTTTGGCGCTTTGTGTGCTTGCCTCCGGAATGATGCGCACTCCTGTTCACGCTGTGAGGAATTGGCTACACTCCAGGAAGCGTTGCTCCTTTTTCTTTCTTTAATCACTGGAACGTGTGAAGGGTTTTCTCTCAGTTTCGTGCCGTTTTAATCTTTGCCTTGAATGTAGACCGGTGTGTTCAGCCTGTCGGGACGCTCGGTCCCGTTTTAAGAGGCGACGGTGCTGTCTTATGTTTTTGACTTCTTTTATTTTGTTTTGCTGGATTTATCTCAGCGTCGTGGTGTAACTGAATGTTTTAACCATCTGAAGACGGTGGAAGAATTTTATATTTATGCAGATGTACATTTTGTTTCTTTGCAGAATATTGTAATGTATAAATGCAATACCAAAGCGAGTCGAAGAGCGTCTATTAAAAAGCAATGCAGTACTCCAAAAGTGCTCAAGCGTCTTGCCTTGTCAACGGTTACCTTTGGATCCATGCCTGATGTAGTTAGTAGAGTGAACTAGTGACCTGTAGGTGAACTCGGACAGGAGGTCGAGTTCTCGCAGAGCTCCCGACTTGTAGACGATCAATGAAAATACCGCGTAGGAGATCCTGACGATGTAAGATGCTCAACTTTATAATCTTAAGACCTTTCATCTGTTCACACCTTTGTCATTTCATCGAAGATGGAAACGAATAAAGTTAAAGTGAACCTTAAAATGTTGTCTTTGTCTGGTTTCTCTGTTTTCATTTACAAGAACAAAGGGAACTTTCAAGCACTTACACAGGCTTTTGATCATTTTTATTTATCAAAAGGAAAGCTATTAGAAGGTAAAGTGCAAATGCCTCCGATAAGTTTAATCAAGCATTTAAAATTTGATTGACGGTCTTATCAGTGAAGGTCAGAAGACTATACATACACTTTGACGACGTGACACGCCAGCTCCAGTTGTGCCACACTATCGTCCTATTTTTGCTTTTGAACTCACACTTTTCTCCCAAAAGAACCAAGACCAGCTTGTCATTGGTCCTGCCTCCCTCTGGTTACCCTCCAAGAACTTTGTTCCTGTTTCCTATTCTTTAATCACTAAAGTGTGCGATGAGTTCACAAGAGCTTAAGGCTCAAAGGTTTAACTTAACTGAAGGGAATAATCAAAACAAAAGTACATGAAAGGAGTTATCAAACGACAGGGATTTAAAAATCAGATAAGTTAAACATACCTAAAGCGAAGCCAAAGTTAAAAAGTGGAGACTTCTTGAGTTTTGGACTTTCATCCATTTTCTTAATTTGCCATATCCTGTTCAGAGTCACAGGGTTGCTGGAGCCTGTCCTGTCTAGTACTGCGGGCTACACTTTGGACAGGTTGCCAGACAAACTCTGTCTCATCTCAGAGTCCTCACAGCTCCACACTTTCCACATGGAGTTCTCCGTCTGCATTCCTTACTGTTCCAAGATTTTCCTTAATTATGTGCATTTTCCCTTAAGCTTTCAGGGTTATTTCCTTGAGGAACCAACTCCACCGCGTTGAAATATCCGAAAGCACCTCTGCTTCAAGGGATCTTCAAGTACATCAGTAGACAGAAGTCATACTCAAGGTTGGGCTTTTTTTCTCCATCTTGTCCTAATAGAAGTTTGTCTAGTTTCAGGCTAGCTTAGGGGGTTACACCAACTAAGCACCAAAAAAAAACTTTTCTGGAGTTGTAAAAAGTTTGATTTGTTCCTCCATCAATAATGGAAGAAAGTTAAAGTAATCAGTGGAAAATAGTGCTTTTTTAGTTTATTTCTTTGTGATTAACATCCGTTTCTACTGTTTTATCTTCATTTAATTTGCTCAAGTTTTGTTTTTGGGGTTCCCCTGGTTCTGTTTGAGAAGACCGTCTCTTAAACGAGCTGTTTCTCAATCAGGAGGCACTCGAGAGAATTTTCAACTGGAGATGTTTGAGGAAGGACTTTGAGTGGAGCTGGGGAAACCTCCAACAGAGCTGCATTGTTTCAGCCGCTGTGTCGGCTTTTGTTCGGCTTCTCTGGTGCACTCGAACACACAGCGGCAAATGAAACCGAGTTCATCTTGTTCTCCAGGAAGTACGGTCGCTCTTATTTCTGGTTCTTCTGAATCATTCTCAATGAGGGCTGTGTTGTCTCGCAGTGACTCACAGGAGTTCAACAGATGTCCGCTTTGTGGGACCATCAGGGTTGCCCCCAAAGGGTCAGACTCTGTCCTCTGCTGTCCGTCTGCTCGGATCCTGTTCAGGCAGAGCTTGTTGGACAAATACCTTATCATCAGTTCCATAGGTGCAGCTTGGTTACCTCATTTGACTCATCGTCACCTGTTCAGAGCTGGAATCAGAGGACCAGCCAGGTCTCCTTTGAGCTGCAGTTTGGTGGGACGTTCAGCAGATGTCAGCAGAAACACATGGAGACCGAGAACTGAACTCATAAAAGTTCTAACAATTCTTCGGTTTTGGGAACCTCCAGAAGATTCTTTTTTGCAGTTTAAAAAAGTCGGATGTGGTTCCAAGAGAAGGTTGAGGGTTTAACTCCAGTCTTGTCTTTCTCCTTAATTTCCCTCATAACACTTGTGTCTTTAGTTTTTGCGAAGTTTGTACTCTTATTTTGATTTTTTTTCAATATTTTTAATGGATGGCTTGGTTGGTAAGGCACTGGAACCAAACTAGAACCAGGGTTCAATTCCCAGGGTCTTCATGGGTATAAGAGCTAAGTCTAGAACTGGATGCTGCTGAGGTGTGTGACAATAGATTGACGTGACCGATGCGCTAAGCACTAAACTGTTGTTTTTCTACACGACGAGCGAAATGAAAGTCTCTACACTCCGATCTATGTTGCAGATTTAAAAAAACAGAATCTGCTTTAATTTGGTCGGTTTTTATGACATCAGTGGATGCAAAGTTGTTACCACACCTGACTGAACTCAGCTCATCAACCTGTTCTGACTGATATCAAAGAGGACATAGCCACACCCACCGGATCAATTACTCAATCTGGCTCCTACAATGGGAATCATCAACAAAAATCTGTGAGTATAGTAAGTATACTATAAACCATGTACGTGTAGCAAAAGAAGTATACTGACTGAATACTTCTTCAGACTAAATTGGAAGATTTGAAGTTTACTATTCAAACCCTGGATTTACTTTTTCCAAAGTAAACTTGATTCATTTTGAAGAATCTAAAGATGTTTGATGACAATTGTTCATCAGTAGATCCAAAACTTTGCTGTTTAAATGGATTTAAATACATAATATTACTAAAGTCCTTTAGTATCACTGGGAATCTGAAAGAGAAATGTTGACATTCAGTCATTAAACTCTAAACGGGATTTTTTTTATTGATTCTTCCTGTATTGGAATAAAACAGAAGTTTGTCATTAGACGTTTTCTTTCTTTTTATAAAGAGATTGTCATAAAATGTAAGAGTTTTGGTTTTTAAAACTTAGCCTGGTCAGAGTTGGACACGCCCACCACCATGAAGAACCTCGTGTTTTTAGTGATGGTTAAGTAAGCAGCATTTTTCATCCTCAGTCCAACTCCTTCCTGTTGAAAACTAAAATACTTAAATATGATAAATAAGATGTTGATTCATTTGAAGTTCCTGAAATTCCATGAGTTTAGTTAAAGTCTGGTGTGTCTAACGCTACGTACAACCGCGGATGTGACGGGCGCGGAAGGACAAACTAAACAGGCATTTTTGAGCGTGTGTCTACAGCCCACAGTGTTCACACTGCACCAGCAGGGAGGGTCTTCTTGTTTTCCTTCTGTGTACTATCGCTTTAGCACGTTTTGAACGGAGAGCCCAAAAACAGTCATGAAAACGTGCGTAGCTACGTGTGAACACAGGATCTGTACGAACAAAAACAAAAAACGTATGAATCTTGTTTTGGTTTCTCTGGCTGTTTTTTTGTTCTTCTGCTTTCTGCCGACGTCTCAGTTGTTCGTCTCCTCTGTTTCTCAGAACAGCTTTTCCACTTCTTGATATTTGCCTCTCGTCCGTCCTCCTTCACCTGTCGGCTCAGGTTCCTCGTGCACGCTCCCTGCAAAGGTTTGCAGAGACAGAGTGATCAGACGCTCGCCTGCAGGGGGCACTGCAGTGTGCTTGGCTGCTGGAGTGTTGCATAGCTCCCAGGAAAATTGCAGTGTTGATGACTGATTTCTGCTTTTTACTGCATTTTTCTCAGAAGAATAAATGAAGAAATGTGGACCCCCCCCCTCCATGAAATCTGAGAACTCAGGGAGAGCCTCAGCCACACCCCCACACCCCTCTGCTGCTCCAGAGATGGGTCGGTTGGGTAATCAAATAGAAAGATGTGAAATCAGCCGTTTGTTTTTATTTTGTGTATTCTTGCGCGGCGGCGTTCCCTCAGGAGGACGGTCGCAGCTGACATGGAGGCTCCAGTAGCTTTAATTGGTGCTCCACACTCTGTCAGCAAATCCTTAACAATCACAGCTCGGGGAATTGACCCTCGTGATCTGCTGAGCTGAGATTTCCAACCAGCACCTCTTCCCTTTGAGAGACGACAGCAGCACACGTTAAAAAAATAAACCCGAGACGGAGTTCATTCAGGTCTGAAAATGGCAGCAAAGGCGGGAAAATTCCCGCTTTAGCAGAACTTCTGTAGCCATCTGATTCAAGGACATCATTTGTTAAAAAAGTTAAATATTTATCAACAACGAGGCTTTTATTTTGTTAAATAAACGAGAAATACATCACTTTGTTTCTTGCTTTGAAGAACTAAAAAATGTGTTGGTTTTGCATCCAGGAGTCTAACCAGCAACCCAAAGAAATC
>BSAI01000100.1:146641-220632 GCA_036245035.1 Adrianichthys oophorus
CAGTTTTTCTTTTCGCTCGTTCAGTTTTTCTTTTCGCTCGTTCAGTTGTTTTTTTCGCTCGCTCAGTTTTTCTTTTCGCTCGTTCAGTTTTTCTTTCGCTCGTTCTTTTTTTTTTCGCGCGTTCAGTTTTTCTTTCGCTCGTTCTTTTTTTTTTCGCTCGTTCAGTTTTTCTTTCGCTCGTTCTTTTTTTTTCGCTTGTTCAGTTTTTCTTTTTGCTCGTTCCGTTTTTCTTTTCGCTCGCTCAGTGTTTTTTTTTGCTCAGTTTTCTCGCTCGCTCAGTTTTTTTTTCGCTCGTTCAGTTTTTCTTTTCGCTCGTTCAGTTTCAGGGGGTGTTTTTGTCACTCGGGGGGCGGTAACCTTTCTGGTTGATCTGATTGGCCGAAATTTCAGGTCAAATCCGGCGAGGCAACGTGGCAGGACTTTCATTTTTTTATCTGCTTTAATAGAAAAAATAAAAGGTCATATCTTTTCCAGGCGTGTCAGCCGTTTTTTTGACATTCGTTCAGATCATGGTTATCGGCAGCTGGCCCCGTTGTTTCTTCATAGTGGTCTCCTTCCTCATTTTTTTATGTAAAGCACGGTGCTCTCATTAAGTCCGTAATGGCGCCTAACCGACGGTAACTAAAGTTTACATGTATATTTACCTAATAAAGTGATTTACATGAGTCAAACTTACAGCAAAAGAAACCCGCTGCACTTTCTATCTGCCATTCTTTTTTTTAATTCTTCAGTTAATGGCAGAGACGTGACGCCATAATGCAGCTTCAATAATTTTGGATGTTCTACCGATATCTGTGATTATGTGTCTAGTGTCGCTGTGGTTTCAGTCAGACCCACTGACTGTATGGGACAATTGGACTGAGTGACTCCTCCCCTGGTGTTCCAAAACAGGAAGTACCTAAAAAAAAATCCCATGAACTTCTATGGAGAAAAAACCAACTATTACTCAGTCATTCTATTTGTCAGGATGACGGTTCGAGCTCTGATACCTTTTTAAATCGGGTTCTTGTTTATCCTCTATTTTCATTATATATTTTATTTAAGTTATTCAAATTATAAACTGACCAATCAGACGCCTGTGTAGCCCTCTTTCAAGTGGTAGGGTTGTGGCCTTCCAGAAAGCTCACTCCTGATTGGTGAGAGCAGTTGCCATAGAAATCAATGACTTAGACCAACTCGGACCAATTGCTGCTTACTGACGTCTGGCTCCAACACGGCGAAGTCCATATCATGAAAAAAGGTGAATGAATTAAGTTCATTTGGTTGGAGCTGGAAGTAAACTATTTCCTATGGATGACATCACACTCACTCAGTCCAGTTCTCTGATACAGTCAGTGGTTTAGAATCTGGGATCCAGTGATCCAGTGTTCTGGGTTCATCTGAAGACCAAAGCTCTGCTGGGACCGTTTGATTCCGAAAAGCTTTTTTAGTTTTTTTGCATTTTCATTTGACATCCATCTGTCTGATCGGAATCTTTTAGAACCTCATTGTTTTTAGGAATAGTGACATATGTTCAAGAACCTGAATAAATTTGAGGCTGTTAGTGGATGGGAGACAGTTAACGGTACAAAGATGAGACGTGAAGTTTGATGCTGTCCAGGCCGTTTAGCGGCTGCTGTAGCCGAATCAGTATTTAGACTGGAAACTAAGCCAGAAGAAAGAAGACTTGGAATGCCAGCTTCCTTTCTCATGTCAGATCCTCCTTGATGGTTTTAAATGAACTCTAGGTGATACGGTTGATGAACAGAATATTTGCTTTTGTCATCATCAAAATGATCTATCTGCATCCAGACTGTCAGTCACCATGAACCACGGGAGGAGCAGAGTCGGCCCTGCGGAGCCGGGAGCTTCCTGTTCGGAAACGACCAGCAGGATCAGGTGAGCTGCACACTCACCAAATTCATGTTATTTTTCACCAACTAAGCCAATGTGACCGCTGCTACAGCTCTCAGAGTAGTCGGCTGTGTTAGCCACCGTTTTTATGAAGCGTTTGATCATGCCTGAACCTTCAGGGAATGAGTTTGGGATCTGAACTGCAGGCAGATCGGATCGGATCAGATCAGCCTCCAGTGAAACCATCTGACTCCAAAGCTGCAGTCTGTGCTTCTTTCCTTTCTGGAAAGTTCGTCCCAAACATGGACGTTGTCCACTCATGAATAATGTCGTGAGGTCATCGATCAAAGGTCTTCAGCTTGGTTTCAGACAGGTTGCAGGTTACGGTTACTGGGATTTTCTTCAGTTCATGTGAAAAAGCAACGATGAGTTCATTAGTTCTTTGTATTCATGATGAATTCTGTTCTTCTGGCAGAGATGACCGGCAGTCTGCAGCTTCAAACACCAACAACTGCAACAACAATGATGGGTAAGCAGCGGCTCCGAGTTCATCTGAACACGCCACGATGCAGCAGGACAAACCGCAGTTCTGATTCCGGGATCGGTTCTGTCAGGTTTACCGCAGCTGTTCTGGAAATAAGGGTTCTAACGTTTAACGGAACGATCGAAGCAAAAATGATGGTTCATGTTTTTATTTTGAAATTTAAATTAAATAAAGAAAAATCTGATGATAAAATAAGAAACAACGTCCAGACATTTTGGGTAAAATTGTTTTGCTGAAAGGTTTTTGTTCAGAGTCGCTAACGTTCTCCAAGAATCCTTTAATGGGTTTAAAACGACAAATAAAAATCATTTGAGTCTGTGGAAGTAGTTCCAGAGCAAACTGAACCTCAATGATGATCTACTTCTTCTAATCGTAAAGCTTAGCCGCTTCATTTTAGGATCAGTACGAACAAAAACGTACAAAACATACGTTAAAAACCTCACTCATTCAGTGTGTTGTGCTTTTGTCGGTTCTGCAGAGTAAAAAACTCAATGTCATGTTATTCTGAATCTGACCATAAACGGGTGGGACTTTGAAAGCGTTTCCATAGTAACGGTAGCGTTTGACCTACTTTTTCTTTTTAATATTTGGGAGGAACTAAACACAATAAGAATAATATGATAAAAATAAGCTAGGAAAGACTACTTAAAATAACCTTAATAAACTAACTGACATGATCTTATTAGCATTAAAAGTAATTATGTTTTTAATATTTTTTTTTACTGTCTTTGAAAATTGTATCCATTCATCTTTTTTTTTCCTAAAACATTTTAAAAAGCTTTTTTTTTTTTTTTTGACAAAAATACATTTCTTGTGAAACTGAAGCGGCTCAGCTCCAGAACCGGAGTGGACCGCTGGTTAGTGAACACTTATACAACACTAAGTAAGGGTGAAGTAGGCGAGACGCTTTTCAACCCCCCCAAAACCTGTGGACTGAGCAGCCCATCAGAACTGTTCACGTGATACTTGTGCGCTCCTTATGTCCAGCCTGACTGTTAGAAATGAGGAAACGAATCAGTGTTGTATGTGTGGACATCCAACGGACACCTGTAGATGTAGCCACTCCTCTCTGTGACCCTAAATGGACCCAAACAGTCCAAAAACCCACAGAACCATACGGGTCAACTCCTGTCTGGGCACATGTGACTAAAGCTTTATCAGCTTTCTACTACCTAGTCAATGCACAATCACCCAGAATGTGTGAAATCTTCCTGAAGTTGGGGCGAAAGCAAAATGTCACATGAACTTTTAAAACAACAGACGGCAGCAGCTCTACGATCATTCTACCTGCTTTGGTTCTTGTGGAAACGTACACGAGGAATAAAACCAAAAAGTTTTGTTTGATTAAGTTCTTGTTTGATAACCCAAACAAAAGGAGCGCCGAGTCACTAAAGACTTCTTTCTTTGTAAACATTTGCAGAAAAAAAGACGAAAAGAAGGACGAGAAGAAGGAGGAGAAAGACGACAAGAAGGAGAAGAAAGACGACAAGAAGGAGGAGAAGAAAGACGACAAGAAGGATGCAAAAAAGGACGATAAAAAAGAGGAGCCGTAAGTAAAGCAAAAGTTGAATAAATGTATCTGATTTTCGGAGGACTGGAGCTGACGGACGATGTCCCATCAGTCTGTTGAGTTCATCTTTGGAAAACTGTCTCTCTCTTCATGCAGGAAGGAGGTGTGGATCATGGATCCCTCTACAGATCTATACTACTACTGGCTCTCCGCACTAGCAGTCCCAGTCTTCTACAACCTCATGTTGCTTGTGGCGAGGTGTGGAAGTATCCGTTTCTCATACTGATGTTCATAGGTTTCAACTGGGGTTGTGGTTTGATTCTGATTCTCCTGGTTTGACCGCCTCACAGGTCTTGTTTCAATGAGCTGCAGGACAACTACACAACGGTGTGGCTCGTTCTGGACTATAGCTCTGATGTCTTCTACTGCATTGACACGTTTGTGAGAGCCAGAACGGGTAAGTGGTGGTTTCCATTTACCTGATTTGCCGTAGAAGGAGCAGCTGATGGTAACAGCAGTCTAACCCCCAACAGGTTTCCTAGAGCAAGGCCTGCTTGTGAAGGACACAAAGATCTTGAAGGAAAAGTACATGACAACGCGGCAGTTCAAGTTTGATGTCATATCCATCCTGCCAACAGACATCATTTTCTTCTTCATCGGGATCAATAACCCGGAGTGGAGGTTCAACCGACTCTTTCGGCTGCCCAGACTCTTTGAGTTCTTCGACCGCACGGAAACTCGAACCAACTATCCGAACATCTTCCGGATTGCTAACCTTGTCCTCTACATCATCATCATCATCCATTGGAATGGCTGCCTCTACTTTGCCATCTCCAAGGTCCTTGGTTTTGGATCAGACACGTGGGTGTACCCGGCCTTAACGGGTCCCAAGTTTTCCCGCTTGGCCATACAGTACATCTACTCTTTCTACTGGTCCACCCTCACCTTGACCACTATAGGTGAGA
Organism: Adrianichthys oophorus; assembly: GCA_036245035.1. Classification (NCBI taxonomy): domain Eukaryota; kingdom Metazoa; phylum Chordata; class Actinopteri; order Beloniformes; family Adrianichthyidae; genus Adrianichthys; species Adrianichthys oophorus. The sequence goes on from BSAI01000100.1 coordinate 151,494, forward strand.
CTCCACCCCCTGTCAGAGACATTGAATACTTTTTTGTGGTTGCCGATTTCCTCACGGGAGTCCTCATCTTTGCTACGATCGTTGGCAATGTCGGTGCCATGATTTCCAACATGGGCGCCGCTCGGGTGGAGTTCCAGGCCAAGATCGACTCCATCAAGCAGTATATGCATTTTCGCAAAGTAACCAAGGACCTGGAGGCCAGAGTGGTGAAGTGGTTCGACTACTTGTGGACCGAGGAGAAAACCTGCGACGAGAAGCAGGTGCTGAAAAACCTCCCGGACAAGCTGAAGGCCGAGATTGCCATCAATGTCCATCTGGAGACTCTGAGCAAAGTGCGCATCTTTCAGGACTGTGAAGCAGGGCTGCTCATTGAGTTGGTCCTGAAACTTCAGCCACAGGTATTCAGTCCCGGGGACTACATTTGCAAAAAGGGAGACATCGGCCGAGAAATGTACATCATCAAAGAAGGAAAGTTGGCCGTAGTGGCAGACGATGGAGTCACCCAGTTTGTGGTGCTGAGTGACGGAGCGTACTTTGGAGAAATAAGCATTCTTGGAATCAAAGGAAGTAAGGCGGGAAACCGCAGAACAGCCAACATCCGAAGTGTTGGCTACTCCGACCTGTTTGCCCTTTCCAAAGACGACTTGATGGAGGCGCTAACGGAGTATCCGGATGCCAAGTACGCTCTGGAGGAGAAGGGAAGGGCTATCCTCATGAAAGACAACCTCATAGACGAGTCCTTGGTCGCAGCAAGCGACGCCAAGGACATGGAGAACAAAGTCAACCAGATTGAAGCCAGTGTGGAGGTGATGACCAACAAGTTCAAGAAGCTGACGGCGCAGTACGAGTCCTCTAAGCGCAAACTAAAGCAACGGTTAAGTAACCTGTCCAACCAGGTGAGAAGCCTCAGGACTGACGATGAGTGACAATCCTCTGACCTGCTGCCAGACAGAGGAGTTCAGATAAAAGAAGCTTCTTAACGCAGCATCTTATGTCTACTCAAACCTACCATAAAGGAAAAACCGGAATGGACACAGACAGATGCACAAAGTCTGGTGTCTTCTGTTGGTGTGATTCAAACAAGTCACGCGGAAAAACACTCAAATGGTTTGAGGAACATAATCAAGTGTAAAAAAAAAAAAAAGACTAAGTTTTTAGAAAAAAGATGATTTTGGTCATTTAGGGTCTTATACAGAAAATTTGATACGTAAACAGTAAATAATTTTTCTATTTTCTTTCAGAACATTGTTAGATTAAGGATAAAACTCCTGCAGCACTTTTTACGATTTGTTGTAAAGTTGCTTTGTTTTTTAAGTTAATTTTATTTTTAAAGTTGAAGTTCTCAACCAAGAATGTTTCACTGCACTTCAAAGATACAGGAAACAATAAACCAATTAAAAAATATACTTTTTTTCCCATTCTAATTTATTCCAAAGAATAACCTAAATATTTTAATGTATGTTCATTTTGTTCGTAGAGCTCGTACAAAAGGTTTCGTAGCTACACGTAAATGCGAGAGCTTTGAACAGGGAAACCAGACACGCATGTTTACTGACTTTTCATAGGAAGTGGTCGTTTAAAAGTGCGTTGTTTAAACTGAACGTAGCTGGAAACTTTGAAGCATCTCTCTGCTGGTGTGGATGCTTTCAGTCATTGAAGTGTTGACGGTTCAAATCCTGGTCCCGCCTGCTGAGGAAAGAACAGAAAACACCTTTGATGGTTTCAGAGCTTTTACTTGACATTATTTTGAAAATCCAGAGCTTCCTGGTTGGTCTCGCTTCGTTCAGCGGATTCCAACATTCTCGCACAGACTGAGTGGTTGTGGGTCGTCCACAGTGACCCTGGGAGCCCCCCTGTCCCCAACGGTCCGGCCTTTCCTGGGGGGGTCTGACGGCAGCGGGGACACAGCACTGCGGCTCCGACGGCGCTCGTATACAAACACTGTTTTATTTGGAATCATCAACACAGGAAGACAAGGAAATAAAACGCTGCAAACAATCGTGGCAACCTGCGGCCCCACCCAAATCAAAAACATTCTGAAAATGTCTAAGTGCACTTTACAGCTCTGACCAGATCTAACCTGCAGTACCCCCCCACAGTGGAAAAAGGCCCAAATACATGGTGACAAACAGCGGTGGCGTCCCCGTCAGCGGACGGAGGGAGTGGAATGGTCAGGGACAGCTCTCTGGTTGGGGGGAGTTTCATGATAGTCGAGACTTTCCTACAGCTGGATGGTTTTTCACCTTAACACGCGACTTACATTAACTCGTAGACTCCGCCCCCTCAGAACACGCCCCGCCCCCACCCTGGGGAAGCCAGTGCAACAGACAGGCATGAAAAATAACCCATTTTTACCTTAAAATAAATAATAATGAAGTTATCCTCTCTGTACATGGAAAACGAGGGGGGGTTGCTGCAGCTCAGAGTGGAGGTGGGGGCGTTCTCATGGGGGGTGGGGGTTGAACTGGCGGCTGCAGGGGAACTACAGGAGCGCACGATTACAACCAAACGTCCCTTCGGCCGGACTCGTCACATTTTCCGTCGTGTCTGATAAAAGGGGGGCCTGGGCTGAGAGGAGGAGGAGGAGGGGGGTGTCCGTTTGGAGCGGTGGGGGGGCTCAGAGCATGCCAAACCCTTTGGCGTAGGTGATGGCTTTCAGCAGTCTCTCTCGCAGCTTGTCTTTGCTGCTGTACTCGGGCAGCAGCAGCACGTTGAAGCAGGTGTGGGACGTGGGTAACCTGCAGGGACACAACCGAGTCAGCAGGGGGCGCAAAGTCAAAGCTGCGCAGACGGCAGACGACTTCAGCAGATCTGAGGTCGAGAAAAGACCTGACGGAAGTTTACCAGGTCTAAACTTCACCCAGAAACACAGAAACATCACCGTTTCGCTTTTCTTTCTCCTCCTACTTAGAATCAGAACTTGGAGCCACTGGGGGGCAGTTTACCTAATGAAATCAGTTCACTTTCACTCTGATCATTTCCATTTTTGCAGGTTTTCTTCCTAAAACTAAAAAATAAAAGTGCCTCCAAACAAACTATTTTAATTTCAAAATAAAACAAAAGAACAGAGCATTTTATTAAGTGAATTTACAAAATAAAGTCAGTAATCACTCTGATTTTGCACTCATTTGTTGTAAAAGTGAGGGAGTCTCATTATATGGGCTGCAGAGGCCATTTATCACCTTTTGGGGGGGGGGTTGATGTGGGACACAGATCGTCACAGAATAACCAGGTCCTGTGACTTCCTGGTGCTTGTAAACCGAATTCTGCACGGTCGGACCTGAACAGGTGCAGGCGAGCAGGCGGGCGGCGTTGGGGGCTCACCTGTCGGTGTCGGGGCCGTTCTTGGCGATGATCATCTTGAGCTTGCCCAGCCCCCCCACAGGGGCTCTGTCGGTGCCGGTGGTGAACTGCAGGAAGAGGCGCTTCTGCTCCTCCCCAAACGAGTGCAGCGTCTCCCAGAATTCCCTGCAGGACACAGTTTCAGCGCCGTCACCGCATGTTGGAAACAACATGGGACCGGGGGAGAGTGTTCGCCCTCACACCAGGATGGCGTGGGTTTGAGTCCACACTAGAAACTCTTAAAAATGGGACACTCCTCCACAATCCAGGATAGATTTCTTACTTGATGATTCGAGAGTCTCTGTTGTAGCCGCCGTCGTACTCGGTCGTCTCCTCCAGCGCTTGGAAGTCCAGGTTCTGCAGTGGAGAACAGATGTTAGCACGGCGGCGGCGGCGGCACGCCGGAATCGAGCGGCTGCAGCTCATCTCACCCTGCTGCCGCAGATGAGCAGCTCGATCTCCTCTGGCCTGAACAGGTACTTGAGCGGAGACTCGTTTGTGACCATGTGGAAGCCTCTCCTGAAGGCCTTGAACTGTTTCTCCATGCTCTTGTTCAGGATGTAGTCGGAGTACTGCGCCACAAACTCCTGCAGAGACAAACCTCTGCTCAGAACCGAACCAGAAACTTTTGGATCTATGGTTACAGCTGCGGGGGCTGTCCCAGAGCGCTCAGTCCATTGATTTATTTTCCCTGATGATTCTCAGTCTCTCCCAAAGGGATGGGACTCGGCTCCGGCTTCTAACGTCTGCAGAACCCGTTTCTATGAGGTCAAATTTAAGGAATAGATGATCCTACAGCGTCAATAAAACATCTAGAACCAGAACTTTGAGTCTGAAACAGAAAGAGGCTTTGAGACGCTTTATCAACGAAACGCTAGTCTCTCAGCTGATGGATCTTATAATTAGTGTTTATCCTCAGAGACATCCAGGCTTTACTTTTTCAACCACTGTGACCCACAAACCACATTTATCTCTGCGATTCCTCACTTTCATCCTCTGACCTCCAGCAGCTGCAGTGCTGACTCAGCATGCATTCATTGGAACGTGTGTCTAGTGCCACCTTGTGGCCAGAGGTTACATCTGTGCAGATCTGATTCATTTATCAGTCAGTGGATGCGACTGGATTAAATATTGATTCATTTTTCACATTTCCATTTTGAAACTTCGTCTTGGTTACAAAGAACCAAAGGTGGAATTTTGCTTTACTGAAAAACAAAATCTGACATTCAAACTAAAAGAAAAGTCTTTATTAGGAGGAAGTAGCTTTGGAGGTAAATCTATTTTTGAAGCACATGCTGATGCTTGTTCAGGAGATGATGGTTCTGATTCCACCTTAGCACACAGGCTCTGGGTCCTTACCCTTCTGTTTTCGTTGGTGACCGGGATCTTGTCCCCGTTTTCCCTCAGGTCGTACACGAGCGGGTTTCCGAATAAATCGGTGTGGGAAATCTGGAAGGTGATCATCATGTCCTCCTCCACGCTGCCCTCGTACTCCAGCAGCTCCTTCAGGCTCTGATTCAAAATCTGCCAGACACAACCGGACAGCGTTCAGACGCTGATGCACAGGAGTCACTTCAGGAAGCTGCTGCAGTGCCGTTACTACCAAAACAGACACTTAATACAATTACTTCACATTTTACCTTGAATTACTACCATTACTTTCAGGAACTGAAATGACTGTTTACTGTATTTTTCATACTATAAGGTGCACTTAAAATCCTAAGTTTTTTTCAAATAACGACATGCGCCCTATAATCAGGAGCGCCTTATGTGAGGACTCGTTCTGGTTGTGTTCACTGAAGTAGATCTAGTGTGTTACAAACAAGTTCTAGAGTTACTATGAAACAGTTAAAGTCTGACTGACTGAATTATCTCTGACTCTTTCATATCCCTTAATGTGCCTTATTATCCGGTGCGCCTTACAGTGTGGAAAATACAGGTTTTTAGACTGTTGTTTATAAACTAGTGCCGATCCAGAAGCACCAGGGAAACAAAACCGCCCACTGCCACGTTTCTTACTGGGTTGGCGTCCACCAGGTCCCTGAAGGTCCCTTTCTTGCCCATCAGCTTCCTGTAGACCACCATGGGGAAGTGCACGTCCAGGATGCAGTTGTTGTAGATGGCCAGCCCGAGGACGATGCCGATCAGCGTGTACTGGCCCTCATTCTCGAACGATGAAGGGTTGAACCAGAACAGCTTGGTGTATTCGTCGTACGTGAACATGCCTGCAGCCAAACCAGCCGTCAAAAAAACATCGACAAACACGCCCCAAAATGAACCACAAGTGTTTCTAAAACCAAACCACACTGTAGATGAACTGCAGCTGATGTGACTTTGACACATTTTTGGATGTTTTGACAAAAGACATTCATCTTTATATCAAATGTTTTCTGACCCATCTCTGAACTTTAGAAACTATTACATTTATTTTGAAAAGAACAGGAAACGGCAGAATCCCTGTTGATGTCGAAAAGGAAGTAACTGGTTTAGGTTTGACACAGAACTCGAAGAACAACAGAACCAAATGCACCACAGGATGGTTGAAGGTCAAAGAATCGTGAGAGGACCCATAAGAGCCAAATATCCAGAACATCCACCCTTTGACTCCACCTTGACCGGCCCTTTCCTGTTCTAACAGAACTGGCTGAAACTTGAGCTGTGACAGAAGGCCTCATACCGATATCGGGGTTGAAGATCTCCTCCACCACCAGCTGAAAGAACTCTTTGGAAACGCCTCCTTCATCAACACCTTGCTCTCCTTCAAACTCTACGTACAGCTGCTTCTTCAAGTCTGCAGGATTCTCCATGGCGATCATTTCCAGCTGCGGGACAGAGCACAGGTCAGACAGGCGGTGCGGGCCGCGGGGGAGGGCGGCAGAGCCAGAGAGCGTGGCCACATACCCTGACCAGAGCGTCGTCGATGATGTGGTCTCTGCGCACCTTTAGCCTCAGGTAGGGGTTAAGCTGCTGACCCTGCACCAGGCTGTAGAGCACGGTGATCCGCCGCTCGCTGTACATGCGGATGCGGTTGTCGTAGTACAGGCCCAGGTTCTTGGTGACGGCATTCAGGATGAATGGGCAGGTCATGAAAGAAAACTTGTTCTCCGTCTCGACCTTGAAGAAGGTGTAGTCCTTGTCCATCTCCAGGACCTCGTTCAGCGGCTCGTTGATGAACTCCTCAAAGGGGATGAGCGGCCGCCGGCAGTCGTTGGTGCGGACCCCCAGCTCCGTCTCCAGTGGGTCCACCCGGGGGCCCTTCTTGTTGCGGCGCTCCTCGCCCAGCAGCTCCTGCAGCGTGAGCTCGCTGGACTCCGGGATGGGCTCCTCGTCCTCCTCCTCATTGTGCTCCACGTCCAGGTCGCCTCCCAGAACGTTTGCATAGTAAACTATCTTCAAGCACTTGGTGGCCGCCACGACAGCGTCGTCGTCGTTCACCAGGTTCCGGCTGTTAAACTCGTTGCTAATCACCTTGTAGGTGATGAGCTGCTGAAAGGTCTCCATCATGCGGCGGATCTGCTCTGCGCTGTAGTGGGACCAGAGGCGGGCCAGCTTGGCCTGAGCGGCCAGCGGCAGTTTGCTCATGGCCTTACAGAACTGAGGCAGAGCGATCTCCAGGTACTCCGGACTGTGGAGGTTGCTGTTCTCCATCACTATAACAAACAGGTTCAGATAGTTCGGGTCCCGTGAATACACGTTGTGGTATGTCAGGTCGCACTCCACGTTAGGGGAAAGGTAAACCAGTGCATTCAGGAAGGCGGCCTCTATCTTCTCGTTGGACAGGAGGCGCTCGTAGACGCGCCGCACGGCTTCAATGTCCACCGAGACCTCGTCCGACGCCAGCTTCTGGACGTCGTTGTCTCCCGAGGAACCCTCGCCCAGCCTCGTCGATGAAGACGAGGTCGGAGAGTCTTCCTCCATGGCGGTAGCGGAGCACGCCGCTGCCTCCTTCTCGTCTTCGTCCTTGTCCTCGTCCTTGCCTTGGAGGGACTTCAGCTCCTCCTTTGTGTGCGGTTTGGACCTCCGGAAGCTCTGCACCAGCCCCTCGGCACTGGAGAAAACCCGGCCTATTACTCGGATCAGCGGGGAGTAGTCTTCCTTCTCCCCGCAGATGTCCAAGATCTCGTACACCTTCTCTTCCGTCAGGTAAGTTACATCTACGTGGGAACAGAGAGGAGGAAACAAGGAGAAAGCTCAAGTCTCTTCCATCAGAAATCTGAACTTTGACCTCAAACTCACCTTTAAAATTGTCCCGTAGCGCGTGCACATCCTTGTGGTTGGCCTGTTGGTCGCTGGTGGCGGAGTTCCTGTGCGTGCTGCTCTCCAGGTAGGCAGAGGCGGTGCCTTTCTTGGAAGGGTGTGGGTCACAGAGCTTGGCGTTGACCTTGTAGAGCTCCAGCGCCTTGACGGCCGCGGCATTGTTGTCCATGCGCGTAAAACCCACCGACGAGGCACACCAGGAGTTGGAGCAGCACTCATTCCCACAGCCTTCTGTTAACTGGTGGTAATAGCGCTCTATTAGATGTTTGGCAGCTGCTCGCTTCCTGTGTTCAGAAGAAAATCAGAGTTCACCACAAGCTGCCATTCTACAGGATGCTGGTCATGACAGTGAGGAGTCTTCAGGAGCGCACGGAACAAGCCAATATGTTTGACGTCATGTCGGACAATCCCAACAGCCAAAATCAGAATTTCTAACGTTAGTTTCTCTTGAATGAAGATACAGCAACAAGTTTCTAGTCATTGTGAAGCAAAAGCATCTAAATACAAATCCTTGTTTATCACAGGAGTTATGTTCAAAACAGCAACAGGTGAAATAGAGGAAATCCACAAACTCACAGATGTTTTAAAGATGTAAAACTCCTCAATACACACTTTGATCTTTATTCGACAGACATGAGCATTAACACATGTTAAAACTCTCAAAGTTCACAGAAAAATAAGTCTAGGATTATCAAATGAAAACAAAGACCTCTCAAGATCAAAGATTTACGTAGATTTGGCAAACTGAACGCATTATGTACACGAGACAACACAGTGGAGACTGACGTGGTCAAAAGCCAATCAGTGCGCAAAACACAATGCACTGAAAAAAAATTAATTCACTTTAAATAGCACGCAAAATTGCACTTAAAAAATGTGTAGAACAGTGAGACCCCGAAAGGTGAAAAGAGACATGAGTTTAACGCTACGTTCACAACAGGCTCAGAAACACGCGTTCAAACAACCACTTTCAATGAAAAGTCTTTGTAAACGCACGTGGATGCGTGTTTTGAGCTTTTGCGTTCAAAACTCTCCCGTTCACACGTCGCCATGCAAGTTTTCATTTCCAGGCTCCAAGTACAAAAGCTGAAAGTGAAACCAGTTTAACTTTGACCGGCCAGGGACTCGATTTGGAAGTGGATATGGTCCTTTTCAAAACACGGAAATACCAGCTGGTTGAAAATTAATCATGCAGGAGAAGTGAAAACTGTGGTTTGTTCCCGGCCGGAATTCTCCGGAAGACTCCAAGTCTTTCATGTATCGGAATAGAGCTGTGAAAGATAAAGCCTGAAGCAAGATTCATCAGACGTGCTCTGCTTTAACAGTCCGGTGTGAACACCTCACGCTGAAAGCATGCAAGAACCTGCGTGAGTGTGTTCTTGAATGTGCGGGTGTGTATGTAGCTTAAACAGAACATTTTTGGGGGGAAAACTATTTTTAATCAAAGTACGATTCTAATATAGCAGAACAAACAACCAAAAAATAACCAAAAGTTCTGTAATATTTAGTGAATGTTGAGGTTTTGCAAAGTCTTGCTGTGTTCTTAAGATAAAGCGAGCTGATTGGAGAGTTGATGGTTCCATTTCTGGATAGCTTATAACAATGGATCTTTCCCTCAAAAAGTTAGCAGTTCAGAAACGGTTTTCCAAGTCCCGTGGTCCATTAAGAACTCATTCACACACAATCGTATGGCACTTTCTGTAAACTGGATTCATGATTTATCTCCTCTAGACGGAACTGAATTAACTTCGTTTAGGTACAGAAAAGTGTTTTCACAAAACTACTGACTGTAACTATTCACAGCCAGGAAATGCAGAAGTAAAACAAAAAACAACATTACAGCTTTCTGTTTTAAAAATACAAAAATCAGCATTAAAGGAAACTCTTGGCTCAGTCTCAAAAGTAATGCTTTCTTGCTATAAACACTGACTAGTGTAGAAAGTAGAGCAGTTTCTGGTTCAATTCAAGCTTTTGAGGCTCTACAGCAGTGAAGCAAAATGCTGCCGTCGCTTCTCTTCCAGAACTCACGTTCTTTATCAGAATCAGCACCGGAGCAAAGAGCCCAGTGCTTCACAAACTCCAAACGTTAGCCGAAAAATCTGTTCTGAGCAACCATTCACCACTACATCCAGTCAACCCCTGACCCTGAATACCTCATAAATGACATAGGAACTTGAGTTAACGGTTTACCGATCACACCAGGTCTAAGATTAGAGCGGTACTTGGCACACCTTGGCAAGAGGGTTCCTTCAATGGAACCAGCGGTCCCAACAGCCAAACAAAACCAGCTCAGGGGTCAAAGGTGGTCAGGTATGATCCCCAATTTCCTGATGCTATCAGCATCTTTAAAAAACTATGGCTCATTTATATCTGGTCAAAGTAAAAAGCGTAGTAAATAAAGATTTTTCCTGAAACCACACAGCTCTTTGATGATTGTACGTAGATTTAGAGAAACAGATCGACATAGAACGCACGTTCAGACACAGCTTTGGGGGTTGTTGACTTACATTCGGCTTGCTTCTGGGTTTTCTACGTCAGGCTCCTCGTGTTCTCTGAAGGAACGACAAACAAGAAAAAAAGAGCTCACACATACACATATGAAACGGATTTGGACCGCTGCGTTTATATTCATGCTAATAAAGACAAATCCTGCTCATTTAAAATGATACGTCTTTTCGTTAACGCATTTTCTGAATGTCGTCAATGGCTAGGGACTGAAGGACCTTCAGGTGGAGCCATGAAGACGATGCTTCTGACATTTCTGTTTCCTTGGACAGAAGTTAGCATGGTTTAAGACAGATGTTTCTGCAGATGATCCCAGATTAAGATGATTTAGTGAATTCCTGAAGGTTTGTGTTCAAACTGCGGGTTTGTGGTGACACCTGCTGCAGGTAGAAGCCTCAGACTGACAGGAGGTCCAAAGCAAACATCCCAGATGGAGCTGGGAGTCCTTCCAGACATGAAAACAGAAGCTCAGCCGTTTGATGACACGTTCCCCTTTAAAGGACACAGTCTGCGGGCTGCAGACATCAGCAGTTAGCGTGTTAGCTCCACAGATTCAGGGCGCAGCAGGTGCAGAAACCACTGCTGGATGACTGGGTCCAGATTTAGGCTGAAACCAATCTCGGCCGTCCAGTCTTGGAGGGACTTTCAGCGGAAACCGTCACAGACTGCGGGGTCCTAGTTTGACTGAGCAGGCTAACGAAGCAAACATTAGCAGGCCTGCCGGTCGTTTTTTAGTTTCATTTCACGCGCTTCTTTTATTTTTGAAAACGTCGTATTACACGTTTTTTTTTTAATAAATTCAAATCTGCTTTAAGTGTTGTCTGAATATATTCACGGAGCTCCCGCGCGGCTCACAGCGGAAAGCTAGCTAGGTTCCCGACATGCAAACCCCGACTCTTTCCTGCCGGCGTGCCCACCTGTCAGCTCCGCTCTCCGGGCTGGTCTGGGCCTGTGGTGCCGCACACTCACAGTCCTCCTTCTCGTCGGGATTCATACGAGGCTTTCTCCCCGGCTGTGGCTCTGCGGCTGCGGGTGACTTCCCTCGGTCCTCTGCGGTCGGTGAGCGCCCTCAACAGCACGGAGGTTCGGGAGCAGCGCGGAGGCGGTCCAAGCGGGTCCAGAACCGAGCTCGATTCACGGCCTTCTTCCTGAAGGTTCGGTCCTCCTCCGGAGAGCTGCAGCCATGTTGACTCTGCCGTCAGCCAGCATCCCACAATGCTCTGCGCCGCTGTCTGAGCGCTTGCCGGCCTGGATCCGCTGTGAGCGGGAACGGGACTCCAACGGAAAAACGGGAAATGAAGAGTTCGTTTTAATTTTAGTAAAAAGAAAGTAAACAAATGTATGTTTCTAATTATTTACTTCAGTGTAATAACATTAAATCAGTTATTTCACGTTCTCTTTGTTTGGTCGTTTTCAGGTTTAAAATTGAACTTTTTATTTTTTATTTTTACTGAATTTACGTTATTTTTTAGAACACGAAGCTGTACAGAAAGACCCATGCAGCGGATCTGGCTGAGAACTGCTCACCTCTGAAAGCCAAAGCCTAAAGTACGGACAAGCAGTGGCGGACTTGGCCGTTTGGGGGCCCCGGGCGAACAATAACATGGGGGCCTCTGCAGCAGTTGGATCAAAGGCCCTGTACCATGTTATTCTAAGCCTTTCAGAGTAAACTCTATCAATATAATATATTAGCTTTGGCAGATAAAATGACACATTTTTTAAAATGAAATACGAGTTATTTTTGCAGCTTATTTTCCTACCCAATGGTAAGACGCCTTGATCTCTGACAAGCTGCCTTTCGCTCCTTGTGAGTCCCGCCCATTTTATCAATCCTTTCAATGACTGCATGTTTGCATGCATGGATACAAGTTAATTCAGTTATACATTCATGTATGTTTGTAATCGCCTGCACAGCCACACTGGAGTCACTGGTTGCTCCTAGCAACACCTTAGTTCAGGTTCACAGACACACACGCATACACACACCGACACTCACAAACACGCACACGCCTGCCAACAAACACATGCACAAACACGCACAGTTTGGATTACAGGTAAAGAATCTGCAGATTTATGAAACTGTAAGATAAAACTTTATTTAAAATCAGAAGTTTGACATTCCAGAAGATCTGGACCTTCATGGTTCAGGGTGAACCTGACAGCTCAACATCTCCTCAGATCCAGCTGGAAAGATCTCTGCAGGCTGGCTATGCTGGCGTCCAGAGCCGCCAGGCTGTCTCTGAACGCCGCCTCGTCTCTGGTGTCGAAGGTGGAGCTGGACCTGGCGCTCCAGGCGGACCACAGGGAGGCAGAGTCGCAGAGAGACGGGGAACGGACGCGCCGTGCACTCGCCTGCACCTGCCCGACATGCAGTTCCGGGTTCGCTCTGTCGCTTTGGGCGGATCCGCCTTCAGAAGGAGGTGACCTCAGCGCCTGCAGCTTCTCATCTCCCTCCGTCTGCACGTGCTCAGTGGACCCGGGCTCCGCGTGGCTCAGAGAGCGGAGGAACCCTTTGATCCGGTTGGTGGGAGTGTCCGCGGCGCTCTGAAGGAGGCTGAAACAGAGAAAGACATGAAGTCCCGGTGAAGCAGCAGCTTTCACCACCAAAGTTCTCTGCTGAAGGAAACCCAAACCTCTGCAGCTTCTCCATCTCCTCCAGACGAAGCTGGGCGAGCGAGTCCAGCTCACTGTTGACTTGCTCGCCGTCCAGCAGCTTTTGTCTGTGGAACTCTAAATCTGCATCAACAGAGGGAAGAGGAACGTTCACAATTCAAGTTTTGATTTGTGGTTCTGTAGCAGAATCTCCTCTAGAAACTTAACTAATCGAGGCTTCTTCAAAACTTTATTCCTATTAAATAACAACAATCTCTGGAGAACCACACGATTCTGAAGCTCTAAAAACAAATCTGAAGTGACTGAGGCTGAAGAACCTGTCCTCAGGAGAGCATTTTCTGCCTTCACGTCCTTCAGCTGGCTCTGTGTGTCCTGCAGGGCTTTCCGTAGTTCACCGAGGTCCTCCTGCAGCTGCTGCAGTCTGGCCTGAGCGCTCTCCAGCTCCCCCTGCAGGCCCAGAACTGACAAAGCGGGATCCAGATTTATGAGCTTTTAGGAATGAAAAAAGAATTTCAATCTATGAAAACACTGGAATGGAAAGAAGCGCCGCGTTTGAGCTCCGGTTTTGAATGACTGATAACACTGTTTCTGCCTCTAACCCCGCCCACATTCACGCACGCAAATCATCAGTGTACCTGCTGGTCTCTCGGCTGATGGGTTGGAAGGTCCGAGTCTGACCTGTGGGGACGACAAGCTCTGCTCCAGACGACTGACAAGCTGCTGTGCTACAGCGTTTGTACATAAACACACACACATGCACACGGTTAAAATGAGGCAAAACCAGATTGATGAAACAAACCAGTGGCCCAAGGGGCGGAGTCAGACACGCAGTGACCCACTGAGCATCCTGACCTGTAGCAAACCCTCCATCCTGAAGGTCAGCCTACCTCGCCCAGCGACGGCGGCCTTCAGCTCCTGCAGGAGTCTGCGGACAGTTTCTTCTCCTGTGCTGCTCCTGCTGGACGAGGCCTGCTCCTGCTCCGGCTCCTCAACAGATCTGGGAGGGTCTGCAGAGGAGCTGTGGGGGCTGGGGTCTCGAACAGGGATCTCTTCGTCGCCCTCCCCCTGACAGCATTCATGGGGAACTGCAGAAACGACCTGCAGTTTGGCTCTGAGGGGCGCCGTGACGGTCTGAGGATCTGGAGGTAAAGGACACCTCCCAGCTCGGCGTGGGAGTGGGCGGGGCCTGGGCCCTGAGTCTGCTGGAGTGGAGCTGGCTCGTCCATGAAGACCTGAGCTGCTGAGACCTGCAGGTTCAATCCCCATGGTTCAACATTTAGCAGAAGTAATCAACAACGATCTTCAAGAGCCGGGACCGCGCCAACAACACGCTCACACCAGACTGTGAGTACAGCCGCTGTGCCGGCAAAGGCTTCTACAGCTCACCCGTCTTTGTGGTTGGTCTCTTTGTGCTGCTCTTTCCCTGGGAGGTGTTTGCTCTGGGTCGAGCAGTTCTGCCTTTCACTGTTCAGAGAAGAAGAACAAGAACAAGAAAAAGAAGAAGAAGAAGAGAAAAACACCAAAGCGGATCATTTCAGATTCAGAACATAAGAATAAAACATAGAAGACACTTCGGGAAGTGGAAAAGCAGAAGACATCACATGGATTTTATTTTGAAGGGTTGAACAGGAAAAGAATGCTTTGGTCAGCGTGGAAGGAAGGAAGTGAACCCGGTTCCGGTGGGCTTTCACAGCCGTCAGCTCTGGTGTGGTTCCAGGACTCTCACCTGCTTTTCCAGGAAGCTTCTTCAAGGTCTTCTTCCCCGCAGGAGTCGGCGGCCTCCACCTGGTTGTTGGTGTCCTGGGAGGAGACGAGATCCCTGCAACATACAAACCATCACAGGACCACCTAAAACGGTCTGGTGGAAGTGTCTGCTGTGAGACCGTGGGTTCAAATCCAGCATAGGGTTAGACAGATGTTTGTGCATCGACCACAGATAGATCTGAACATCCTTTTGGTCGTCGACCTGCAGGAGGGAGTCTGACCTGCAGCGTCCGCCTGGAGGATGTGGTCCAGAAGGACGGCGCAGCGATCCAGACCTCTGTGGAGCATGGGGACCTGAGAGCAGCCGACAGGTGTGAGCAGTGGACCAGAACCAGGACGCTCCGGGTTCCGTCCCGGCTAGTTCCTCACCTGTTCCTCTGAGTCTGTGGAGTAAAGCGAGAAGGCGGCGTCCGGCGGACCTCCTGGAGTCTGTCTGGAGGAGGAGACACGCAGACTACACCTGAGATCTTCAAAGAAGATCTAGCAGACAAAAACCCAAACAAACTCACCTGTTCATTTTGAGGGTACCTGCCAGCCTCCCTGACGTCACTTCCTGTTGGTCACAGCAACACAACAGGACACAAAAATGCTCACCAAACTTTTATTTATTGTTCCCACTAACAACTGGTAACTTTACAACTGTATTTGATTCACGCTTGGAGACTGTGATGACGTCACTTTCCCGTACCTGCCGTTTAAGTTTTGCGTTCATGACTTTCGCGGCGTTAAAATTCAAAACAAAAAAGCGCGGCAACTGTCGTGAAGTCAACCTGCTCGACGTAACTTCACCTGTGCGGTCACCTGACGGAGTTCACCGAGCGTTTGGGCCGAACCGGAGCTCCGCGGCGCACGGCCGTTTCAGAGCACTGGTTCAAACGCGGGACAACCAATCAGCGCGTGCTGCGTTCGAGGACAGCCCGGAAACGCGGTCACCGCTTGAACAAAATCTTTGGGTAAAACACACAAAAAAATAAATAAATAAGATTAATAACTATTCACTCATCTTTAAAAACAAAAAGAAAGTTTTTTTGGTAAATTTTTCTCCAGATATGGTTTCAACTTGAAAAATAATGTTAAATTTATGACATTTATACAGATTTCTTCTAAATTAATTTTTAATATGATGTTTAATGAAAAGTTGGTAATGGTGGGACAATATTTATCAATTGAAGAATTCTTTCTAAAACATTTGTATTTGGGTGAAAAAGAGAAGCAAATGTGTGGTTTTAATTTATTTTTCACAGAATGTCCGCATTCTATCATTTATATTAAATTTGAAAAGTTCTTTAAAATAGTAGTTGTCATTTAATAATTTAAGCAAAAATAAGGAATTTTAAACTTAATTTATTTACTGTAACTTAATATATATATTTTGAATGTGATCATTATATTTCTGGCATAAATATTGCAGTTTTGAAATTGAAGAGAAACAAACTTCCAATAAAGCAGATTCATAGTAAATCCAATTCAGTTCTACAGACCGGATCAGGAGAACCATTTCCATGACGGCTGCAGAAATGTTCTAAAACTAGGTTTTCCCAAACAAAACTACACAAGACGGGCTAAAATTGTGACACCTTGTGTTAAAAGGCTTTAAAAATCCAACACAAACAAAAAGAAAGACACCTCATCAAACTCAAGGTTGAAATAAACTTAAGTTGCAGCACAGGCTAAAATCAAACAAATAGAATGTATTTACATCAAAAAGTACTTTTTCTATTATAAATTGTTTACTTAGAATTGTTTTTTTAATGAAAAAACACAGGTGCCTGAATTCTGAATGAGTTTTGTGATCCTTTAAAGAGGAAAATCATGAAGCACTTTCTAATTATTAAAACTTTTCCTCCTATTAAAGAAATAACCAGAAGAAAAGCCCTGAAGAAGCAGTTTGTTCAGAAGCAAAAACAAAAAGGTTTTCATTTAATCTAATTTCACGTTAAGACTTAACTTCCAGGATCATTTAAGAATGTTTGGAATGAAAAAAGCTGAACTGGCGTCATTGAAACTGTTCATTTCAGCGGTTGATGGTTCAAATCTTTTGGGGTTAAGGTGAAATTGAATGGAAAGAGTCATTTGTTCGTTGAAAACTTTTATTTATTAAGAGAAAACAGAGCTAGTAAAGAACAAAAACAAGTTTTCTCAGTCATTCTGTTTGGAAAAAGCCCGGCTCTTCTTCTTGTGGACTTGAACGTGGGCGGTCGACGTCCATCATCCCGGTTTCTACTTCAACAAAAGTTTAAACGCCGTGAAAAATTGGAACTCTTAGGCATTCTGCAGAGGAAGCTTTGGAGGGGTTCACTCCCAGTTCTCCTCCTCCTCGTCAGAAGCAGCAGCAGCAGGGGGCTGAGAATTCACACCGCTGTCCTGGAAAGAACTTCCCTGGAAAGAGACAACAGGATGAAGAACAAAGACGAGGAGGTCCTACCTGACGCGGAGAGCTGCAGACCTTCCTGGAGTCAGTGGCAGCAAACGTCCTCCCAGACGGGTTGAAGGTGGAGGAACCGTGAGCGCTGAAGGCCGACTCCTCCAGCCATGAGGGCACCTCCTGCTGAGCCTGCAGACATGAGGAGAACCCTGAAGAGCAACGTCTGTTGAGATTTGCTTCACAAAACCTGAAAAATAGGAAGAAGGATCTACATCCTCCAGATGTTAATTTCCTAAAACTACAGTTCCTAGGTTTGTTGGTTTTATCTCCATAGTAAGTTACGTAACTTTTAGAAGAATCTGCAAAAGTACATTTTTGGATTTCCATGGTAACAAGTCTCTTTTAACCACGCCCACATTGCTTGTATACCCATATTGTTTAGCACCACCACAAACAGTTTAGTGGAACCTTCTCTCACGTATATCTGGTTCAATGGCCATCAGAAAAGCGGTTTTAGTCTGGAAAATGACTAGAAATGTTATTTCCTGTTAGGGGATTAGCCCCGCCCCCCTATTTTCAGGGCCCAGTTGTCATGGGCAACAAGATAAGTCGGACTCGATTCAATCTGAACAGACCAGTGCAACAGGAAAGCTCATCCTAAAGCAGGTTGTTCCCATGCTGCTGGTGGACCCTGAACGCATCGCGTCCTCACCTTGGAGAGGACGCTGACCAGCGAGCGGGCTAGCTGATTGTCAACGTCAGGGTCGTAGAAGGACACGGCCCTGCCGACGTTGCCGCAGCGGCCGGTTCTCCCAATGCGGTGGACGTAGTCGTCAATGTTGTTTGGGAGGTCAAAGTTCACCACATGTTGAACGTCTGGGATGTCCAGGCCACGGGACGCCACCGAGGTGGCCACCAGGACGGGACACTTGCCTGAACGGAAATCCGCCAGCGCCTTCTCCCGCTCACGCTGCTCTCTGTCGCTGTGGGACCAGTGACATCATCAGCACCAGAACAACCCCCGGAGGCAGACAGGCGTGGACATACCCGTGGATGCTGGTGGTCGGAACCTTCTCCTGGCACAGGCACGCGGCGATGAAGTCGGCCTGCCTCTTGGTCTCCACGAACACCATGGTCCGCTCCGACCCTGAGGAGAAGGCCACCATGACGGTTGGTTCTCCTGCAGGAGCTGCCACAACCCGGCACTCACCTGTGGTCCTGAGGAGGTCCAGGAGCTTCTCCCTCTTGCTGAATTTGGTGACCTGTATGAAGGTCTGCTCCACGTCGGCGCACGCTCCGCCCAACACCCCCACAGCCACAAACAGGTAGTCCACCTTCAGGAAGTCAGCCGCCAACCTGCAAACGATAACGTTACAACCACGGAGAACTTCCATCTGGAGGCGTTCAGGTGGGCGTGGCAGACCTCTGGATGTCCTCGGGGAAGGTGGCGCTGAACATCAGAGTCTGACGCTCCTCTTTGGACGGCATACCCAGGGAACCCACCAGGCGGCGCATGTCCGGCTCGAAGCCCATGTCCAACATGCGGTCGGCTTCGTCCAGGACCAAGTGGCGAACTTTACTCAGCCCCACCTGCAGGAGAGGGTTATGGGGCGGAGCCTCCAGCGGCAGAACTTCAGGAGGAACCAGTGCTCACCTTTCCTTTGCCGATCATGTCCAGCAGGCGCCCTGGAGTCCCGCACAAAACGTTGCAACCTTTCTGGATCTCCCTAATCTGATAGCCGGTGTTCACGCCACCGTAAACCACCACGGGCCGCACGCAGGTCCTAAGAGGATGCCGCACAGCTCAATGCCGGCACAGCTGCAGGTTAACCCTGCACCCCTGCCAGCCCCACTCACCCAAAGGAAAATTTCCGAGCCTCCTGATAAATCTGGTTGATGAGCTCCCTGGTTGGAGCCACGATCACGGCCTCCGGCTCCTGGATCTCGCTGAAGCGGCTAGCCGCCGTGCCGTCTGTCATCAGCTGCTGCAGGATGGGCAGCAGGAACGCCGCCTGTGGGGGAGGAGCACCGCCATTTGACCTCGGAGTCAAAAACAAAGCAGGACTTTCACAGGGCCACCGCCGGTCTCACCGTTTTACCGGAGCCGGTCTGAGCACACGCCATCAGGTCTCTGCCAGCGGCGATGATGGGGAGGCCGTACTTCTGGACTGGCGTCGGCTTAACGTATCCGGACCGGCTGATGTTTTTTTTCAACAATTCGCACAGTTTGGCCTCCTCAAACGTCTGCAAGGAGAACCCAGAAACCATCAGAACGTCTGCGCTCTGAAGACCTCAGACTGGACTCAGGAGACGGAAAATTCCAGAAATCTTCTAGATCAGAATGGAACTTCCTAAAGACGATCATCTGGCCTTCAGGACTTCCCTGCATCTGTCAGGACCTGCTCATGGACTTCAAACATCTGAGAGGTGAGCTGGAGTTTCTGTACTGGCATGACGGACAATCAGCTTTGATTCCTGATCACAAATCCAGAACAGAAACCAGTTTGATTGTGGATCAGTCTATGCTGGCCTAAAACCAAATCACAGAGATTAAGCGACTCTGGTTCATCCTAAAGCCACGTTCACACCGCATTCATGCAACCATTTCCAATGAGAAGTCTACGTAAACGCAGGAAAAGTGTGCATTTTAGGTTTCTGCGTTCAAAACGCTTTAGCATTAGACACTTTAGCACCGCTAAGGATGTTTCTACAGGTAAATTGAGCTTTTATTTATTCATTTTTTAAATCGATGAAATGCACTCAATGGCTTTTTTTTTTTTAATGAGAACCTTACTTTGACAGTTTATTTACTTCCTGTTACTGTAGCGGTTTAGGTTTTGTTTGTTGATGTGCTTAAAATTAACAAAGTCTGCATTTTAGAGCAATAAATACATTGTCTGGCACATTTTTACTCTAATCCATTAGATTTATAAAGATCGTGAATAAGCAATCTCATACGTCGCTAATATTTGTATTTTGGGCAACAGATCATGAATATCCAGGTATTCTTGTTACAACCTTAGCGCCCGTGAAGTAAACAAAAACAAAATATTTTCTTCAAAGTGAACATGAATGCATTGTTACACCAAACATGGATCATTGGCTGCGAGGTACTAAAGGAAACTTCTGTTTGTCATCAGAAAATAGATGGTGCTTCACTTACAGGTGGCAAATTTTTACCGGGTCTCAGCCACTTTTGAGGGCCCTACAACACACCATGAAAGTTAAACCAGGTTGAACTTTGATTTGGTTGTGACGTATGGATGGCGTTTTTTGATTTTACATTCACAGAAGTCCCAACAGTTTGAGAATTGATCGGAGCAGTGAATTCCAGCGTCCGGCTGGAATTCTATGATACCAATTCTTTCATGTATCAGAATAGAACTGTGACAGAACATTCCACCAGCTGAGAGGAACTCTGGACTCCCTCAGAACCTCACCAGGATGGCTGGAGGCAGGTTGGTCCCACTAACGTCCACCAGGATGTCGTCGTACTTGTCGAAGTTGATGCCCATCTTGTATTGGGAGAAGATGGAGTCTTCATCTTCCGGGAGGCTCGGGGGGATGTAGGTCACTTTGGGTCCTGGGGATCAGAGGAGACTCTTCAGCTCCAGAACTGAAACTGGAATCTAACAATCGGGGTTCAGCTTACGTTCTCCGTCAGCTGCGTCCTTGTTCTCGGCTCCCCGATCGTCTCCAGCTGTCACACAAACCAGGAGGTCAGAGATCAGAGGTCATAAAGGTCACGGGTGGCTGAGAGCAGTCACCTGCACCAAAGACGTCTTCATCTCGTCCTCGATAACCTGCAGTCAAACAAAAACATGTCAGTCGGCTCCTCTGGAGAAATTCTGAAGATCACAGAAGCTCTTCACGTACCTCCTCCACCTCTTCCTCGCTGCTCTCCACCTGTCAGAGAAAAACGGTTAATGAAGAGGAAGCGTTTGACGGCGAAGCACAGAGATGGTCCATACCTGATCTGAAGCCTCCTCTTCCTCCTCGGCCTCTTCCTCTAAACCCTATGGAACACAGAGTTCAGGAACCACAAAGAACCCACTGGCATATTACCTTCAGAACCCCCTCACCGTCCTCCGAGTCTCCACCGCCTCCTGCGTTCAGAAATCGGCGTCAGACCCGCAAATGTTTGGATGGCGGGAAGACAGGATAGGATTCTTACCGTTGAACTCGTCCTGATCTGACCGCCTGAAGCCTCTGCCGCGCCCTGATCAGCACCAAAACAGAAAAAACTTTATTAACACAGATTGTCTAAACAAAGGGAAGTTCCATTGTCTTCATCAAGCAGAAGGTCACATGTTGGTTCAAATCCCAGCTTCTAGACTGCTGAAACCAGCAGGTTTCAGACGACCATCAGAGCAGGCTGAGGGTCAGAGAGGACCACCAAAACCTCTGGAGCTTCTCGAGAACGTGGGAACGTTCGTTCTATAAACCCCAAAGAGGATGCGGTCTGTTGGCGTGATGGCCGTTTAACTCTGCAGATTCAGGGAGAACTGAAGCATCCACTTACAAACTATAGAAGAAGCACAAGTTCTGCTTGCCTTTAACCCTCAAAGCTTCATTTACTCAAATGAGTTTTTCTGGTCGAAGAACCAAGAACAACTAAACCTCCATCGGCTTCGTATGAACAGTTAAGATCAAACAGTTTAGTCATGATGTTATGGAGAAAAAGATTGAAAGGGTTTGAAGGCAGTGATGAGGGGGAAGCTAAAGCACCTCCTCTGCCTCCTCTCCCGGTGAAGCCTCCTCGCTCTCGGTTGGAATGGTTCCAGCTGTCTCGGTCTGAAACAGAAGCAGAGACGTCAGGTTCCACCTGCAGAACAAACCATTAGCTTAGAGCCTTTCTTCCAAAGATTAAACTCTTGAATTTATCTGCAGGAAGATGGATTTTACAGCAAAAAGAACCAAGATTTTATTCAATCCGGCAAATCCTCAGACTACCGTCCCCCCACCCATCTTTTCTACTGGTAAACTACCAAACAGGACCCCCGTCCTAAAGGAACGATGACAGTTCCAAGAGTGTGTTGGAGTCGCACTCACCATTTCTTGAATCACCAGCGTCTCCGTTCCAGAAGCTTCTCTGCGGAGCTAACAACACATGTGATCGTCACACAGACACACAACCTGCAGATACACAACCTCACACCAAAGTGGGTACCTTCATTACTGCTGCCGGCGGAGTTAAAGGAAGGCGCGGTTTCCTGTGAACCAAAGTCAGAGTTAGAGTGACTCAAAACATGGATAAACCGTTGAAAACGACCGTACCTCTTCCTCCCAGTCGTCCATTTTTTTCAGTCTGATCTGAAGACACAAGAAGAGGCTGAGCAGAAATGATGGAAAACGAGTTTATGGAATTTATTGTAAATTAAACACATTTTCTATTAAAAAATATTTAGAAAAGTCAAACAATATTCAAATATTCAAGAAAACCTCTGGAAGGTTTTGATGTTTCCATACGTTACTCTACTTACATCTCTCCCAGTAATTTTGGATAATCATAATCTGTTTTAGGGGATTAGTCTATACTTCTGTTGATTTAACGGTTATTTTTTATCAGTATTTTGTTCTCAGTGAAAACGAGAGGAAACGTTCATATTGTTTGCTTTAGTAACTAATAACTTCAGTTTACTGCCGGCTAAAAGGTTTATTTAAACCATCAGCAGAAACTGGGTTTACGCACAATCTCAGTTATTAAAATCTTCAAAAATGTTCATATTTATTTTAAATGTTCATATTTATTAGGTTTTTACTTCGGGGAACGAGTGGCGTCATATTTAGCGTTGGCCATGGTGTAAGAATTGCGTTAAAATCCAGGTCCCTAGATAATCTCGCACTATGAAAAATGAAAATAAACGTTTCCACCAATTCTTTAAACTACAATCAAGTTTTTGCACATGCGCAGATGGGTGATCCGCGCAGCTCCCGCCGACGCTGCAAAGGTAGCGCGAGGCAGTAAACGGCGATGCTGCCTTTGTAGTTTAAGCACAGCCGACTAAATTACAAAACTAAGAAAACTAAAACCAGTCAAATGTTTAACATTGTATCTCTTTTATTTTTTTATGTGTCTTAAGCTAGCTTCACCGAATGTTTTTCGAATCTAAAAAAAGAAAAAAAAATTGTCAGTAAAAAACGTTAAAAAAGACTAGATTGGTTTTCTTCCAGATTATAATCAAAAAATATTTACAACAAAACAACCTTACCAACTATTTAGCAACTTCTTATTCTAGCGGGCCTTCCACACGTGCTGCTTGTCGCGTTGCTGATAGCTTCAGACTGAATCTGCACGCGGCGCGAGCCTGCGCAATGCCAATTTTCTAATTGCCGGGTTGCCAGATTTGGTACTTTCCCGCTCGAAAACAGTACACGAAACAAAGCGAAAAGACTACAAATGTCTAGAAAATTGATGCAAATGTACATTTCCCGCTGTCCAAAGCCACAAATTCTATACATTTATTTTAAAATATGCATTTTTTGTTTGGCATTCAAAACAAAGCTTACGTAAATGCTGCCTGAACTTTTTCTCGAGGACGAAGCTTGGACAAACATGGCCGACGATAAAGCTCATTGTATGAAGACAGCAAAATATCCAGTTTGTGTTTCAGTCAATAAAAGAACATTTAAAATCAAATTAATCATTGAATTGGGCTGTGCACACTTTTTTTTTTTTACATGTAATTTTGTTTATTTTGTGTCACAAATCACAAACAAGGTTGTTTTGAGGCAAACAAAAAAAGGCTACACGGATAAAAAAAATTTTTTATTGCCAACTCTTGAGTGTTTTTTTGCCCTTAAGTTTGGTTTGTTTGATCTAAGTTCTGTTTGTATGTTCAGGTTTGGTTTTCAGGCCACAAGCCTGGTCTCCTTTGGGCCTCACACCACCGGTTCCTGGTGGAATGACCTGACCCAGCAAACCCAGCAGAAGATTTTTTGCTTGTTCTATTACTATTGCACTCACCCTATGTCCTTCATAAACTAGTTTTTCTGCTGTAGCAATATCTCAACACATAGCCTGACCGCAATAAAGCTCGCCACAAGACTGGGTTCTTGGGTTCTACACCATTGGTTCCACAGGTAGTCTTACAACCCAAAAATAAATCCCTGTTTGGATGGTTTAAACATACTGGCGCAACCTAAAAACCTCACAATCTATGGAAAATAGATGGGTGACATGGATGAATTTCAAAGCATAACTGAAGAAAGTCTGGTTGCATCACCACAATCTTTATCCAGTTTAACCACCAAACTAAAGCAAACTCAATACCGGAACAGCTCCAATTCAAGATAAGATTAAAGAAAAATGGGAATGGCATCTTAACAAATGCAGCTTAAAGAATAAAGTGAGAAAAATTTGCTCACACATCTTAAAAAATATATATATATATTTTTTTTTAACTTTTATTAATTGTATTCATATTAAAAGCTTTAGCTTGTTAGACAAACCCATGTTTAGTTCTCTTAAACATAAATTCAAACTTTGCACAAACAACAGAATAGGAGAAAACGGTTTCTAAAATATACATATTAAAAAAGCCAAAGGAGCTGCTGTAAAATGCAATCACTAAACTTAATGAATCTCATCCACAAAATGAGTAAAAAAGTTGTGAACGCCTGTCGTAAAAAGGGCGCCATCTTGAACTGAAACTTGACGTCCAGCACTTCTGTTTTACCTAAAACTCCTCCTACCGCCTCAAATGATGGATTCTGTGCTTTTAAAAGTTAGTGATAATAAATCAAAGCAGCCTGAAGTTAGAAAGGACTGAAACCCCGTCAGAAACCAAACCAAACTACAAATTGCTAATTTGATCTTCTTAATGACGTGGTTATTTTTTTGTCTGTAGTTCAAGTTACTTACGTATCTACTGGTCAATCAGATGCCTTAATAAAAGTCGGTGGAGCTGCTAGCCCCAGTGTCCAATACAGATTTTGTGTAGCCCACTTTCAAGTGGTAGGGGTGTGGCCTTTCAACAAGCTCACTCCTGATTGGTGAGAGTGGTTGCTATAGAAACGTTGACTTAGATGGACTCGGACCAATCCCTTCGTACTGATGTCTTCTGGCTCCAACATGGTGACATTCATATTGCAAAAGTCTGAAATCCGAAGTAAACCAATGGATGACGTCACACTCACGCGGCCCAGCACTTTTTAACAGTCAATTATGGTGACACCCATTATTCTGCTTGCATAAAGCCATCATAAAAGAATTAGCAAAATAAAAGCATCTCTCGTGTTTTGAACTGCATTTATAACACGGCTGTTTCTGTAATACCTCTTGAAGCTTTTTGTCCAAACTAGCAAACGTTTGGCTGCGAATTTTCCAAAACCCAAAGAAAAACAAAAGACTGGAGTTTGTCTGAAAATGCAAAACTAATTTATTATCAGGAAAAAGCAGGAAAAGGTAGAAAATGAGCTTCATTGTGTTGCTGTAAGGCAGTTTTCGGGGGCGGCGTGCTTGCCCCACAGGTTACAAAAAGGTGTTCTTCAGTGCATTACAGAGAATTACAGTACAGCTCTGCGTAAACCTGACCTACAACATAAATACTTCAGACGGGCAGATACAAACGTTCCCTTTGGTACACGAGGATTTTTTCAGCTGCTGAAGGACAGAACTCCCGAACTAAACTCACAAACACACAACCAGAGTCCTGGAGAACATTAGAACAAACAGAAACATCAACAGTAGGCTGGACTGTAGTGAAGTGAACACCGGGATGGCAGCTCTTTGGACAGAATTAATCAATTCCTCAGGCATGTAGGACTGATGAGCAGTGAGGGAGGACGGGGGCCCCCACAGGCGACGGTTTGATGCTGTCACTCAGGTCCTCCGCCGTGTCTCCGAAGCCGTGGAAGTGTCCGTACTGCAGCAGATCCCCACTGCCCGCCTCCATCAGGCTCCACCAGTCAGAGCGGTGGTTCACGGCACTGCTGGCGTCGCTGCTCAGGTGCAGCGAGCCGCACATGTCCGCTGAGGGTAGCTGGGAAGACGTCCAGTGGGCATTGGGATTGTCCAGAGGTGGGGGGAGGCTGGCGGCTTGCTCTGTGTTTCCCAGCATGGGAGACGGAGGAGGGGGTGGACAGCCAATGATGCCGGCTTTGATTTGGTCTGCTTCAAAATAAATGTTTTTAACGAGTTAGAATCATTTAGAAACAAACTGTTTTATCACAGAAAAGGTTGAGACTCACCTGAGCTTAGCTCCAGGTTCATACCCTCGTCCTCCTCTTCCTCACCTGCACTGCTCTGCATCTGCTCCAATACACCTGCAGACAGATGACAAACCACAAAAATTTGTAAATAAAAAAATCTAGTTCAAAATAAAATCTAAAGCCCCGCCCACATTTGGGCTTTTTCAAAGATAAAATATTCACCTTTTTGAATGCTCACAGATATTTAATTTATTCGAAAAGGTAAGAAAAAGGTTTTGAAGCCACAAACTAAGGCATAAAAGTCAGATATCTGTTGTGAAGTTGGAATGTTACATTGAAATGAATTTGAGTTTAGCTAGCTTTGGGTCGCTAGCTAACTACCTGGTGGTCGAACATGGCTCCAGGTACCTTTGTCAGCTTCAAGAAGAAGGTAAAGGTGTTTCGAGCAACCTTTCCTGCTGTCGATGGTTTATTCTGATGTGTTTAGGTCTATAGACTGACACGCACGCACGCACACACACAAAAAATAACAGAAAGAACATGGTGAAGACGATGGTCGGTCTGGTCAGCTGAAGGTGGTCTTACCATCAGCTCTCCGAGCTTTCTTCAAGTGTTGACCTTCCATGGAGTTCTGCTGCCTCTTCCTGCTGGGAGCATGGCCTTCCCCTTGCTTCAGGTGAGCGTGGAGCTCCCTGAGGTGGCCTAGGCGGTTCTGGGCTTTGGAGATGAAGCAGAAACAGTCATGGAAGCCGTTGGCGTGCGCCAGGTCTGCCGCCGTCTGTCCGCTGGCATTCCTTAAACTGAGCAGAGACAGGAAGTTTCAGCGAACTGCATCCTGCACTTACCACTACACAACAAGACAATTCTAAAAAAAAAAATTAAAAAAAGGGTTTAGACTCGACAAGTTGACTCAAATATGCAGCCATATTCAAAAAGTCTGTGACGTTAATAACATTTAAGATTGACGTTAAAAATGTTAAGAAACTTCTTTTTCTACTTTAGTGAAATAAAACGAAAAACCCCTCCCACATTTTGTGTAGGAATTTATTTATATGTGCTTGTGTGTGCATCTTTTGTATATATATAAAATAAAAAATGCAATTTTAATGCTTAAATGTCAAGTTGTACCAGATAGATTTATTGAGGAAGTTTTAGATAGCAAATACAGACTAATTAAATACATCATGCATTGTTAGCCAATGTGCTAATACCTTATCCATGTGTAAGTGATGCACAATTCCACATTATAAACTATTATCTTTAACAAAACCCAAGTTAACATATAAAATAATTCAAATTAGCTCAAGTTTAGACTAATGCAAGATTAGCACAGTAGCCTACATGTAAACACAGACACACACATACACATATATTGCACATAATTCAAATATATTCCAACAAATTCATGCATTAACATATACTATGTACAAACAAATTTAACTGATTTGTTTTTCTAAAAGTGTATTTTGGCTAAAGTATAGGGTAGTGCTAGAATATATTAAGCTAAGGATTAGCAAACACAAAGTTAGCTAACGTGTTAGGACATCAGAACTTTTGCCCAAATATTTATACATTTGGTGACGTGTTAGTATATGATAAATTGCTTAATTAGCTGCACATTTATGCAGTGTAATAAACTTACTAAAATACAACCTAAACAATGTACAGTTGTGCTAAGTTTACAAACCCTGGAGGTAAACTAGGATTTCTTGGCCATTTTTCATTGAATATGAATGATAAAAACTTTTTCCACTCCTAGTTAGTCGTTGGGTAAAGCCATTTATTGTTAAAACATTCTGATTAGCCTTTTTAAATCACAATGACAACAGAAACTTCCCAAATGACACTGTTCAAAAGTTTACATACCCTGATGACTTTGTCCAGAAAACATGCACACAAGCAGATCCACAAGGGTTTGAATGACAGCTAAAGGTAACCGTCCTCACCTGTGACTTGTCTGGCTGTAATCACTGTGTGCACAAAAGGTCTTGGAGTTTCTGGGCTCCCATCAGACCCCTGCATCCTTCATCTAGTGTTGCACTGACATTTCTGGATCCTGAATCATGGGGAAAGCTACCGACCTGGCAAAAGATCTACGGGAAAAGGTAACTGAACTGCACAAAGCGGGAAAGGGATAGAAGAAGATATCTAAGGAACTGAGAATGCCAGTCAGCAGCGTTCAAACTTTGATCAAGAAGTGGAAAGTGAGGGGTTCTGTTGAAACCAAACCATCACAAAGATATCTGCAACAACTGCCAGAAAAGTCATTAGTGATGGAAAGAAAACTCCAGCTGTGATCTAGGACTCAGAAATACTGTGATGGGGATGTTTCAAGACATACAATAAGGAGACACCTGAAGAAGAATGGGCTGGATGGTCACAAGAAGAAGGTTTTTTTTTTTTTTTTTTTTTAATGCAAAAATGCCACAAAATAGCTCGCTCACAATACGCAAAACAGCACAGAGATAAGCTTCCAAACTTCTGGACCAAAGTAATTTGAAGTGATATGACCTATAATTATTATTTTGTCCACAAACCATAAACTCTACATTTGGAGAGGAGCACATTAACAGAAGATACTGGAGGAAAACCTGCACTCTTCAGCTCAGAGACTGCACACACTTGGACATTTCAGCATAACAACGATCCAAAACACAAGTCCACCTGTCATTGGTTACAACAGAATAAGGAGAAGGTTCTGGAGTCTCCTGACCTAAGTATTATTGAGGAGATCTGAAAGGGCAGTTGAAGGAAAACAGCCCAAGAACTTGAGGTTTTCTGCTAAAACGAATGGCTGCTTTACGAAGAACCTCATCCACAAGGGACTTCAAGCTGTTATTGATGCTAAAGGAGGCAATACAAGGTATCAAGAACTGGGGGATGTAAACTTTTGAACAGGGTCATTTTCGAAGTTTCTGTTATTATGATTTTAAAAAGGTAACCACTAACTATAGGTAAAAAAATAGTTTGTGTATTATCGCTCACGTTCTCTGAAAAATAGTCCAGGATTCATAATTTCTTCCAAAGTATGAAGAGCATAAATGTTAAGATCTTAAGAGCACAAATGTTAATTGTAAACCCAATATCGCATAAGCTAAAGCGTAGCTAAAACATAAGCTAATCTGTTTAGTTATGCACTAACTTTTACCACATAAAAGCTACAATAATATTGAATAAAGCAAAAAAAAAAAAAAAAAAAAAAGCTGTTCAGCTAATAATAAGTTTTTAAGCTAATAATTTATGTTCACTTGTATTTTAATTCTTCTGCATGACTTTTGATTATTGTGTTGACAGTTTGACTTCAAGGTTGTGGTAAAAAAAACTATTGTATTCTATTATATTACGCTACTATACAAAAATGTATAACTATTGATGCTTTGTAAGCAACATACTCTCATGGTTCATTCAGACTACGGTAAAACTAAATGCTAGAACATGTTAAGATTTTTCTGTGAATGAGGCTCACTAGAATTCAGAAATGGAATAGGTAAATTAAAAAAGTGATTTTTGGGTGTGTGTTTAAGTGTTGTAGCAGAAGTATTTTATCCCATAATTGAGTTGAATTGTTAAACTAGCTTATTTTAATTTCCAAAGTAGCTGAACTCTTTGAGCCAGACAGTTTAGCTTCCAGTTGGACAACATTTTTTGGAAACATTTACATGTTAGGCATGCAGTTAAGCACATGACATGATACGTCCTCTTTGCAAGCCGTCTCTTCAGGAAATACCTCGCCAGTTTGCCAGATGCAGCAAGTGGAGGAGCGACAGAGTGCTCATTGGCAGAGCTGCGGTGCTCGCAGAGGCGCGGAGGTAGATTCCGCAGATTCCTCTTTCTGGGATTAATCCAGAAAAGCATGCTCAAACTCAAACACTGTAAAACACCAGAACGAGTTTGCGTTTGTCCAAGTCAGCATGGTTTGGAAATGCAGCTTACAGTTCTCCTTTGGTCACACAAAACAGCAGATTATTGAAAAACACAACAGCAGTGGGTTCAAATGCAGCATGGGTTTGAAGCAAGGCAGCATTACACACCCTTTGACGTAAAGCTGAAAAGCTCATGGTGTGTTTCCTCTGACACACATGTTCCCAACCAAAGGACCACATTATTTTACTCCATACAAACAAGCAAAAGGGGTTCTGATTATTGCTACTGCTAATGCTCAGAACCCCTCTCTCTTAATTTTGAGCTTTTGTACATTTTTGTTAGATTCTTAAGTACTCTTGAGCAACAGCTTTGAAAATTTACTGTTTTCCAATTAACACCAACTCCTGTTTCATCCATTTCAACCTTGAACTGACCATCGTCAGAGAATTGTTTTATTGTCAAATTTCCCCTTTAGTTGTGATTTTATATTGACTCACATTTTTTAAAAATCCATTGTTTTACTGTCAATAAGAAAATTTCAAGAACCAAAATTCTATTCTAGCAGTTGAGGGTTTTACACAAATCACAGAACTAGTAGATTCTGGTGAACACGGTACTGTATTTTCTGCATTATAAGGGGCACCATCAATTAATTGGTTGATTAATTAATTAATTAATTGGTCTCTCTTTGAATGTGTGTCATCTAAAAAGGCACACAGAACTATAAGGCGCATTAAACGAGACAAAAGAGTCAGAAAAAAGTCAGTCAGTTGGTCAGACTTAATTATCTGTGCTCACAATAAATCCTGAACTTGTGTGTAACATGCTAAACGTTAGCCACTTTAGATGTGTTAGCATATTTACTGTTAAAGCCATGTACAGTAAAATATTAGCGTAGCATCAATTTAACCGAAAAACTTCAGAAGATCCCAAATTAGCCAAAAAAGCTAGCGTAATGCTAAAACAACAGCTGAATGCCAAACCAATGCCAAAGACTTGATGTCATAGAATTCCGGACGGGCACAAACCACAACTATTCATTTCTCCTTCATGATCAGTTTTTAAATGGTTGGTACTTCTGTGTAAATTATCCATAAGTCACTACCAAGTCAGAGTCCCTGATTGGTCAAAGTTCAGCCTGGTTTAGCTTTCAATAAACGTTCAATTGCCACACATTTTGAATGTACAGCCTGAAAACAGTCGTAGAAACATGCGTAGTGGCACGTGAACGCAAGGTTTTGAACACGGAAGCACAAAGCGCACATCGACTCCACGTTGCACGGCGCAAACTTCCTCTGGCCTAAAATCCGAACACTAACTGAACAGTTTTCCTTATGTATGGTCTGAGGATCAGGGCTCCAAATCTGAGCAGAAACACACGAGGTTCTCAGCTTTTTGGAAAGGTCATAGGTCACTAGAAACCGGTCATGTGACATGCAGAAAACGTTTCCTTCATAATAAAACACAAAACAGCATCATTGGAAAAACGTAATTAGGCGTGACTGACACCAGTCACCAGAATTAATCCGCCCGTTTGAACCCCTTCATGTTGTATGCTGCTAATTCCCAACGTACCAATAAATCGACTTAACTTAGCATCACATTGAATGGAAAAAATACTGAAGAACTTTTAAAAATAATTAGAAAAATAATCAGGCACAAAGAGGTTAAAGAGTTCCTTTAAAATCTTTGAGGTGAGGAATCGAACCAGAACATTTGTCTTCAAAAGGCCCACATATTCACATTTTCCTGATTTGATCAAAGTATTTGATCACAAATTAGTGTTTAAAGAAGTCATTAAATCAAATGAACAAAAGGAACGACAACTTTAAATTTGTACTGGTTTAAATTCTATTGTGTTAACTGAAAAAAAAAAAACACCCAATAAAATAATGTTCACTTTGTTTTAATCATAACTTTTCATGCACAGAAAGGGTTTAATTTAAAAAAGCTGAACCGTTGGTACCAAAAACATATGATGATCCAATTTGACATTTTTATTGATTTATAACAACTGTGTAAAAGAAGTTTTCTTTTTAGTAGTTTGGTGCATTTTTATTTTGAATGAAGGATAATTAAATGTAATTTTCTTTTGAAAGAAAAAAATCTCATTAATAAAAGAGTTATGTTTTTTAATCAAATTAAACTTAGAAAAAAATGAAATAAAACCACAAAAAATTATATATATATAAATATGTGTTTTGTTTTTTTTTCAAAATAAGACTAAACTAAAGTTGAATATTTTAAAGCGATTTGTATATTTGTCGTGCAGACAGAACGTCTTTTGTGACGGGTGTTTAGGCTGCATTCACACCGACACATTCAATCTGGATCTGATCCAGTCGGTTTCTGTCAGGTAGGTGTGAAACCTAACCTGGACCCTGCTGAGGATCAAAAATCAGAAATCTGAAACTTAATTTGAAGATGGATTTTTACTGAAGGAAACTGATCAGGAATGAATGAATGGTAGATGTTCTGTTGATGGTTTGGACACGGTAAGTTCTGATGTTGGGAAAAGGATGCTGAGGTTGGAGCTAAGAGGTCTAGAGGAAGACCAAAGAGGAGGTTCATGGATGGAGAGGAGGAGGTTGGTGTCAATGAGGGTAAGATGATTCACCTCCAGCTAACCCCTAAATGGAGCAGCTAAAAAGAAGACGATAGCGCCCCCATGTGGACAGGAACATAGTTGGGTTTTTATTGGAAGTTCAGTTTTTTGTTCCCCCCTGGAAGAGCAGTGTTTGGAACCAAAACAAAGAAAGGTGGAACATCAAAAGCATTCCCTGTTTACACTTTTAGTTTAGACGTTCTTGTACTCACTGTGGTTCTGCGCCTGCTATCAGCAGAACCTGGACACAGTCCAGGCTCCCGGAGCGAGCCGCCTTGTGGATGGGAGCTTCCCCCACGCAGTCCTGCAGACACAGCAAACAAACGCTTAGGAGACCCGGGCTGAGACCGTGAAATCTGAAGATTCTGGAGGCCTTTACACCTTCTGATGCTACATTCACGTTGCCCTCGGGAACGTGCGTTCAAGTGGCTACTTCCATTGAAAAGCCTGCGTAAATGCACATGAATGTGTGTTTCGGACTGCTGCGTTCAAATTCTTGTGTTTATGCAAGTTTCTACAGCCGTTTTTAGACTCTGTACAAAAAGTGTTGCCATTAAGCATACATTACCACCCACAGCAGGTCAAACTACGACCAATCAGGGACTTGGATTTGGTAGTGACTTTTGGATTTGGTTAATCTAGTGAACAACATTTTCAAATTTAAATAAAACAAGGCCACTCCTCTGACATGATCCACACCAGCCATTCCAAAGAAGCTAACAACAGACCCAATCATTTCGTAAGATTTATTTTGGACATTTTGCACCAAGCGTCTTCCAACTGTAGGTGGTGCTCAACAGAAAAAGAAGCCCCTCCCTGTTTGTCCAGTGTGAACACCATGGGCTAAATGAACACACGTCCAATACCCAGAGCCTTCATAGCTTGACACTGAGTCTTCTAGAGGCCTTTTGGCCTGCAGAGAACAGCACAGCAGCACTGCAGGAACTCTGTGGATTTAGCTCAGAGCCACGCTAACGGAGGATTATCAGACCATACAGATTAACTCATCAAGAGTTTAGCAGAGCTGAAGGGAGTCCTCACTTTACCTGCTGTTTTCTGCTGACACAGCAAAAGCCTTTAAAGATTCCCTCATCTGGAAACAGACAGACACACTCTAGAGCTCAGAAGTTCAGTTCTTGACTTGCTACAGATAATCAATCAGAACGTGGAGTGATCCGATCCTACTGATGAGCACAGGCAGATAAAGAACATGTAGGTGTGTCTGGAGAACAAATGTTGGGAAGACACCCAGTTTAACAAGAACTGACTAAAATGATCCAGAAAACAGATTTCTGTCTGATTTTCTCAGAATAGTCTGCTGACCTTATTAAAAGGAATTGCTTTTAAGGGATTGCAGACTTTTATTTTGAAAAGACAGAACAGCAAAAGCAACATTAAGGCTACTGAAAACCTAAATTATAAAAATAAACAATAATCTAATACATAGACATGCCTTATCCAATCAGAAAACTGAATAAACGTGGGAACGTCAGTGAGGAAAGCACGCATCCACTGCCAATGAAGGATTTCACAGAGACCAGATTTTGAAGACCCACCTGCTTGTTGATGTCAGCGCCCGCCTGTGTCAGCCACACCAGGCAGTGGGGGTGGCCTCCGAACGCAGCTGTGTGCGTCGGCGTCTGGTTGAAGCGGCTGGTGGTGGTGTTGACCTCGCAGCCCATCTGCACCAGGAGCACCACGCACTCCAGCTGTGGGAGGAGATGAAAACACCAGCTGATAATACCGAGTAAAACTTCCCCGTAAGAAACAGAAAATAAACGGTGTCTGTGGGTAAACACTTCCAAGTGGTCTGCGCTATTGTTGGGACACGCACTGACAGTAGGAAAGCAAACCCCCAATGAGCAAGAACAGACCCGCAGCAGGTCATCTCCAGGGTTCAAAACCAAGGCGTGGTCTCTACAACAAATACTGGAGTTATCTCTCCACAAGAGGTCAACAGAGGTCAGCATTCCCTGCTGACGGACAAAGGAGCGTGTTTAATCCAGCTCCTCCTAAAACCACTTTAGTTTGACCCTTTTGTTGTTTTTTTACACATTTGACGATCTAAAAAAATCTAAATTAAAGCTCCAAAACTTCAAAGATATGATTTTTTTTAATCTAGTGATGATTTAAAACTTTTATACAAAAAAATGTCAATTAAAAAAAACAAAAAACACAACCACTGCTAGCAATGTTGTTTATAACGATATATTTTAATGAAATTGTAATATTTAAAGGATATGAACAATAATAACTGTTGGTTATTTTCTCTATACGCTAGGTTTTATTATGTGTTTTAGTTAAGGAATCCACAATTGTTGGTGTACTGTTGTATTTTCTTTTTTGTTGTTATAAAAGAAAAAGTTATAAATGAAATGCAAAAAAATGTAAATTTGTTTTAACCATGAATGAAACACACAAAAAAAATCTATAATTATTGTTTTTGAGCATTATAGGATATATTTGTTGATAAACTGTGGTAATTTTACGACACAAAAGGTAGGAAATGTGGTAAAACTACTTGACCGGACCACAAACCAGTGAATCATGTGACCACAGGCTTTGGTCTTTTAGGTATGCCAACTAACAAAACACTAGCTAATCTGCCTTTGCGACAGGGCACACTTTAAAATGCATTAATTTAAACAAAAATAATAATTTCCATACGCAGACAAAACACACCATCAAGCTCTTATTGACATGGTTTTAAAACTTTGATGCATCCAATTCATTGTTGTTATTATTTATTTATTTTACATTTTATTCAGTTAAAAGTTAATAATTTGATTTTAAAAATCACATTGGTGTGCCCTTGTCCTCGAAAGACAAACTCTTCCGGTTTTAAATTTGGCGCCTAAACAGCGATTGGCTGAGGTTAAGCCAATGAGAACTCAGCATGAGAACTACTTAAAAAAACCGATTAAACCTTTATTAACAACAAGTAGCCCAGACACAACTAATGAGATGAGAGCGAATGAAGATGAAACATGACTAAAATTACTTTACATACGTCATCTGTCCCCTTTACGAGCAAGTTCTACTTTAGAAACATCAAAAGAAAAAAAAGAGTTTTATTTAAGCGGACTTGATTACTCAAACATTTTAGATGAAAATATTTCCCAAACTTTGAGTGTTTTCCTGCTGGAAGCTAAGCGCGTACCCGTCCATAGTGAGCAGCCCAGTGAATGGGAGTCCATCCGTAGTGGGAGTCCTCAGCGGTCAGAGGAGCCCGGTTTGACAGCTGCTGCAGCAGCGGCATCAGAGCGGCCACATCCCCGTCCCGGCAGGCGCGGTGGACGGGGAACTGCGTGAAGAACACCTCCTCTCCGCAAACCTCGGCGGAGAATCCCGCAGACATGGGAGAACGCGGAGCAGAGCGACCTGCGGCGCTTCTGCCTCGACACAGACGTTTAAACAAAGGAAAGGTGGTTTGTGATGCATTTAATGACAGCTTGAAAGTCGGACTTTCCATATCTGTACAACGAAAAACCAAAGAAAGACACACAAGAGACTTTGGTTTTCTTGTCATTTATTTTTAAATGTTTCTCAAATAACCCCAAATCATATTTCGTATCTGCATAGACCATAATAAATTAACATTTTTCTTTATTTTTATTTTTTTATTTTAAGGATTTGATTTCTTAAAAATAAAAGCTTATTTTCACTTTTTGTGGCTCAACTGCATACAATCTCACGCGTGTTTATTTATGACTAAAAAAACAACCTATTAAAGGTAACGTCTACATTTTAAAGGCTGGTTAAAAGCTGATTAAAAGTCGTTTTGGGTCTTATCTTGTCGATTCCAATGGTCAGTGAAAGCAGCACACAGTCGTAGGCTTAAGTGCACGTCCGGAAAATGTTAAAGCGCGGACCGGATCGACAGAAGGTCCACGCGAGGCATCAGAAAGAGCACGTGACTGCACCGTCCAACAGGGCACGCGGTAAAGTCATATTAAACAATAAATGTTTGGGGCTAGGTTAATAATCGAGTTCATGATAAAAAAAAAGTTGATTTAGTGTGCCATTTACATTGACATTTTAAGCTAATTGCTGGAAACGTTTAGCTAGCTTGGGTAAAGAAACTGTAAGGTAAATTCTATTAAAAAAAAAAAAATCGAAACTGTAATCATCTAAACAGCAAGAAGAATCCAGCTCCAAGCCGCTAGAGGGCGCAATTCCATTACTGGTGGAAAGATGGCCGCTCTATTTGGCGGGAAACCCCAGCGGCTGAAGGTGAGCTGTATGTTAGTTTACAACAAATCTCAATCAACGTTAGTGTTAGCCAGTTTTTACCCACAGAATAGGCACATTTTACTATTTGATTTAATTTTATGTAAATATACGGCCATCAGTTCTATAAGAAAGTTAATATTGACATAATGGGAAACTGATTGTTTTTTAAGTGTGCAGCATTATACCGCATAAAGTTCAACCATTCTGGTTTAATTAGGTACATTTATTCAAAAGTAAGTCTTCTAATGACTATAAACTTTTGATTCTTAGTCAGTTTTGATTATTTACTTGACTTTGTCATTTAGAAAAACATTTACGACACAAATGTATTTGAGTCGTAAATTGACTTACATTGATCCAAATCAATATTTATATGATTTGAATATAAATTAATTTGAAAACCTGTACATTTTCTACATTAAAATAACTATTTTTAATGCTATATGTCTCTAAATAGTTGGACAGTTGTAAGATTTAATTTGAAAAACAATTGTTTTTCATTTTCTAGGATCTAAAGTTGTATTTGCTACATTTTTAGTCAAATTATGTTTAATGGACATTTTTAAAAACTTAAATATACACACAAGTCAAAAGTAAACACATTTTAAAAGGGAAAAGAACAACAAAAAACAATTTAAGAACAAATGTAACAAAAACAGTGAATGAATTTTTTCTACACTCATCGAAATGTTTAAATTCAAGTTTATATTGTACCTTCTGTACATCAAATCATATTATTCAGAAAATATAACATCAATTTAAGGCTTAGAGTTACTTGGATAATACTTTCAGAGAGGGAAAGTTTTCATTGTTCAATAAACATCTTCCTCCAGATTCCTCCATCCTCATCACATGGCTTCATGTCAAGTCCACAAAAGCTTTCTTTGGTTGTCACGGCGTTCTCCGACTGCAGGTTATTTATGTCTCACACAGTTTTACCACCAGATGGTGCTGTTGCATTTTTAAAAACTTCTGGATCTAAATTCTGCTATTGCAGTCATTCTGTTATAAATAAATAGGCCAAGTAATGAGGAGTTTTCTGTTTTTTCTTTGTTTTTCCCCCCCCACTTTTTTAATGTAATTTCTTTTTTTGTTTCATTTTTTCTTAACTTTTCAGGAGTTTAATTCTTATTTAATGAAGATTTTAGACCATGAATATGTATATTATGGTTCCTATACAACATTTAATGTCTCTCATGTGATTTAATTCCACTGGATTTCATAATTTTGCCTGGCAACTGGCGTTTTTGGGTGTAAATCCAGTTTCACTTTGAATTCTTCAGATCTTCTCTTTTCTTCCAGAATGGTTTTGTTCGAGTGAGGAAGCAAGATCTGGAGAAGTTAACCACAGAAGTGATGCAGCTGCGGGAGTTCCTACCCAGAGTGCTGAACGCAGACCTGATGGAGATGCTGCAGACAGCCCAGAGACCACAGCCGAGTACGCAGACGGGGCCCTAACCGCACAGCTCGTGTCATCTGTCGTGTTTGTGTGTTTGCTGCCTTAAGTTTTGATCGTGGGCTGGCTGTTTTTTGATAGCAGCTCTCCCCCTGTGCGCGTAATCGTCTGCAGGAAACTCTTTGACTGCACAACAGCTGCTGTTGCCATGGCAGCTCGTTTTTCACTAATGATGATAAAAGGCAGTGTAAACAGGACAGGAATCAGTCAGGAATAAAAAGTCCAGATACGACCAGCTTCATCATATGAGAACTAGCTTTCACCGCAGGAACCAAAGTGTTTTCAGGTCCTGTAGAGACGTTGGTATATAAGCATCATCTGGAACGGGACGTTCACACCAGCATCGGAAACGCACTTTCAAGCGGCCACTTCAATGAAAAGTTTACATAAACACGCATACATGCACATTTTGGACTTCTGCTTTCTAAAATTATCACGTTCCTACGTCGCTACACAAGTTGTCTTTCAGGGTCACATTGTTGCTGGAGCCTATCCTGGCTACTCTTATGCTACATTCACAGTGGCCTCGGAAAGACTCGTTCATGCGCACTTCCAATGAAAAGTCTATGTGAATTCGCGCTCCAGGCTTCTCTTGAACTCTCGTGTTCAAGCATAGTTACACAAGTTTCTACGACTGTTTTGGGGCTCTACCTACAAAACATGCGGCCACTGAAGGCTCGTTGAAAGTTCAAGCAGTTGCACTTTGACAGAACAGAGAGAAAAACATAATTTAGCGTTTCCTTCTTTCATTTAAGAATGAATGGTAATTCAGAGAACACAAAACTTACTGCCATCTACTGGATGGAGTGTGAAACAGTTCTGTGTTCTGGA
The DNA here is from genome assembly GCA_036245035.1 of Adrianichthys oophorus. Lineage (NCBI taxonomy): Eukaryota > Metazoa > Chordata > Actinopteri > Beloniformes > Adrianichthyidae > Adrianichthys > Adrianichthys oophorus. The sequence goes on from BSAI01000100.1 coordinate 190,482, forward strand.
CTGTAAAGGACTAAATTTTCTGAGAGGACAGAAACCACAGTTGAAATTGATTAACAGGAAGGTAACACTTTGATGGGTGGTTTATTGCTTCAGTCAGGTTCAGTGATTTTTACTGTCAGACAAATGTTTGCAGAGAAGGAGCAGATGGAACAGGAACACCTGGGACTGGAGGCTTTGCACCTGAAGTCCAGGCTGGAGGCAGTCCAGACTGAATGTCAGAGGGAGAGGGAGGTGAGTTCGGGAGCCCGCTCAGTAGAGGGTCTCCTCTGACAGTCTGTGACCACGCCTCCGTTTGCAGGAGAAGCTGCTGCTGCGGGAGCAGCTGTGGCAGAGCGGTGAGGAGCTGCAGCAGCAGGCCGACTTCTGCTCAGGACTGGGGTCGGCCGCCTGCGGCCTGCTGTGGAGCTGCTCGGCCAGGGAGGACACCGTCACGCAGTGGCTGGGTGATGTGAGTGGTGTCCTGACCGGTGTCTGCCAGACAGAACCAGAACAAGTTCCATGAAATCAGCCAGTCCTTAGAGTCAATAATCGGAACATTTTAGAGAATTTAAGGGTAAACAGTTAAAGAGTTAGGCTGGATCAAAAAGCGTCACTGGTGACATCTCTGGTGTTAAAGGGTTAAAAATGCAGATTGCAGTACCTCCAACGCTGCAATCACACCAAACACGATTTATGTGGCAAATTTGCATCCGCTGCCTCTGTTCATTAAATTAAAAAAAAAGTGGAAAAGTGTCGGCATTTCCGGGGTTCATGAGATCATTTGGAGACTCTCCCAGAGCGGTGAGGTTCTACCGCAGGAGCTGCTGCTCAAAACTTCCATGTTTCAACTCTGGAAACAACACATTTGTGTCGATTGCGCTTGCAGAAAGCGTTGTTGCACCTTCTAGAAATGCTTTGCCCCAACGGTGTCGCACTGTCCCAGACACTCACAACACGGCACAGCACCTCTCATTGTGTCTGTGCCAAATAACTTGTTGACACCGGAGATGTTGCTGGTGACACCTAAAAAACACACACTCTTTGACCTACCTTACCTCCTCGATCATTTGTGTAATCAGTCATCTCATTAGGCCCTTGGAAATAAGTCAACAGTTCGTAGCCCACTGGCAGATTTTCCTTTAAGAAGCAGAAAAAATTCTGCACATGGAATGAGAAAATGATCTTGCTAATAATTCTTATTTTAAGACATGTTTTCTTAAAATAAGTTCATTTTGCAATTAAAAAAATGTTATTATTTTACTTGCAAGACAAAAAGAAAAGACATTTTCTTGTAACAATACATTATTATTGTAAAGTGTCCTAGACCTGATGATTCACAATCATCTGTCTATTATAAACCAAAGAGGACCATTTGAAACCTAAAATAAACCAATAAAGTTATTCAAAATTCAAACCGGACCAGTTTTTTTGAGTTGAATCTAAATCACAGTTGTCAAAAAGACTTTGCAGCTAAAAACTAATGAACTTGGCTTGTTTTACATTGGAGTGAATCATGACCTGATGTGTAAGAAGACACCTAGTGGTTACTTAGTAAACTGACCCGGCTCCACTAGCTTGCAGGAGAAAGTGTAAATATTCTTACTGCTGCTTTGCAGGGAAAGCTGCCGTCCTTCTTAAACGTTGCAGCTCAGACTCTGGAGAGCTTCGGTAAGTCCTTAGATGATGAGGTAAAAGACCAGTCGGAGGACTACAACTCCCATGAGCAACAGTTTCTGCTGGCTCTGGCAGGAACCATCACAAGTGAGTTGTCCCTGAAGAATTTGTCTGCTAAAAAAATGACGCCAGCTGACTTTTCTTCTCCATCAATCAGACATAGCGGCTGTAGCTTGTGGGCGGGACTTCCTGTGCAGTTCGGGACAAGTCCTGTTGGACACTCTGATAAAACTTCTGGAGCTGATGAAGCCTGCGTTTTTCCCTAAACTGAAAGTGTACGTGTGTTTGTGGGAACACAGATAGTTAAAGAACATTAATGAACTTGATAAAGTATTAAGCTACAAAATAAATCCAAACGGGACTCCTATGAAAGTTGTGTTCAGTTGCTGCTCACAGTCGTGTTGCGGTTGTGTTGTTCTGCAGCTTGATGCTAATGGCTCTGTACAACGTGAGCATCAACATCAATGGACTGAAGATCATCAGTGAGAACAAAGGACTTGTGCGCCTCATCTGGACTCTGCTAGACGGTGAGAAAACGTCACTTTTTTTTAAAAGTATTTGATGCTTTTCCTTACAGTTATGGTTTTATGTCTTTATTTCTCTGATTGTCTAAACCCACTTAAAAATTTATTTGATAAAGCCCTAGTCCCAACTGCTCTTACGGGTGGATTTGGGCCGTCTGCGGAAGAAAAATGGTCAAACCTGTTCGGCGCACGCAGGTGACCTTTAGGAAATATCAAGATCCAAGACCGCTCAGGGAACTCAAAATGAGAGAGCGTTAATGCGCATTTTTTTATCTATGGGTATGCTGCGGGCGACAGGATGTAGTGAACACATACAACAAGTAAGGGTAATGCTACATTCACTATGGCCTTTACAACAGAAGTGACCACTTCCAATGTAAAGTCTACGTAAACGCATGTGTAGGACTTTCAACACCGTATGCTAAAAGCTCATTCAAAAACCCTCGTTCAGTGCATTCTTGAAAACGCCACACATGTCCAGTGCGTACATTGCATCAGTAAGGGAACTGCCTGGCTGTTAAGGAGTCAGTTTTCCTTAACTAACACATCGTAAGTGTGCGTAACTTACATTATCTTTACGAATACTCCACTTACCACATGCACAACAATGGAATGTTCCACTTTCATGGCGTCCCTTAAGATGTACAAGTCTCAAGGGAACTGCAAGATACACCTGTTCCCCTCTTAGGATGCGGCCGCTCCTCTGTATGACCCTCCACAGGTCCCGTACAGGTGGATGTGACAATGGCTTAAAGCGTGAGTGTTTTTCCTCTCTGAGGATCTGTGTGCGGTTCTGATGTGGTTCTGTCTCAGATGGACACTGGGAGGTGAGCCTCCACTGCCTGCGCCTCCTCCAGTCACTGTTACTGGAGGAGAACACGCTCCCCGCCTCGGGCTCCTCCCTGCTGGATCCGGAGCTGCAGGCTCGCGTTAGCCTGCTCACCTCCAGCGCTCAGTCCATCCTCCGATCCATGGCCCAGCAGACCCTGGAGGACCTGCAGGCCCTCAAACAGGTACGCACTCGTTTTTTGAGTTATTGATGAGTCAGCCTTTGAAATATTATATTAAACTGTTCACCTTTTTGATGGGATCTCCGTGAAGCTCCAGCCTGAGGCAGAAGATGCTAATTTGTTCTGTGTGACCTGAAGGTTCCTGTATCTCCACAGCTCCCCCCAAAGCAACATTTATCACCTCATAACTTAAATAGAATGAAGTGAGGAACTGGATTAGCTCTACAAGGATTGTCTTAGCAGGGAAGAATAAAGAAATAGAATTAGTAAGTAAAGCTCTACATTATATGAAAACACGTAAAGGATTGTGGGATATTTTGTTGATATCTGTCTTCTCACTACGATACAGATTTATACAGATTTCAGTTTTTTAAAATAAAATAGAGTAGAAATACTTTACTGTCACAAGTGGTCAAATGAAATTCACATCACATGACATCCAATTCCTAAATGACATCATCAAAATGGCCCCAATATTGCTGCGTGAAGACGATGGATTGAAGTCTTTAAGAACATTCCTGGAGGTCCAATGAAAGCACAGGGGGCGGGGCTACAGCTACAGGCTGCCAGCGCTAGTCGCTGGTCTTTGAGGAAAAGAAAAGTCGGATTCATTTCAGATTCTGTTTGCAGGGTCAGTGATGTGGAGACTTCTCCGCCTGCTGTTCCTGTTACGGTTCTATTTCTGTTCCATGGAGAGTGTTTCTATGGAACCACCGGAACGTTTGCTTCCTAAACCGTTTTAGCATCGCTCTTAACGGTGTTCATGCTGTATGTTCATAGACACTAAAGAATGTTTCTTCCACCCAGCGCTCCGTCTCCTGATTCTTTAATGAGTTCAAACGTTTAATTGAAAGATACCGTCTTTAAGGGTGGTTTGGTTCTTTTGTTTTTCAGTTTTGGTGATTTCTGATCCTGTTTTCTATGCAGGAACTTTACTTTACTTTTGTTTTCTTTTTCTCTTTGTATTGATGAGTCCATCAAGCCTGATGGCTGGAGTCAGTATTGATCAGTCCTACTTCAAGATACCAAAAATCCTGTCTCCTCTGAAAAGAGCCTCATTATGTTTCCACTCTTTTTGGTATCACGTTCCTTTAATTTCTCTCCATTTAAGACTAAAATCCTACTGTTTTTAAGTCACCAAGGTGCCTCAACAGCTTCATTTAAAATAAATATATATACATATAGAGAGTTTGTTGATTTGTTCTTGCTATTGTCTTATACCCCGACCCAACTCCCAAGTTTCACATCATGAGTTGAATTTGTTGAAGCCTCCGTCGCAGGAGAAAAAAAAACATAATGAAGAAGAACCCTAAGTTGCTCCGGAGCATACAGTAAGTTGCAGTTTTGAAAGACAAGTGCAACGCTTCTTAACAAATTCGTGTAACGCTGCTCACACCAAATTGACATGTCAAATTTGCGTCTACTGCCTCTTTTATTGACTTGCGTCCCATTAGCGTGCGCTGCCTCTGGCCAAACGATGCAGAAACGCATTCTACAAAAAATGCTGTTTATTTTTTTATTTGAGCCTTTACCTTAATTTAAAAATTTTGAAAAATAAAAGTGTTTGGAACTGTGAAATGTTATCACCCCATTTGCAGTTTTTTCCCTAATTAAAGACAGATTTTCTGTGTTCAATACTTCTCAATTTCTTTCTGGATCTGTTCTTGAAGTTATATTCAAAGAAATAATGATTCACAAATCCACTGCCGTTTGTTAAGTGTAACTTTATTATATTTCTCAGTTTGGACTTCAGCAGATAGGCGCTACGTACATGAATTATGAAGACAGGAAGTAGAGGGTTCTTCAGAATAGGTGGAGTTAATGCAGGAGAAACATGCAGGTCTTTCAAGGATTTGGGAGTCTCGCCCAAAGACCAGCTCTCTCCTGAAAACCCCTCAAAGGAACTATATCCATGACAGAGGGGTGTTTTCAGCTAAACACTTTAAGGGTGCACTAGGACTACAAGAGGAGGAGGTCACAGAAATCCCCCAGGAAAAAGATAGTAAAGGAATCTTGTGGTTATCCGGCAGATCTCCAGTCTAGGAGGATGGGGCAGCGTTGGGCTTATCGTCACGGGTGACGGGGATACTGCGCTCGCTGCGTCCGGATTCGGCCCCCCCACTGACCTTTGGTCCAGTCAGGGTCAGCAGTCCGTCAGCGGACAGGGAGCAGGTGATGGCCGATTGGTCCACAGTGGAGGGGAGGCGGTAGCGGCGGTGAAACTCCCGGGAGATGTAGCCGTGGTCATCCTGGAAAAACAGCATAGCTCTTTTAAACAATAAAGAACTTCCTGTTTTGGAACAAGCTCAGGGCAAATGTTGACCTTTGACCTCTTTTCAAGTCCATTCCATTTTCTTAAACCCTGTAGGGGTTACCTATGACAGAGTATTAGGGCCACCATAACAATAAAATAAATATATTCACCTGAATAAAGTTGTAAAACTATGAGTAAAAAGTTGTCATTTCAGGAGAATAAGGTCATAGAATTATGAGTAAGAGTCGATATTTTACGATAATAGTTTTAATTTTCACAAGTTATAAATGAAGAATTTACTTTCTTAAAGTCAAATTTATAAGTCTGCATATGAAAAATAGTACTAATAGGCTAAACAACAAGGGAAAAAAACAAGCTTGTGTTTTGAGAGCTGTAGAGCGTGTTGTTTCTTCAGGATTGGTTTCACAAATTAGTCTTTTACATTTTTTTAAATAATAATTTTGAATACGATAACATATTTTAGCCTCAACAAAACTGAAATATAAAGAGAAACCATCATTTTCTCAAAATAAAATTTTTTAAAATTTTAATTAGAAGTTTTTTACTTTTGAAAAATGGTTGCTGGGGTGACTTCCTTTCAAAATAAAAGACTTGCTGTGTCCACACAGGACAATCCCAGTGCAGCTAGTTTGCTCCTACAAAAGGTTTTAAACCAGGCAAGACTTACTACTGCTGTTAACCTGAACATGAAATCTTTGGTTTATAACATAGTAGAAAAAGTAAATGAAAAAAATACAAACATAATTACTTTAGCAACTCCCCTCTGGATAGCTACTGACCAATGTTGTGCATATAATTGTGCAGGCTCTGGTTCCCTGATTTAGCACAATAAAACACCTAGTTTTCCAATGTTCGGATTTTAGCCAGTCTCTACCCTGTCAAATATCGCATTGACTTTTTTTTTCAATGGAAAGGTCCATGTTTGTTGTTTTTACTGAACACCCGACAATCAGAGGAGAATTTTTCTAGGAAAAGAAAAACAGTCAAGATGTCAAGCTTTAAAGATACCAGCCTTCCTGAAGGAGAAGCCGTCTTGACGATGGGGTGTTTTGGAAGCTCTTTCTGTGGTAAATATGTGTCAGATGTAGTTTCTGCGCCTGAAAGTTTATTTTTAAAAGCTCAGTTCTTGTCCAAATTTCTTGCAACTTCCACAATACCATTGTGGAATAAGTGGAGTTAATCTTTTCAGAACTCTTCACTCCGATCTGGTCCTAAACTTTGTGTCAAGTCAGAATTCTTTTTGTTTTGACATTTTAAAAGCAACAAAAAGACCACAAAAGGAAAAACAATTACTGGGGTTACAGACCCGCTTTTGCAGGGCTCAAGCCAAGATGTTCCTTTGACTGGAAATTTGGCAAAAACTTTTGTTAAACTGTTTGATTTGAAAAATCTTCCCAAGTTGTTCCAGGATTACTTGTGTTTAGAAATGCATAATTTCTGTTTTTTTTGATACCATTTTAGTTGTATTTTCTGCCTCGTTTTTTAACCTTACTCAGGTTGTAGTAGAAGGAAGGGAAGAGGAAGGTCACCTGTCTTTCTCCATGCTTGCCCTGGATCTCCACATTGTCATCGATCACCTTCACGGTGAGCTCGTCGGGGGAGAAGTGCTTGACATCCAGGTGAACCGTGAACTTGTCTCTGTCAGACCTCACCTGAGGGAGACACAGCAGTGAAAGGATGAACCAAACCGGTTTGCCGGACACATTTGTGCGACCAAACCCACGCTGTAAACAAAAGACATGAAAGCATTTCAAAGAAGTGGTGCCGGGTACCTCGGAAATGCCAGAGTTTGAGGAGTCCAGGAAGTTGCGAAACAGCGACTGTCTGTAAAATGGACTGATGGTGGAAGAGGTGTAGGGCAGGAGGTCGTAATCAAACATCCCCTCCCCGAAAAACTGGTCAAAGAGTCGAGCTGGGTACATGGAGCCCAGGGTGCGTCGGAACCATGGGTGCTGGATGGCAATATCCATAGTGGCTGAAGAAATAAATCTGCGTCTGGTTTGATCTGCGTCTGGAGTTGCTTGGTGCTGCTTCCAGGAGGTCAGGGGGTCAAGTTCGAAGACACAAATGATTTTCTCTCTAGAATGATCTGTTTTCAGAGCAAAGAGGCAGAAAGAGTTCGTTCCCGACTCTGCAGCTGCCTCCTCTTTATATACCTGACCACCAAAAAAGACCGGCTTTAGCCAGGATCCCTCTGGAATGCCATTATCTCATGGTGGGTTGGACCAAGTCAGCAGAATCCGAGGTGACTGGTGCGACCCGGTGCCACCCCCACACGCCAGACACCCGTGGCTGCCAAAACAAACCTGCTGCATTGAGAGGAAAGAGGGGGCTCGGCCCGAGACAAAGAGGTCAAAGAGCCAACGACAGACACAGGATGACCCATGAAACGGTTAAAGGAGCTGTCAGGATGTGACGAGTCCACAAAAAGCAAACAAAGAGTCTGAAACCTTCATTTAGATGAATTCTGACACTTCTTATTTCAATTCTGTTCCGTTAGAATGAGCAATAAGTGCTGCTAAACACCTTTACTTGATTTTGTTTGCTTTGACTCAAAGGAATTCAGCAGAGAAATAAAGATAAAAGTGAATCAAAACGTCTGCAAAGATTTACTTCCACCAGATGTTTAATTTTAGGTTTGCAAAAAACAAAAAAACTCTGACCAATGTGGAGAAAAGCCACTATAAGGAAAACTCGCTCTTAAAATAAGAAGAACCTGCACGTTCTCCATAAAACAGATTAAAAACGAGACGTATTTGAACTTTTTTATGTTTCTATGGTTCTCTGTTCTATGTAGTTTGTGGAAAGTTCACCCAATCTTTCTAATTTGCAAGCAGAACATTTAATAAAAGTGACTATTCATGTACAGCTGAGAGTATTTTGTTTTTTTCACCATCTTTGTACCAGATGCACTAATCTAATCCCACAGATTAAACGGGGTTTAGCCGCTCCGTGCAGCCGCAGGCCAAGAGCAACGGAGCCAGGCAGCAAGGCCCGCTAGCTTTTAGGGGTAAGTTGTCGGGGATCAGCTGTTACAAACCGGATGTGGAGGCGGTTAAGAGTGGGCGTAGTTCAGTCAAGTCAGCACTTTGAGGTTTTATCAATGGGAAGGACAAAGCCTGGCTCCGAGCTCCCACAGATCCCAAAGCTGTTTTCAGGAGGCCTAGCAGAGTGGAAAAAACAAAGTGGATGTTTGTTAAAAATAAAGCAAAAAGATCTTTATATCAAAGACAAAACCCATAAAACATTCATTTGCTGCATCGAACATGTATGCCAGCAGACAACATCATTGTGACATGATTGTGTTTCTTACATCCTGTTATTAAAATAGCAGGTAAAATGAATGCAACAGTTCATCTTTGCTGAAGCTCTAGTCACATGACCCTTTTTTTGGGTTGAGGGAGGAACGGCTGGATTTTGAGGTGAGCACAGGTGTGTCTTGCAGTTCCTTTGAGGCTCATAGGCTCACCTCATTATGGTAAGTGTATCGTGAAGTATTGGTAAGATTAACGGAAGTTACACGCACCTATGACGTGCAGGTGATGCTGTCATACCGCGTCTTATAGTCACACTCTTGTCATTAGTAAGATGTGAGTACCGACTCCTTACCGACCGCGTGCAAATGCCGCACGCACAGTGTGTGCACGTGATCCGTAAGTGCCCGCAGGACGCCTTTTGGATGTCCACACAAACTACACTCTGATTGGCTAATTTCCTCATTTCTAACAGTCAAGGAGCGTGCATGTATCATGTGAACGTCACAGGCTCCTTGTGTAGTCTGCATGATTTGGAGGGGGTTGAAAAAAAATGAAAAATTTGTACAACACGCTCGCATCTCGCCAACATCACCCTTTAACACCTGTGCTTTGGCTCCTGTGTTGACTTTCAATGCAACACTTTACAGCAGTTAAGTGTTAATGCTATCAAACAGCTCATTCTGTCACGGGGAAAAGCGTCTTTGTGGTTATGCAACCATTGTCATTTGTAAAGGCGAAGTAACTTGGTAACAAAGCAACTTTTCTTTGTGCCAGAATCAGCTGATTTACGTTGACTGCCTAAAGGTCAAAGAGTTACGTTATGTCAAAGAGAGTGTGTTAATTAGGTGTTGCCGTCAACAGCTCTGATGTTAAACGGTTATTTGTTCACCCCCCCTGCAGCTCAACCGTAGAAAAGTGTGCATGAACGTTTTCTCTCTACTTGCTCACTGGGCGGACGATGAGCTTGATATTTTGTTCGGGTCACCTGCGTGCTCCGTATCGGTTTGACCATTTTTCACCCACAGACAGCTACTCTCACACTGCCCTCAGAAATGCACATTCAAGTGAAACGTGCACGTATGCGTGTTTCGGGCTTCAGCATTCAAAACTCTCCCGTTTCACGTGTCACTACGCAAGCTCCAATGACCGTTTTTGGACTCTACAGACAAACGTACGGCTGTTTAATATGCTTTGAAAGTCAAACCTGATTGAACTATGCCCAATCAGAAACTTGGATTTGGTAATGATGTATGGATGGATGGTGTCCCTTTCAATTCACGGAAGTACCAGGAGAAATGACTTAATTGCGGTTTGTGTCCGGACGGAATTCTGACATCAAGTCTTTCAACTATCAGAATAGAGCTGTAAAAGCCAGCGCCTGGAGCTAAATTAGCGAGATTTGCACCACTACGACATTCCAACTGTAAATGGCAGAAATGCACTAGTAAACCATAAAATAGCCACTGTAGATGTGTAAAAGTACACATTCATTACTTAACAACAGCCTTTCCTTTAAGGACATTCTAAACATCTCTTTCCATTGTTGTACCTGTAAGCATGGTTTTTCTAAGTGCACACATCAGAAATGTAACCTCTCTGCAGAAATAATTTAGAGAAATACATCTATTTTGTTAAAAACATGAAAGTTTTTATGAATGCATGCTTGTAGATGTCTCTCTGGATCTTTAGATCTACTGGTTGTTTCTTGATATTCGGTTTCAGGCTCCTCTTCTTCCGTTCAGACACAGTTTTTGGCCGCTTTTTGTATTTGAAACGTCAAACTTGGCGTTCATCCCCGTCAGTCTAAATCCGTGTTACTATCCATCTTCTATGGTTTTTCTAACAGCGACTTCTGGGTTCATTGCTTTGTGACGGTTGCAAAGCCCAAACACAAGGTGGCAGTGTTACCTCTTAAACACTTCGGTGCCAAGTTTTATGAAAATGATTCAATTGGAGTATATATTTATGATTTTCTTGCATGATTCTTGTTCTGTGAAGCCTCCTTTTGATTTAGTGCATTCAGACGCAGCGTTTTAGGCAAGAATATTTTCAATTCTCTTTTATTTCTGTTTCTCCAGTCTACCTTTTGCTTTATTGATATAAAAACACACAGAACGAGTGTTGCCTCTGAAGAATTTGAATAGGAAATGTTGTGCAGTGGCTGACCGTTCACAGAGCATCGGACTCATCCGTTGATGCAGGCTTTTCCCATCATTATTTGTCAGCCAGATGATGAGGGGAAAATGGGTTAAACGTCTAATCAGCATGCAAACCGAGGAGGATAAAACCAGCAGCTTTCCTCCTCCAGCCTCTCAGACCCATCTTTCATAAGTTTTTGACTGAAATTGCAAAAGAGCTGTGATCTTATTAGCACAGGCGCAGAGTCATGTTCCAGAGAGTTTGCTGAGGAAAAAAATAAAAAGTAATCACATTTTCAGTATATGAGAACGCATGATGAGTGTGGAGTTTCAACCGCCATAAAAACAGATTAAAGCTCGTCTGTTTGTTTTTATTTGACAGCAGTTTCACATTTACTTTAGATCAACACCGGACTGTTATAACATATATTCCCCTAAGCGCATCAGTTGGATTCTGTGTTATTTATCCGACCAGAAACTGCAAAGACATTTTAAGAAAAGAAGGTGAATAATGGCGGTCCTGGACTGGGGTTTCCCGTCCCAATCAGACTAACTATAAACCCAAAGGACTCCAAAGAAATGTGGAACAGGAGTCCCACTCTGTCAGAACATGCCGGGTGGGGCTGTCCCTGAAACACACAATATAATCCCATGGTCCCCTGGAAATGGTCGGGTCTGACGCAGGTTACTGGCGACTGATGGAATTTGGCGTGGAGAGCCACTAAAGCACAGGTGAAAGGTCACAGCAGAAAACTTCCCGTTTGGTCGTTAATGATCCAGACCTTCTGTCAGGTGGAGAAAAAGATGGCAGGAGATCCATGGAAATGTAATGTTTAAAAAAATGTCACCTTTGTTTGTCACATCCATGGTTGGGTCATCCCAAAAACTCTAAAGCTGGGGTTCAGTGCCTTACCGGTTGACCCTCAGCGTTCGGAGGGTTACCCCCCCCCATGTAGGCTGCAGGAGAAGAGCAAGTTTCACACACAGAAGTGTAATTGGGACTTTACTATCACAAAAGATGTCTCAATGAAGTATATGGTCTAATACTGAACGCTCAAAACGTTTGATTGGCAGATATTAAGTAGCCAACTTTCAAGTGGTAGGGGTGTGGCCTTCCAACAAGCTCATTCCTGATTGGAGAGTGCGGTTGCCATAGAAACAAAGCCCAGACCGACTCAGACCAATCAGTGCTTCGTGTCGATGTTTGTCTCAAACATCGCGGTGTCCAGATGATGAAAAATAGAACTGACTTCATTTGGTTGGAGCCGTACGGAATGCTACGTTCACATCGGGGTCGGACACATGCGTTCGAGTGACCACTTTCAATGAAAAGTCTACGTAAATGCTTGTTTTGGGCTTTACGTCCGAAACGCCATTGAAGATTTACCAGCTAACATCAAACCTGTAGCTTCAATCCTCACACCATAAACCAGAACCTACATCCAGGTCAAGGTCAAGAAGTTTTGGCTATCACCGCTGTCTCCCTACTAAAAGGCACTGGGCATACCGCAGCCTATTGCAGTGAAGCAAACAGAAAATGCTGTTATGGTCACCAGCACGGTTTAGCCATCGGGACAGAAAAGCTTCTAGAGTTAACCAGATGGCACAAACCCCCCAAACTCCACATCCTTCAACCGTTTTTCCAGGACATGTCCTGGAAAACGGTTGAAGGATAATCACTCACTGAAAGGTCACTCCAGCCTCCACTGGATATTTTCTGAGACAGAAGCATCCAACTGGGAAATCTGCGGTTTTAAAAAAGCTGGGGAACGTGGGTAAAATGACACCTCAGGAACACAACATTTCCACAGTGTAGGATTTCACAGCAGGCACTTCAGAAAAAAGAATAAATGTAGGCCAAAGTGAGACTTTTTAATGACATTGTAGCAGCGTCAAACTGAGGGACATGCGGCAAACCTGCTGCTAAAGTATCTTCCATTAGCCGGCTGGAGCTCTCAGGGAAAATACCGCGTGCTCCCTGATGCTGCACTAACCTGCTTCTAGAGCTATTGAGCGTGGTTTTTTTTTCAGGAGTGTTTGGATGGGAGCTTGAGGCAGTAGGGCAGCGCTGGAATAATGCACGCCCTCTGGAAGAGAGGAGTGGAGTGGCGTTGAATGGGTCACTCCACCCCTACAATCACAGACTATAAAAAGAGTGGTGGAGCGGGCTGAAATATGGAGACGTTTCATTAAGATCTCAGGAATCTGGGTCAGCTCGTCTTCCGTAATGTCCAATATTTAGACATGGATGAAGTGGAGGTTAAACGTTCCGTCAGACAAAACATTGAAGGGATGCTGCAGGTTTTGTAACTAAGAAGCAATTTTTGCTGCAGATTTTCCTCTGGGTCGGGGTAGTGGTTAGTACTGCTACCTTACTGCTCAAGGGCCACAAATTTGAATCCCAGCCGCATGGTTTTCAATATAGTTTGCATGTCCTTTGGGTAAGTATCTGGGTTTTTTCCATGCACTCCAGCATGCATCCATCAGTTTTCTGAACCAGCTTAATCCCTGTTGAGTCACAATGTTGCTGGAGCCTATCCCCACCACTGTTGGGGAGAGGCGGGGTACACTCTGGAGGGATCAGTCCGTTTGTTGGTCCAAAAACCCATTCTGTAGGTGAACAGGTCACTCCGTTTTGTCACAATTATGTGTCTCATAATATTTACCGGCAATCTGTTCCGGCTCCTGAGAAAACCACACGGAGTGGGATATAAAAAAAAGGTGAAACTTTATTTTCACAATCATTTATAATCTGGGGTTGTGGTTCTGGATAATCCCTCTCTGCCCGGGTCTGAAGGGGGCGTTACTTCCATCCTCGTATTTTTAACACCAAAGTCAAAGCTCCAGCGTCGACATTCTATCGGCTACCGTAACTCTACAACGGTTAACACAACTAACATTTATCCTGTGGATTTTGCAGTAGTCAAGGAGTTATGCATGTGTTTTTTAGGTGTTGCCGACAACATCTCCGGTGTTAAAGGGTTAAAACATCTACCAATAAGTGAGCACTCAAGAGATGACAGAGTTTTTAAACAAACCGACAAACCTTTGGATGAATGAAAGTCTTTGTAAACGTAATCAGACAAGTTCTGTTCGGTCCAGACCAAAGCCCATTTCCTGTAAAGCTACGAACACACACACCGTGCTTCTGCCGGGCATTCAAGAACGTGCTAAACGGGGTTTTTGAACACGCGTTTTTGCAGATAGAGTTCACATTGGACAAGCAGGGAGGGGCTTCTTCTTTCTTGCTTCTGCTTACTAGGTGGAAGAAGCTTGGCGCGAAATATCAGAGCGATGTAAATCTGGTGAATCTTGCTTTTTCTTTCACAGCTCTATTCCGATAGGTGACAGATTTGGTGTCATCTAATTTCAGTCGGCACAAACCCCAATTATGAATTCTCTTCCATTTTCAATTTTCAAACAGTTGGTATTGAAAGTTGGAAATGTTGGAAATGAAAATTGAACCCATCCATACGTCACCATTAAATACAAGTCCTTGATTGGTCCAATTTAAACTCGATGGCCTTGTGGTAGAGTGTCCACACTGTGACTAGAAGGTCGTGAGTTCAAATCCACAGCGGAGTCATATGAAAGAGTTAAAATTGGAATCCAATCTCACACAAACCAACTAAAGGTTCCTGAGCGCGGCTGTGCCGGCAGCTCCCCGCTACGTCAGGGCATAAGTCCAATTCAGAGAACAGACTTCACACCGCTAGGTGCGTGACAACTAATGGGAGTTCAATTATTAATGCGTTCAATGCGTAAAAGCCAAAAAAGGCGTTGAAACTTGCGTAGCCACACGTGAATGTGAGAGTGTTGAACGCAGAAGTCTGAAACGCGCATATGCATCGGCTTTTCATTGGAACCGGTCATCGAACACGCTTTGGTGATGGTGGTGTGAAGGTAGCTTCAGAGGAAGCTCAGACTGGCTGCTGTGAAAGCTCCTTGAACTCTCCTGTGGTGCTCAGTTCTAGTCTAACTAAGTGAACCTGAAGTTGAAACTGTTGAAAAAAGTAATTTTTGGCAGAAGTGAGGAAGTGAGGAGCTTCAGGCCTTTCCTAAAACAATCACCGAATGACAGCTAATACGCTTCATGCTTTCTCCCTCATGACTGATGCTATGCTTTAAGGCTAGACACCCCCCCACCAATGCCTTTTATTTCCTTACATTTGGACCCTGTGAAGGAGAGAATTACGCAGCAGAGAGGCAGCGTCTCTGTTTGATACCTGGTTGTTGGGAGCTGGAGGAATTCTTTGCAGATCAAAGGCTTCACCTCCAAAACCTGCAGTCAGGAGCGTCTGAGCTGTCACAGCGCTACAAAAACAGCTTGTGAAGGTAAATCTAGCACCGAGTGTTTGTTTGGTTGGCTGTCAGGAATCAGAAGGTTCCTTATTTATTGAGCTGACCTAAAGAGCTGAGCGTTTGAGTCCTCAGAAGACGGCTCGCCGCGTCCTGGCCGCCGCCGCCCGGCTCTGCTGGGTAAGGAGCTATCAAAGTGCAGCCAGATAATTGCCTTGTTTCTCCATCTGCAGTCGCTCTTAGGGGACTGACGGGGATTTGTGGTGACGGTGACTCAGAAACCTGCAGAGAACACATCCAGCAAGAGGCTTTGGAAAAGCTGGAATTAAGCTAATTATTGAAGATGCTCTTTCTGGACTTCAGTCCTTTCAACTTTCCTCTGCGCGGCTTTTCATCTGTAGGATTCTTCTTCTTTAACCCTTTGGAGCTCCGTGATGATCAGTTAACCTTTGTTTCATTTAAACATGGCAGCTCTCTGCTGAAACACACAAGAGCAGCTGCACCACCAACCGCTAAAAAACACTAAAGGAGTGACGGCAGACAGATTTACCAACAAAAAAGACATGAAAACGGGTTAAATTTCCATCCTTTTGTCCATCTACTCATCCATCCGTCCCTCTGTCCATCCAACTGGCTGCCCATTGGTCCTTTTGCTTATCTATCATAAATCCATCCATCCATCCATCCATCATTGATCAACCCATCTATCCACCCGTCCTTCCATCATACATGCCTCCATCCATTTGTCAGTCCCTCCCTCCCTACCCCTCTTGCTTGTTGGGGTTCAGGTCTCACTATGATTGCTCAGACCTCCCTTTCCTCCTTTTTCCAGCTCCTGCTGGAGGCTATGGAAGGGTTTCTAGGTCAACTTGGTATCCTAAGTCTGGGTCTCCTGGGTCTGCCTTCCTTCATGGATGGACACGCCCCCTTACATCCTACTGGGAATGCATCTTGGTACCATTCTTTCCACCTGTCCAAACTCCTCTCTACTAGTTCTGTGGTATGTGGATTTGGTTTGGAGCACAAAGTAACAGATGAGTTCGGAGCCTTCTTTTGCCACAAAGAACCAGTAGAATCACATATGTCCAAACAAATTAAACAGTTGTACTTGTACACTGGTATCCTGATAGGGAATACTTCATGAGTTTATTCCTACTTTAGATGTGAACATGTTTTTTGCATTTCCGTTGTTTCTGTGGTATTTAGAGGTTTCTCGTTTTTCCTGTATGCAGATGATTCAATTTTTTACTCCACTAACTTGAATCCATGACTTGATGCTAACCTTAAACCCAATGTAAAGAAGACCTGAATGGCTAAGTTCAGAGTTTAGGTGATTACATCAGCCATTCATGTTCTATTTCTGCTCAGGTCTTAGCAGGGTCAATGGGGTGGGGTCTTAAATGTATGGATGTATGTGCTTTGAATGTACCTATTTATTAGTCTATTTCTATTCTGTTTTATATATTTATTTATATTTTTTTAAATGCACCAAAAGTAGAGTGTATGGAATTTTGTTGTTTTTATAAAATGACAAAGTTATTCATTCATTCGGTCACACGGGGGGTGGCTGGAGCCAATCCCAGGTACTTCATCATGAAGGTAGGGGTCATCCACCAGCGTATGAAGCATGTTTTTGGACTGTGGGAGGAAGCTGGAGTGGATGAAGAGAGCATGCAAACTCCACAAAGAATTGAAGGGATTTGAACTTTCACTGTGAGGCAACAAGTGCGAACCGCTCCACCTTCTGTCAATATGTCATATTTCAGCTGATTTATCGTATCTTTTAAAGTTTCTGTCCGCTAGTCCACCAGGTTTTGGTTTGTAGCAACACAGTGCATGACAGGTTTAACAAGTCATAAAAAACTCTAAATAAAAAGTATGATGCCTGACAAAGAGCCCTGTGGGACACCATGAAGCTCATGATCTAAACCTGTCTAACGGATCTCCTTTAACCCACACTGGATCCGTTTCATCTCAGAGATGATCATGGGAATGCAGCTATGAGATAACAGGACACTGTGTCCATGAAGCCGTGAGAACATCGGTGATTATCT
This sequence comes from Adrianichthys oophorus, assembly GCA_036245035.1. Classification (NCBI taxonomy): domain Eukaryota; kingdom Metazoa; phylum Chordata; class Actinopteri; order Beloniformes; family Adrianichthyidae; genus Adrianichthys; species Adrianichthys oophorus. Next base: position 207,692 of record BSAI01000100.1, read on the forward strand.
CCTTAAGGTCTCAACTCGGATTAGAAAGACCATGGAAGTATGGAAAAAAGTTTTCCCAGGAGAAGAGAAACATCAGTAAGAACCCAGTTCTTCAGTGGTTCCTGAAGCACCAGAACATCCATCATTAACAGGAATAAAAGATGATCAGAGTTTTTTCTCTGACAGAAGCAATTTTATTTAAAAAAAAACCCTCCAAGAAGTCTTCCCTTCTGAGAGAGCGTGGTGCAGCGGAGATATGTCCGCACAGCCACACTGCTGACTAAGTAATAAGAAGCAGTTGTGACTGTGCAGAGGCTTATTCTCCTTATTAAACCTTCCAGACTCCGTGAGATTAAAAGTGGAATGCCACTTTCTCTCCAGCTTTTCTGAAGTCTGCTTCAGCGTTCAACCAAAGAGCAACCTTCTCTGTCTGATTAGCTTTTTATTTTCCAGGATAGAGACAATGTCCGGAGCGTCAGGTGGCTGTCCTCTTTATCAGAACGTAACAATGAACACGTCCACTAAAGAAAGCCTTCTGCTGAATCTGTGATGTCTGACAGACGGAAAATGTCTCCATGGAGTCAATTATTGGAAATGAGGAATTAAAAACACTCCGATAAGAACCGCAAGAAGTGTTTTCACCTTCACTGCACAACGCCGATGGACACAAGCACAAGCCTTTTGTGGATTTTTGTTTTTAAAGACCCACTCCAATAAAATTAGTGTTTTTAACATGTTCTTGTGGCATTTTCTCATTATAGAGAGCATTTATAAGGAGAAGTCGGATTAAAATAGCATTTCTGAGCGCTGTATTTTCCGGTCCTACGACCCCAAAAAATGTATAATAAAGAAGTTCCCACCGAACGCCATTCACACGTCAAAGTTGTATCCGCCGCCTCTTTTTACACCTATGTCAAAACCGTGACTGTTAGCTCTTGTAACGCGTCAGATTCACGTCCTCTGCCTTTGTTGGACGTGCATCAGAATTGCATCTGCCAACTCTTTTGAGGGGCTACAAGCTAGCAGGGGAGTGTAAACAGAGAGCTCTCAGTTAAGGGTTAAGGGAAGGGGGGGGTGAACGTCAGTTTTTTAAATTTTGTTTAGAAATGGCATAATCATAATTAAAAGACCACTGGAAACTGTTTTAAAATAGATCAGACGATGATGGGAGTGGGACCACTGTTACATTTAGATTTTAATCCCACTGTGTGACTAAACTGCCTCAACGATTTAATCTAATCTAGCATGACGTTACACCAACAAAAAGGTTGAGGGTTCCCAAAATGTTCTGGAAAAAACAACAGATTTTAAAGAAAAAAAACTTTTAGTCCCAAAAGAAACGGATTTTCCAACAGCTTGAAGCATAAAACAGTCTCATGAACCCAATCAAACAGCTTTTTAAACAACTCTGATAAAACTGATGTTAAAATATGAAAAGAGTCAACAGCAAAAGTTAGGGTTTGTCCAAAAACAGTGGCACTTGCCGGCATTTCCCTCTTTTATCTTTGAACATTTTGCACCGTATTGTTTTTGTTTTACCTTCCTTCTTTTTAAAGTCTTTTTTGTGTTTTTTTTTTCCTCCTGTGGAGTTTTTAACAGTCAGGAGGCCGATGTTAACCTCATCCTGATCAGCGTGAGGATCCCCTCACCAACAGGTGGTGAACAGCCCCCCCGGGGATCTTTGGCACCGCCCCTCCCGCCTTCCCGGCCCGCCGGCTCACAGCTCGGTTCCCCCCCATCCGCCGTAATCTTTAGGAGGTGGAGCGGCTTCTCCGACTCTGTCAGTTTTTACTGTCATAATGTTTGAGGCTGGATGGCTAATACCAGGAAGGCGGCTCATGCGCTGTTGCATAGCAACCGGGATGATGAATGCTTATTATGCTGTTTGATCCGTCCCTGTTGTGACTGATGATGCCAAAGCTGCAGTTTTTTGGAGCAGAAGACCAGAAACATTTCTAATAATGACTCCTTTTATATTTTAGAGCAGATTTATAGTAAATTGTGTGTTGATGAAGTTTCAATGACAGAGGAATTCTCTGTGATGTTCAGACACAGCCGCCTGAAGGCAGAGCTCTGGATTAAAGTCAGACTTCCACAAAAAAAAAACATCAGCAGAAGATTTCACGAAAAGCAAGAGAAAACTTTATCTATGCATAAAGATGGGTTCCACACATACAGGGCTGCGACTGATGTTTATTTTTGTAGTCGACTGATCTATCTGATTAGTCACGATTCTTTTGGCAGCGAGCGCTTCAGCTTCTTTTTTTGGAGATTAACACAAAAAAAATAGTTTGTGTTAAACCAAATGAATCATCTTCAAAACAGAAGCAGAAAATACATTCCATCTGAACTTTCTGAACTAATCAACCATTTTTTAACACTTTATTTTGAAATTCTCCCCTTTTCGTTCCAGAGGAGCACAAACGTCTTTGCTTGTAGAGGTATGTCCTGTTTATTATTTTGAAAGAACGTTGATCATAAAAAGATTTTGAAAAGTTTTGCAGAGATGACCACGAACTTTAAAGTCCTTTTCGCCGCTTTAGAATTAATTGCATGAACAGTTCTGGTGTTAAAGGATTAAACAGAAGATTTTTTTGTAATCAGTTGTGATTTAGTGGGGCTCCACAATTGAGGGGCCCTTTACTGTTCATGTCACACATGAATAAATACCTTTTCCATCACAGAACGTTTATTTTCCAAACTGCCAACAGTTGTGGTGAACCACACTCAGACTAGAACAGGATGTCTCTCATAGAAAGTTTCTTTGGAATAGTTTAAGCTTTGCTCCTCCAGACCAGGAGGAGGCGCTGATGAGTCCAAAATCCTCCAGGAGCCGAGCATCCTGACCTGAACGGGGATTCCAAAACAAGTTTCCGTGGAAGGATTCGCGGTTGGAAACAGGAACAACAAAGAGTCTAAACCAAAACAGGCGGCGGTAGTATCATGGGTGAAACAACTCGTGGTCAGACGGACACTTGGTGGACAAAGCGCAGGAATGGTAATGGTTGTGAGACAGAGCGGACCTGGTGGAACAGGTGATCAGAGGAAATGAAACAAGCTGCAGGTGGCACAGGAAGTTCCAAATATGGTAATCCTCCTAAAACCAGGAGGAGGGTCACGGCACCAATCAGAGTTCCAACAGAGGCGATACTTTAAGAGGAAAACCGTCTGAATGAGCGACAGCTCAGAATCAGCTGTTTACATCATGAGGACCGGTCAAAAGCCCTGCAGGGGCATCATGGGAGCAGCCTGGACCAAACATCTCGAAAAGTCTCTTAAAGTGAGCAATCAGGGCTAGCTCCAAATGTTTTGGTTTGTGTGTGAAGCCAGAGGTCTCAAAAGAGCGGCAGCGTCCACCTCTGCAAACAGGATGGTTTTAGAAGCTTTTGAGCCAACGCCAAGATGAAAACATGAAGATTTTACCGCTGGTGGGTTTGAGCTGCAACCGGCCCATTTATCAAAGCAACCAGCTCACAAACGTAGAACTGTCCAAGTCTTTAAAGAAACCAGACCAATTTCAAAAGAAGAGCTTTTCCCGTTTCAAAGAAAGTTCTTTTCATCTTTGGTTTTCTTTGTTTGTGCTCTGAAAAGCATCAGAATGTTAAAGCAGAGCAGAAAGCTGCACTCCGTCTCTGCTTTAGAGGAATGGCGCTCAGCCTTCACCGAGGTAGAAAAACCACGTGACAAGTTTACAACCGATCAGCTGGGGCTGGGGGTCAGCTGTTGAGAGGATTTCCTCTTTAAAAACATCAATGGTGGATAAATGTGTTAAAAGCTGGGTACATGTGAAAGCTCTGAGTTGAAGAAGTCGTGTTGACAGCAGTTTGGCACCATTGGTCGTTTCGTTCCTAGTCCAGCAGGGTCCATGGGAGTTTTAAATAACGCTTCAGTTCAGGAACTTTTGGTTTGACAGAACGGGATATAACTATTTATAACAAGGTTTTAAACAAAACACTCAGCTTCCGTTCGCTTGATGTCTTTCAGTGTCACAGTGTTGCTGGAGCCTATCCCAGCTACTTTTATGTTACGTTCACACTGCCCTCTGCAATGGGAGTTCAAGCAATTACTCGTCATTACAAGTACCTTCGTAGCTTCAGTGCAGGAACTTTAGGTCCGACAGAGCAGAACATTGTTATGCTCAAGTTCAATAATTTTATTTAAAAAAAGATCAAGGTAAAATTCCCATCCATTCTCTAAACCTGTTCTATTTTTGAGTCACAGGGTTGCTGGAGCTTATCCCAGCTATTGTGTAGTTAAGTTCACACTGGCCTCAACCAAATGTTCTTGTAGCTTCAGTGCAGGAACTGCAGGAACACCCGTCCATGAATTCTCTAAACCAGTTCGATCCCTTTCAGGGTCACAGGGTTGATGGAGCCTATCTTAGCTACTGTTAGATGAAGGCGGAGTTTAGCCTGGAAATGTCAAACCAAGACAAAACACCTGCTGTAGTATACATTTGAAATACACTCCAGTGTTAGCATTCTTTCCACTACTGTAACACTTCAACCGTTTACACAATTAATGTAATTTGTGAAAAGATTTTGAAGCGGACCAAAGCAGCTCAATGAAACACTTAGCAATAATGAAGTGTTTATGCAATCATATGCTATCAATATCAAAAGTCATTTTTCTTTGGAGTTGAAACGGTTGAAGAATTACGGTACGGCAAAGAGAGTGTCATTTAGGCGTCGCCGGCGACGTCTCCAGTGTTAAAGGGTTAAACCCAAACAGTTTACAGACTGCATCAGTTTCATCAGGACCGTCCTGCTTCCTGGTTAAACGGATTACTACAAAGTTACAGATGATGTCAGGCATGACGACTCCGATCCAGATCTACTGGTCAAACGGTAGAAAACGTCTCAGATTTGATTGGATTTTACTTTTGTTTGAATAATGACTATAAAAAGGATGTTTTTTAATCCCAGAGAGATCCCAGTTTGATATCACGGCTCCTTCATTATGAAACGTGAAGTTTTCCTGCCTTAAGCTCTTCACCCATAAGATAATTGATTGTGATTGGAGGAGAGCTGTGAATGTAGAAGGTGAGGAGAAGTCGGAGGTTCTCTGCTGGGTTCCCTGTGCAAGCCTGCAGGCGTTCCAATCAAACCAGAACTGTTCATGGACCTGACAGCGATGAGGAAGCACGCTGAAGCAAAAGAAGAGCTGCTTCCTGCTGCAGGTTTGGGAGAAAAGTTCAAAAATGATTTTCTAGACTCGTTTCTTTTTTCTAAGTTTGGGAAGAGGATGACTGAGTCCCGAGGATGAAGATTTACAGCATGTACGTCTTCATACTGGATGTTTGTATTTTCTGTAGCATAAGTTGCAGCAGCCAAAAAAAAAAATGCACACAAAGAAAAAAAACAAACGAGTCGCACCATAGTACACCAACAGTAACCTCGGCATTTACCGGGCAAACGCAAGACGCTGTTTGCGCCCCGTATTGATCTTCTTTTTATGTCCATCTGTCTCTCTCTGTTTCATTTATCTTTTATATTATTTAATTTTTTTCTGTTTCAATTTTCTGCAGGCTGTCATGTCTGGGGGTGGGGGGCCTTCGCCTATGCCTATATCCGGCCCTGCCCCTCACTGAACCTGAGTCCGGTTCTGCTGCCACGAGGCCGAAGCCCGAGCCCACAGGTGGGCGGTGTGCGCTCCTCACATGGTGGCGCACGTTCCTCCCGGCGAGAGAACGGAGGAGCATCTCTAATCAGATCTCCTCGGAGCTCCTGGCTCCTCCATCGCCGTCACTTTCATCATGGAGGAACGTTTGCGCTCGGATCCCCGCCTGAGTCTGCATCAAGTCCAACGACATAATTGGATGTTTGTTTTGTGGGAGAATAAGTATGTTATTTGTGTGGGCGTCAAGTGAATACATTTTCCATCTGAATTATTCTCCTTCTGGGAAGGACTGCTGCTCTGAAAGGTGCAGCTGTGTGTTGTTTGTTTGTTTGTGGGTGCAGCACGTTTTTTAGATTCCCTCTTCCTCCTCGGCGTATCTGCTTAGATACATTCCTGTGAATTAAAATCTTATCTGCAAAGACTGAAAATACACATTTCCCAACAGAAAAACGCCTATTTTTAGACGTTGGAGAGATTTAGTCTGAAATCAAGTTCAGTCGATAACTCCTGCAGAACAGAAGCAGGAGAAACACTGATCACACAGATCAGATCAGATCAGAGTGTTCTCCTTCAGCGCTCGCCGCAGAAGCTTTCAGACGACTTAAAGCTTAAAAAAAAGATCCAGTGTACTTAGAGATAAAGATAAAGATAATGGGATTAGAAAGTTAAATGATTTAACTGTGGACTTTGAATGTGGACTCTTTTCTTTGATGTCACATGATTATAATGACTCTTTGTGATTCGAACAGATGAAAACCTGTTATGAGTCTCGTCTTCTCAGCGTCTGACAAAGTATTTTTATCTGGTATTTAGTCTGAATAACTAATTAAGACAAAACTAAGTTACTTGTAACTTTTTCAGGTCATGAAACAATATGTTTGTCTCTAAAGCTGCGTTCACACACAACGCGATTCGCGTGGGAGAGGCGTCCACTTTCCACGTTAAGTCAACATCCAGTTGCGATAAGAGGTCTAGCGGCGCGGTTTGACCGTCAAGCTGCGTTCACACCGCCCGCGTCGGCTTGTGTTCAAGCAATCACCTTCCATGAAAAGTCTATGCAACACATGCATTCACATCGGCCGTGTGCGGTGCGTTCAAGAACGAAGCCGCGATTAAACGTCAAACATCTTAACCGGTTGAACTCTGAGCACCAATCGAAGGACATCCGATTTGTACGTAGAACCCACAATTGGACTTAAAAATGTGCGGAGCGACATGCGATTACGAGCGTTCCGGACTGGGATCTGAACTTTGGCAAAGATGACGCATGTGAGCACAGAAAACCGATGTCACATTGCAGCACCATGACCAACTCTGTTAGCAATCAACTGACCTGTAATAGAAAAGAAAAATCCCTCTATCATGAAACATAGTGGGCTAAGAATAGAGCCTTGTGGGACGCCCTTTTGCAGTGTAAATCTAGAGATTTAACATTACCAGTTTAAATAATCCGGAACACATGTATGTAGATTATAGTACTGAATATCACACATACTTAAGATAATAACACGTACGTATCCGGCGGAATAAACGTCACTTTTACCAGCTGTTTGTTAAAACTGAAACGCCGCCATTTTGTTCCACGTCATGTGACAGCATCAAACACAAACCTCAGCAGTGGAGGAACAAAAGTTTGAGTCTGGCACCCATGAGCAAGGCAGCTCACACAATCAAGTGTTACTCCGCAGAGTCAAAAAATCTTTTCGAACATTTACGGAATTCGGTTTCGGAAACATTTGTAAACTTTCAGAAACTACTAACACTATAAAGGTAATGTGATGAAACATTTTTGACAAATTGACACAAATGTGCAACCAAGGTGTGGAAATGAGGTAAAAAGACGTTAGCACTCATTTACAAACAGGAAGTTGTGTTTGTATTTTCAAATGAATCAGTACACTGGAAGGACGCAATTATCTAAATATTAAACATATTTAAAAATATGGTTTGTTTCACGTTTATTCAAAGTTTGGTGGAAAAACACGTTTATCTGTATAATCATATTAAAAAAACATGATAAACCATCAATGCTTTGTGTCAAAATAAGAGTCTTTAACATCCTCAGGTAATAAATGAGGAAAAAGTAGTGATAAAAATGTGTTGAGTCTGGATTTTGAGACTGAATTCTGTGTTTAAGTCTCTGAAGGTGTTTCTATGCAGTGGAGAAACAGAAACTATCATCTCTCCTGCTTTTCTTCTCCTTATCTGAAACCAGCAGCAAACAGGAAGTCCACAGACGTTTGGGGGGCTGAAAGTGGCGCTCCATCAGAACAAACCTCCACCCAAACGCTCGATGGCACATGGCAGTAAAATCCTTTAATTGACCACAAATTCACTTCTATTTGTGCATTGCTCAAATAAAAAAAAACAAAACTATTGCTGTGAAACCTTTTCTCTGGTTAGACGGCGTGTTGGTGGTCACTTCCTGTTCTGACAGCAATAGCTAATGGGATTGGAAGCTGGCGTTTGTTGAGGTTTGGCGAGGCGGAACGCCGTGGACGGATCCAGTAACTCTTCTGACTCAGGACAGTTTTATGCTGAGGTGGGATTAGGATTATCAGATGTTATTTTATGCGTCTTTGGTAACCATCAGGTCATCACCATGGCAACGACCTCCACTGGGTTATGGTTACAAGCAAACAGCATGGAGGTTCCTATATGTCCTCCATCATGAGAAACATGCCAGAAGACGACCATGTTTTCATGGGTTTTTAACTGAAAACTGGACACTGGAGGTAAATAACATAAATGAAGGCAGCAGTGGTCATTACCAAATAAAAGCAGGTGAGATTGTGACAGGAGAACACCCAAAAACATGACAAGAAGCAACCAAAGAATCCCCAAAGCCTGAGAGGTAAACCTGTTTGTTCTGAGAGTGAAAACACAGAAGTCACTTTGGAGCGTCGCCGTTCTGCTGGAACTACATTTAACTCAACATTTCCGCTCATCTTCAGAGACTTCAGGCCACAGAGCTAAAGAAAGGATGTGGAAATATTCACCGGGGTCAAGACAACGTTTACAGAACCCGTCCGTTTCCACTCCCTCCTCAGACACTGATGAGTTACTGTCACTAAACAGATCCTTTTGAAGTCTCCACAAACAACTTTTCCTTAAAAGTGAGTAAACGTTCCGGAGAGCTTTGGAAAAAGACGGATACTCTGCTGGCCTTTAGGTCTGACAGCTCTGAAGGCAGAGAGGAGGAGGCTGGAACCTGGACCAGACTGCAGATGAGGACACACATGAGGTTTCCTCAGACTGGACGGGATCTGACCGCGGTTCAGCAGAGGATTGAAACTTTTCACAGCATCGTTTTTCAAACTTTGGAATTCGTTCACATTTCCTTTTTTCAGGTGATTTTTTTAAGGCTGATGTATTTAACCGTAACCGTAAACTGATGGGATTCCTGTTGGCCATGTGTAGGATGCACATTGCTGCAGGTCCGCATGTATGCGTCCAATTTTGTTGTTTGCCGCAGATATGAATTTAGCCAAAACCGTAACCCTAACTCTGCCTCCGGGTCCAGCTCAAGAAAAAAGTTCAGGAGTTTAATGATTTCTTTGGATCAGGTATTTTTAAAAACATTATTTCTGTTTTTTTTTTTCATTTATGAGATATTGTTTTCTAACTTTTAGAAAATTTGATTTTTGAGTTTTTTCCAAACTGCAAATTTTTTTTATTTTTTTGTGTTTTTGATGGTTATCTTTTGTTTTAAGTGTTTAAATGTTTTATTTTATTTTAAATATTTTTTGTACTTTGAGACTATTTTTTGGTTTGTATTTTTTTTCTAAAAGACTTTTTTCGTTCAAGATATTCTGTGTTTTTTAGATTTTTTTTAACTTTGATTTATTTACTTTTTTGGATAGATTTTTAAATAACTTTCCAATATTTTTTCCCCTTTTTCTATTTATTTTTTCTAGATCTTTTGTTTAGGATGTTCCAGCGTGCTTTCTTGACGCTCCCTTCCTGCTTCACATCAAGCCAAACCTCAGAGCTCACAGATGAATGTTATTTACCGCTAAAACTCCGGCTGTAACTTGTTTTCTGCATCACTACAAGCAAAAACAAACAGTTCGCACTGGTCAATATTTAATCCTTCCTCAACATTTTTCTCTGTGTTGTTTGTGGATGAAGTAAAGTGACGAGCACATAACCTAAACGGATCATTGTGGCTTTTCATCTCATTGTTTTCATGAGCAGATGAGGAGAGAGCTCAGCATGTTTGTAGTTCTTTGCTTTTGTAGTTCTAAAAAAAAAAGAGCACAAAAAACGAAGGTTTTTTCTTTAAAAAAATCCAAATTTGTTTGGAAGATACTGACAGAGCTTTATTGAACTTTAAAGGAAGAATTTCAAAACTGAAATAATAAATGTATTATTGAGAATTTAAAGTATATGAGAATATGACGGATGAGAAAGTAGATCAGAATTGGAGATCTGAGGATTCTTTTAGTCTGAAATCAAGTTTTTCCAAAAGGTTAGCATAAAAAACATGAAAAAATTAGCATGAAATACACAAAAAGTTTGAACAAAAAACTTTTTTTTTTTAATATAAAATGCCTTCATATCCTAAAATGGTGAGGATTTATTTGGACCTTGTACTAAACTCATATTCTTGTTTTGTTCTGAAACGAGTCATCTTTACTGCTACACTGCTTTCTGTCCCTAGAATCAAATGAACTACAGTGAGGTTCACAAAACTCATAAAAATCCCATTTGAGCTTTTTTCCAATTTTGAATGCTCGTGTGGAACTCCTGGCTTTCAGATTTTCACACCATCAGATTTCTGAAGTGAAAGACTTGCTGCATGAACGGATCATTTTCCTACTTTCTATGATGTTCTTCTTCAGAGTTCTTTTCTTAGTCTCAGACCAGCTCCTTTTGCAGAACTGAACCAAAGCCATAAAGATGCTTCCTCCATCATGCATGTCTAGAACTCCTGCTTCTCCTCCAATCAGGTGTAACGTACAGGTGGAACAGCGTCAGCTCTGTGATGCGTTTCAGATTCGAACCCTCGGCCTGTCTGTAAGGAGAGCGGCTGGACGACAGCAGGCGGTCAGGTCCCCGCTGGTTTAGCAGGCGCGTCACGTCCGTGAGCGCTCAGGTGGATCCTGCAGTACAGGGAACTGACCTGCTTTACTGAGGCACACAGGAGAGCAGCAGTTAAACAAACACTGGAGGCGTGCCGCGAATCCTCCGTCCGCAGGCTCGCCCAAGCGTGTTCTGCTGACGGAAATGTCTGGAAGGGACCGGTAAATCCATTTGAAACTACGGAAAGTTCTAATGAAACCCAACCTGGACAGGTTCCGTCTGTGAACCCAGTTGAAGGTTCGTTTGATTACAGGGATTAAAACCAGAGCAATAAGTGGAAAAGACTCAATCCACAACATAAAGCCTCAGAAAATCTACAACTAGCACTGATGCTCAGAATACAAATCTACATGTGTGTTTCCAAATTAATGTGAAGAAATGTCAGACTCACTTTTGTTGAACTTTAAAAGACAACTGAACCAACAATGACAGAAAACTCAGAGTTTTTCAGCACCTGAGCGTGAAACTAAAACAGCTTTTTTGGGTTCATTTCTTGTGTTCAAAAAGTAAAAATAATAATTCTCAAAGGAAAATGTAAAGCGGAATGTTGGCTGTTTTTCTGTGGAGATCTAACACTTCAGGAACGTCTCGACGTAGTCTTTGCATTTCGAATGTCTCATGAAGATTTTTTCAAACGGTTTGAGCTGATGCAGAGAAAAGCTTGCAAAGGTGTAAACAGAAGTTCAAACACCTGAAAACATCTTTGCAGTGCAGCTTTCGTTGGACCACATTCAGTTATAAAATATCCAGAATCACAGATGTCATTACTGTCCTCTGGACTTGTTTTACTGGTTGCTGTGGGTTTGCTCTGAACCACGCATGTCCAAAGTCTGGCCCGCAGACTTCTACCGGCCTGTAGCCTCCTGTCACAAAGTCAATATGCACTTTCTAAAAACTGAACAATCTTTTGATTGTGATTGACTAATTTACGCTGTAAACCTGCGCTAACGCCGTCACATGACCCTTTTGTGACAGTTTCAAGCTAATTTGTAAAATGTTAACTTAGACTAATTAAGGCTAATTTGGAGATTAGTTATTATTTTAGCATTAGGCTAGCTGTTTTGGGTAAATTAGACATTTTTCCAGTTCTTTGGGATAATTAACATTTTTGGGGTAACATTTAGGCAAGCTTTCAGCTTCAGCGTTTTAGCATTCTAGCATTTTCAGCACCCACATTCAGCTTACAGGATTCACACTTGCATCATCGCAGGTAATGCTACGTATATCTAGTCTGCAAAAGTCAGCTTTAACAGATAGAGCACCACAACAGAAATTTGGTTGGGGCCAGAAAGAAGTAAACCATTTTCCTATGGATGACATTACACTCGCTTAATCCAGTTCTCATGTACAGTCAATGATTGAAACTCATAAAATACAAGAAAACCTACTTTTTCTGTTCATTATGTTTAGTAACAGTACATATCTCTTTGCTATGCCACAGACTACGTTACCCACAATGCTCTAACAATCCAAAGTTTGGAACGAGATTTGATTTTTCATAAAATGAAAATATTTGAAGTATTTAGGACAGGCCCAAACAACAACAGTATCTGGAAGGAAACTTAAAGACAAAAGGCCAGGGGAAAAACATGGTGCTTTTCTTCTGCATCCCTTGTAGAAAGTCATGACCATGGGCATTCAGCTGTGATATCTACGCACAGAAGCAGAGCTGCTGGCACATTCTTCGGCTGAAAACGGGCTGAGAAATTCCTGATCTCTTTCCTGGTGTGTTCGGTCCCCAGTGCACCGCAGAGGAGCTGAGAGCAAAGGCAGATATGTTTGAGAAGGGCCATCCAGCACGAGGATAATTGTAACCAGAGAGGCTTTTAGGAAAGCCTGCCAAGCAGAGCCATTAAAGCAGCAAGAAGAATTAATGCCAAGAACGGCCGCGTCGGAAATGATCAACACAGACAGGCGGAAACTGACAGGAGATTTTGCAGTTTGTTAATAATTTTTAGAGCTAATGTTTCCTCAAGTTTATTCCGACTCCAGAGAGCGGCTGAAACGAGGAGACGGAGCGAAAGATGTTCAATAAAAAAACACAACCAGCTGTGGCAAGAAGAAACAGAGGAGAGCGTGGCGACGGGGAGAGGAGTTCCCATCCTTTACGAAGTGGAAACACGAAGTTCAACACGGGTGTGGAGGTCACTAAAACAAACCAACCTGAGGTGTCAGGGAGGTGACAAACACAGCCAGCTACAGCCAGCTTTAAACCAATACAGAGACATTCAGTTCTGACCTTTAAAGGCAAGAATTTA
>BSAI01000100.1:245632-350875 GCA_036245035.1 Adrianichthys oophorus
ATTTCTGACCAGAAGCTTGTGTCTGTACTTCTGCCTAAGTCTGCATCCCATTTTGTTGTTGGAATTGAGACTTCGTTATCTAAGTTGCATAAGAGTTTGTATATTTTGGAGAGAGTTTTATTCAATGAAAAATTAATCATAAAGGTAACTAGTTCTGGTAATTTTAAGTCATTGTCACTGGATTTAAATGTTTTAGTAATTACAGATTTAAGTTGCTGATATTCCAAGAATTTATTTATTCCATGTTTTTCTTGTAGTTCTTGGTGTGTTATGAATCTTCTGTCGATAATCAAGTGCTCGAGTAGTCTTATGCCCCCTGCTTGCCAAGCAGGGAAGTGCAACATTTTTTTATTTATCAGGATGTCTGGGTTGTTCCAGATGGGTGTCATTTTGCATGGTATTAGTGAAGAGTTTGACATTTTAAGAAAATCCCACCAGGCTGTTAAAGTAGTACTTATATTACTACTCTGGTAGCAGTCATGTTTTTTTATTGTTGGGCTTCTAAATGGTAGATCTGACAAGTTGATCTTTCCACAAAATGCCTGTTCCAGATCCATCCATGGGTTGGTTTCTGGATTGTTTTTTATCCATCTTAAGAGGTACTGCAGTCTGTTGGCAAGAAAGTAGTTATGGAAGTTAGGTAATTCTAAGCCTCCACAGCTTTTTCTAGATTTTAAAGTTTTTAGACTAATTCTTGCAGGTTTATTGTTCCATAAGAAGCTGGATATGGCAGAGTCTAATGTTTTGAACCATTTTAGTGGTGGTTGTGTGGGGATCATTGAGAACAGATAATTAACTTTGGGTAAAATGTTCATTTTTACTGTGGCTATCTTACCCATGAGTGACAGAGGCAGGTTGACCCAGCGGGTTAGATCATCCTGTATACTTTTCAGTAATGGGGTGTAGTTTAGTTGCACCAGTTCTGATAGTTTCGGGGAGAAATAAATACCTAGATATTTGATATTGCCTGATTTGACTGGTATTGAGATTGTTTGCTCGGCATTACCATTCAGTGACAATAAAACTGATTTGTTCCAGTTAATTGAGTAGTCTGAGATAGAGGAAAATTCATTAATAATTGTTGTTGTTTCACTAATGGAATGTGAATTGTTTAGAAAACGTAATATGTCATCAGCATAAAGACTAATTTTATGATTACTGTATTTTGTTGTAATTCCTTTAATGCTCTCGCGCTGTCTTATTGTTGCAGCCAAAGGTTCAATAAATATAGCAAAAAGAGAGGGGGACAGTGGACAACCCTGTCTGGTCCCTCTACCAAGAAAAAACCTGTCAGAAGTCTGTTTGTTGGTTCTGACTGATGCATTTGGGTTGTGATATAATATTTTAATCCAATCAATGAAGGATTCCCCAAACCCAAACTTATGGAGGGCTGCAATGAGGAACTTCCAGTTTACTCTGTCAAATGCTTTTTCAGCATCCAATGAGAGTATGGTTGTTTCCTGGTTTTTAATAGTGGCAAAATCTATTATGTTAACAAGTCTGCGGACGTTATCACTTGAGTGTCTACCTTTGATGAAACCAGTTTGATCATGATGAATTATATGAGGAGTGATTTTTTCTATTCTATGCACGAGTGCTTTTTAAATAATTTTTACGTCTGCATTGATTAGAGAAATGGGGCGATAGCTTGAAGGAATTATGGGATCTTTTTCTGGTTTGAGAAGGAGGATTATGTTAGCTGAATTCATGTGAGGTGGCAGTGATTGGCTTTCCTTGATAAAAGTAACCATTTTATAAAAAGTTTGTGCCAGCTGTTCCCAGAATTCTTTATAAAACTCAGCAGGAAAGCCATCAGGCCCTGGAGCTTTGTTGTTGGGCATCAGTAACAGAGCTTCATGAAGTTCAGCCAATGAGAGCGGAGAGTCTAAGTTTAAGCTTTGATCCTCATTTAATCTGGGTAGAGTTACATTATTAAGAAATGAGTTAATACTTTGTTCTGATGGATTGACCTGTGATGTGTATAGGTTTTTATAAAAATCTTTAAACGTTTTATTGATTTTAACCGGTTCGTGAGTGACAGTTCCTGTGTGGTCCATAATAGAGGTAATTGTTGATTTTTCTTTATTAATTTTAAGCTGATTAGCTAAAAATTTACCCGATTTGTTTGAGTTATCAAAATTTTCGAGTCGAAGTTTTTGTATTTGGAATTGTGTTTGTTTATTGATGATGTCATTTAACTGAAGCTTTAAATTTTTCAGATCTCCCAGAATGTGTTCTTGTGCAGAAGCAGCAGAAGCAGCCTCTAGATCTTTGATTTTATTTTCTATTTCTAATAAATCCGCTTTCTCTTTGTGTTTTTTATTTGTTGAATAAGAAATAATTTTTCCTCTCATCACTGCTTTTGCTGTTTCCCAAAGAATAGATGGTGAAATATCCGGAGTATCATTAAATTCTAAGAAGGTTGCCCACTCTTTTTTAAAGAATTGAATAAACTCTTGATCTTTTAACAGCGAAGTGTTAAACCTCCAGGTTAAGCCAGAAGGTGTGGGTAGATCTCTAGAAATATTTACAGAAACTGGTGCATGATCACTAATGATAATTGGATGAATGTTGGAATCCTTGATATCTTTTAAAAGAGAATTACTGACTAATAAGTAGTCTAAGCGAGACTGTGAGTGGTGAACTGGAGAAAAGAAAGTGAACCCTTTAGTGTTTGGATGACATGAGCGCCAAGCGTCGCAGAGACCCAACTCATCCATGTACTGCTTCAAAATACTTGCAGAACGCCATGTACGCTGGTGTCCTGCTGTGCTGAGTCTGTCAAGTTCAGGATCAAGGACCAAGTTGAGGTCTCCTCCTATAATTATTGTGGAGTCAGCATGAACCGAAAGTGAGGTGAAGAATCTGTGAAAGAAGGAGGATTCATCAGCATTGGGACCATAGATACTGGCTATACAAAAATCTTTATTCTGAACTGATATGTTAATAATTACAAATCTGCCTTCTGGATCAACAATTGTGTTCTTATGAGTAAATGTAATATTTTTATTAATCAAAATAGCAACTCCTCTTTGTTTGGAGTTGTAACTAGCTGAGTAGATGAATGGGAATTGTGAGCAGCACAGGAGATGATCAGCTGATCTGGATAAGTGGGTCTCCTGCAGTAAAACTAGATCTGCTTTTAGATCATTCAGATGGTTGAAAACTTTCAGCCTCTTTGGCCCAGAGCCAAGTCCACGCACATTCCAGCTAAAGATGTTCAGACTGGACATGACTACACTGACTGAGAGAGTGTTATGCTAAGTAATGCGCGTGCGTCTGTGAGTCCTGTGCGCGTGCCCGCTGACCAATGCGCAGAGGAGCGCTGTGTGCTTGTGCGCGTGAATGTTTCCTGGCTGTGTGAGTTGCTTGTTGTATGTGTCCTTTATGAGCCTATGTAAGGTGTTTGCGGTATGTCGGCGAGTGCGTGCGGGATCGCTCCTAACCTTGTTAGTAACACATAAAAAATGACACATTCCAACATTGCTACAAGTTATCTATGTTAACGTTTTCACAGCAGTGTCCAACTCAATGTTTGACAGAGCGCAGTGCATTACTAAAAATCCCTTTGACATGTAAACAGAACCAGAATGAATCCATGTATAAGGCGCTCCGGATTATATGACGCCATGTGGTTTTTCCAAACCAAAATCTATCCGCCTCACTGTGCGGTAAAAATTCAGCAGTTTTTCATCGTTTGCTCCTTTTGTTGAAGGGAAAAGCCTTTTTAGAAATGGATTACACTTTTTTTTTTGGCAGATTGGATCCAGATCCAAGTGGATTCTTCTGTCAAATACTGATTTCATTTGTTGACACATTTCTCTGGGTTTTTTTTGGGTGGGGGGCATGTGGAGACTCAGGATGGAGATCACAGCTCTGTGAATGTTTCCTGCTTTTTACCTCCTGTGAGGCAGACAGTATGGATCATGGAGGTGAGGCTCTTTGAGGTGCTGGTCTAACTTCACCACTTCCTTCAGGTCTACAGGAAATACCCCCCCCCCACCCCACACTCTCCACTTAAGCTTAGATGGAGGTGTAACAAACTCGAATGCCCACTCACCTCATAATCTGAGCTGAATCCATGTCTCTGTCCCACACTGGCTGCTCTGCTGAACTCCATTCAGTCTGAACCTGCGGTTCTCCTCTTTGGTGAAGCAGAACGTTCTGGATTTCCTCCACCAGCTGACTAAAAACAATCAAAAGGTTGAACACAAGCTAAACTGAGATCTATTAATCTGTAGATGTCAAGTTATTTGCGTTCTCCAGCTTCAACCAAACTAGAAAGGCCTGGTCTGCTTCAGGACACAAAATTAAACCACTTTCTTTGTTTATTTCATGTTAGGTAAAAAAAGTAAACAACAAACATCTATTAAGTATAAACAAAAATGAACAAATGTTTTCTAACGCTTCCTTGATTGATTCCATACCTTTGGTGGAGTTTGGAGTCCTCCTCTGCTGCATCGGATCAAACAGAACCACAGGTGTGCTGATCAGATGAGTGAAAGGACTGAGAAGGGTATGTTTGGTTTGCTGATCAGTGCAGTTGGTTTGGGTGGTGTCACTTCACCTCTTTAAACACATTCAAATGAGCATTTTTTTTCCACATATGTAGCTTTCTTTTTACACTTTAGTATTTCATACATTTCTGTCTGCAGGGGCGGAGCTATGGGGGGGCCAAGGTGTGGAAGTGCCCCTCCTTTAAAACATTATAATAATAATTTTTTCATGGAGTAACTGTGTGTATGAACGTGAGAGTTTTGAACGGGGAAGCCCGCAACCCGCATGTACACACGTTTAAACAGACTTTTCATTGAAACTGGTCGCTCGAGTGTGTGTTTCTGAGCACGGTGTCAAAGTAGCTTTAGGTTCCTTTATGTAAAACTGCTTTTGCTCAAACTGCAGGTTCGGTGAAAGGCGCGAGTCTCTGGAATTTACGTCCCACTGATTTGAAGTCTGTGACCAGTTTTTGCCTTTTCAATAAAACAAGTTCAGTCTTGGTTTCTACCTGCAGCAGCGCTCGATGCATGACCTGGGACTACTGTAGAGTAGAATGTCTGTTTTTATATTTGTCCCTATTCAGTAAATTAAATTACATTAAATTAAATTAAATTATTTTGATTTTACTTTAATTGATAGAAATTTTAATTTGATTTATTGATTTAATTGATATTAATTAAATTCGATGTGATTTAGTTTAGTTTGATTTAACTGAATTGACTTTAATGTGATTTAATTTGATGTGATTTATTTTACTTTAATTTAATTTGTTTTTAATTTAATCATGTATTATGATTTGATTTGATTTATTTGAATGTGCTTTAGTTTTGTTTGAATTTATTTGATTTATTTTACTTTAATTTGATTAATTGAATTAAATTGTATTAAGATCAAATAAGGCCCAAAGCGCCAAATTCACCCACACACACATCACTGTTTTTTTTATCACAAAGAACACTCAATTATGTTTTTATGAGCAGAATCTATAAAGAAAATGCATTCAAATATGTTTGTTTGTTTGTTGAATGCGTCAACAAAGTCCTTCTGGTGCCGTCTCTTCGTCCGTCCTGCCAGGACCTCCTGCCTCTACAGGTGAAACCTCTCAGATTCATCACAGACTGTTCTTTCACGGCGATGTTTTATCCGTTCTCAAAGCTGAATCTGGCGGTTCTGATTGAAGGATCTTCTGGTTCGTTCTACTCAACAAATGTCGGCGCCGTTGGACTTGGTGGTGAAGTTTTGGTCCTGGTCTGGAAGAGTGTGGCGCCGCTGAAACAAGCAGCGACTTCACACTCTCTCTTTCAGTCTGCGCTGGAGGATGGTGGGGTTGACTTTAATGTGCATCCTAACTTTCTTCAAGATAAAAAACAAAAATCTGTCTCATGTTTTATTCTGAAGGGCTTCCAAAAGCAGCACTGGCTTGTTTTTGTTCACATGATGTAACGGTGTGCAACGGGACGCCGAGTGGAATTAGTGCTGAAATCAGAATCACACTCTTGCAGCTTCATCCGTCTGTGACCTGAAAATTCTGTTTGTCACGAAAACTTTCTGCACCTCCAGGTCCTGAATCAGGATTTCCTCTTTCCAAGACGACTTCCTCCAAACGGTTTGGTTTTTAGTTAGTGACCCGCAGACATACATGGACTAGATCTGCAATCTCTGACGTCAACCGGAGGATTCTGAACAGAAATAAACTTCTCTAGACCGACTGAAGTTCACTCAACAACTTTCTGAAAACGGCAGGTTGGGCCGGGCAAAAGGTTTTGGTTGACCCGTTGGTCCTTCCACCTGCCAATCATAAAACTAGCCTCTCTAGTTAAACCAATAGAGCTGGTTTCAACCGTTTCAGTACTTTTGGCTCGGCTTCTAACTCAGGAACTGCGTTTGGGAATTGGGTCAGATTCTGGTCCTGGATTATCTGTCGGGGATTCTACTGGCCTGATAACATCTGTAGATGAAACACTTGTTCTACTTCACAGTCACGTGACCCAGTGGTGGAGCGTCCTTCTTGAGACTGAGGTCGTGTGTTCAAATCCGCGGTCGAGTCATACGGCTCTAAAAATGGGACCAAACGCCACTACCAAGCGGACACTTCCAATGAAAAGCCTGTAAATGCATGTTTTCGGTCTCCGTGTTCAACACATTTGCATTCACGCGTAGCTACACGAGTGTCTCCATCCGTTTTCGGGCTCTATGTACAAAACGCCATTGAACGCGCAATGAAAGCTAAACCAGGTCAAACTCTGACCAATGACACCAAGTCTGTTGTTTATCGGAATAGAGCTGCAAAAGAAAAAGATTCACAACATTTGTTCCGCTTTGACGTTTCACGACAAGAATCTGCTGGTAGTGGCTAGTAAACAGTACGGTGAACATCATTGGCCAAACACCCATTCTTGAACTCTCGTCACATGCCCGGTGTGCACGTAGCATAAGAAGCGAGCTAGATCCTCCTGATGGACTGAACCACCAGCCCTCAGAGCTCCACAGAACCTGGAAGCGGCACTGGAACAGTCTCAGTTGTGCAACAGGAAAAGGTCAAATTCGCCTCAAAAGGGGTCTGGTGACAGGGCGGCCAGGTGAGCGCCCGCAGGTCTGCAGTAAAGGTCAGATCAGTAGAGAGGAGGTCTGTCTGAAGTCAAAGTGCCGTGTGTTCGAGTGGACAGAACTTTATCCAACTCCAGAACCGATGGACGCTGCTGAAGAAACAACCGTCTCCGGTTTATCCGTAGATTATCGGAATCAGATGAAGGAGTTCGGCTCTGCACTGTTGCATCTACACACCAGATCCCATTATCCTCCAACGAGCTCTCAGATCAGCTTCCTCATCCCATGAACTTATTGTTGGGAATTTTTTTCCCTTTTTCAGGTGAGGAGACAATATGCTTCCAAACAAACGACATCCGTGTGGTTAATACCATGAACCGGTGGAGAATGCGACGGCGAAATGAGAGATGAGATGAATGAGAATTAGGCTGACCTCATTACTTTCCTCTCCCTCTCAAAATAACTGACTACTAATCCAGTTAGGTTAGGCTAAATGTGTGTGACAGAGGGAAACAGATACAGAGGAGAGGGGAGGAAGATAAAGGAGACGCAGGAGGAGGTGGGGAGGGAGGAGAGCCGACATGAAAAACCGTCTAAGACCTTTTGTGGCTGTGAGAGAAATAAAAAACAACATCTACACGGAGAAGGAGGAAAAAAAAGCAGCGCTCGCTCTGTTAGCATGAATGAGTTTTGCCCTGGGAAGGAATTACATAAAGCAGACAGAATGTGAGGCAACATCAGAGGACACAAAAACACACATTCACATTGAAGCTCCTCACTTTGACGCAGACACAATTAGAAATGTCAAATAGGCACAAAAAACTAACAACAGCAGACTTTTGTTCTGCAGCGACATGCAGTTTTACAGGCGGATTCAGGACGACGCCACCTTTACATCCACCTGTGCAGCCAAACACCAAACCGAGCAGCTCTGCTGGTTAAAAAGAGAGCTTGTGGTCATCACACACTGCAGAAAAACGGACGTCCATCAATCAGGTTCTGTTCTACTGCTGTTTCTAGCTAAAGTTCATGAGTCGGTCAGAACTATACATCAGTTTCAATGGATTCAACATCATTTTGACTCAAATCCTCATTTAAACGCAGTTGTTGACGCTGCTCTAAACAAAAAACAATCTGTCTTTTATTTTGAAAGTTCCTTCCTCCTTTTAGTAATATTATAGCAAATATCTACAACAAAAAGCTCAATAAAGCCTGATTTCTACCGGTGTGTCTGCCGCATACAAAGCACACGTGTGTGGTAAGTGCACGGTGAAGCATTGGTAAGGATAATGGAAGTTACACACACTGATGAAGCACGGGTGACGCCGTCCCTTACGCCACACTCTCGCCGTTAGTGAGGTGTGAGCGCCGGCTCCTGCATGAGTCAATAATGTGATAGAGTTAAAGGACTGCATGTATTGGCTCACTGTAACTGATCTGAGCGGAGGAGTGATGTTACTGAGACGCCGAAGACCCGCCCTGGAGCCGTTTGGACCATGATTCTCTGTTACGCCGTGTTGTGACCATCCCCTCGCCCCCTCCTGTCATGTGCAGGAATGTATGGACTCATTTGTTTCTGCACGTCTTTGTGTTTCACAAAGGAATGGCGAGCTTTATTCCTGAGGTCTCTCCTTATTTGGATTTTGATGCTCTGGTCGTGGTGTTGAATCGTCATCGGACAAAACCCTCGGGTTGACTCTGGTGGGTAATCCACACACTCTAGTGTGTGAATACATGATAAATGGTGTAAATTAGTGCTTTCCTGTGGGTCCTAAAGGAGGGTACCAGCAGTTCATGGTAAGATTTAGGGCTTCAATGTTGATCTTTTATTGTCTTTTCAGTTTAATGAAAGATTTCGTCCCGTCGGCTCGAGATCTGTCCTACCGCTGGGTTAGAGTGTTCCCTGTTTCCTGTGGGGGTCCCGGGAACGCCCGGGTTGCCTGGGACAGTCCTTAAGAAACTGTTTTAAAGGATATCATTTGACAGCCAAAGGTTGTAGAATCTGTGGCGATCGGCCTGTGCTGTGATGAAATTTGAAGCTTTGGCTGGCCGCTCTGCACCGGCACCGCCTACCCAAGTCCAAAGACGAAAAACAGAATAAAAGGAACCCGGCTCAAACATGGGGTGATCACGAATTATTCTCAGCTCCCAGAGGGCGGGGATCTGTCTGTGCGTCTCACCGGTGGGGAATCAGTCCTTCATGTCGCGGAACCATCTGCTGCCGCCTCATGGAGACATTTAGTAAAGTAGGTTACACGGAGGCCCCAAAAGCAGCACAGAAAAGTGAAGACGAATGAACATCAGGAGAAAGAACGTACAAGTGTCTCATGAACCGCAACATTTCTGGCCTAAAGATGGGAGATCAACTGCTTTCAGAATGTCCAAACATTTGGCACACTAACCTCTGCCAAAGTTCAAACCGGGACGTGTTAGTCAGGGCTGGACTGTCTATAGCGGCGAGTGTTTTCAGGTAGCACGCCTCAGCTTAGACGTAGAGGTTCCGCCTCCACCACGGGATGTGTGACAGGCCTCTATGAATGGACGTCTACTGGAGGAATAACGGGCACTGGAACAGTTTTGTCAACCAAAATCAGGTGAAATCCAGGATCACTAAGGGGAATGTTTGGTACAACCATGTCAACGTGCAGCACAAACTAAAAACTCCAGGGATCTCCTACCCAGAAGACTGTGAAAAAATCCACAATAACACAACTCCATGGTGAAAAAACACTGTTTCTGAGTCACAATGAGGCCATAAATGAAGTAAATCAGATATATTTCCGTTTAGATGCCGTTTTTTCACGTCTTCAGACCAAACCAGAGTGTGAGGTTTTCCAAACGTCTCCCTCCAACTCTGAGATAAGCCGTAGAATGAGTGAGCTGGTGGAGCCCGTCTAACCAAAGGGTTAAGTCTCAGCACAGTCGATGGTCTCCGCCGCCTTCCTGCCTGTCGGTGCCAAACTCATCTCCCAGAAGCTTTTCCCCACAGACCGGCGGCGCGTCTCTTCATCACGCCTGCAGAGCTTCACGCCACTCATCTCCAAGTGGTTGTTCGTCAACAACTGGTAAACACAGATGTTCTGCCTCTACCTGCTGCCCCAGATTCAGTTTGATCCCCCCCCCATCTCTATCACCAGCACTTATGGAAGAAAACAATCTGTGGACTGAAATTGCTCTTCCAGAAAAGAGATGCATTTATTGTGTTCATCAGCTGTTCCCTCAGAGAAGCAGCATGAAATATTGATCAGAAAACTCATACCTGGAATTTTAATATGTTCAGAGAGACCAACAACAGCAGAGATTGTTAACCCCCCCCCCCCCGGAAAAAAAAAAAATATTAAGCACAATCTTCTGTAATATTTATATCTCTTTTTAGGGCACAGAGGCTTTTCAGTTTAAGAGCTCACTCCCTATCTATCAGGCTCTGC
Source organism: Adrianichthys oophorus (assembly GCA_036245035.1). Lineage (NCBI taxonomy): Eukaryota > Metazoa > Chordata > Actinopteri > Beloniformes > Adrianichthyidae > Adrianichthys > Adrianichthys oophorus. The sequence continues at coordinate 256,105 of BSAI01000100.1, forward strand.
AGGAATCTCAAATCACTCACAAATATTCTTATTTTTTTTGGGACAATTTTGATTCTGTTTTCTATTTGATATTTATTCTTATGTGTTCGTTTTAATATTATTTACTTTAAAATGTGAAGTTTTATGTTTTTAAGTTAAAATAAAACACTCCTCAGTTTTTAAATCTAATGGTGCCTTCTCTCAACTGAAAGCTTTTCACAATAAAAGCTCAGATATAGAAAAATAAAATAAGTAAATACACTAGAAACTAGAAATAATGCAGTTATTTATGTGTGTGTGTTTTGTCAGTAATCTGGAGTAAAACTGACTAAAACATGCCATCTTAAGATCCTGCTAAATCCCCTTTTTGGAGTCACATGGGTTGCTGGAGCCTATCCTAGCATGAAGGTGGGGTTAATCCTGAACAGGTCGCCAGTCTGTTGCACACTCACATGCACAACTAGGGACACTTTAGCGTCACCAATTAACCTTTAACCCAGCTGGGATTTGAACCAGCGACTTCCTGCTGTGAGGCCAGAGCACTAATCACTACCCCACTGGTGTAGTGTAAACATCTCAAACATGTTCTCCTAAATACATTTATTCAGAATAAAGTCCATCAGGATGAAACGCCGTCCAGGAACGTTTTATTCAGGAAAACTAGGTTTGGAAAATGTTTTAGCGTAAACTCAGAAGAATCAGAGAATGTTCTGTGATGGATCCAAGTTTTCATGTTTTTGAAACTTTTTTCATCCGGCTTTCCTCTGAGCACCCTTAGAAGAAATAGAGTTTTCAGTTGAAGCGCCTTCACTTCATCCTGGACTCAATCCTGATGATCGAAAACAACAGAAATCAAATAAACTTAAACTTGATCAAACCACGAAAGCAGAACCTGGAGGACGACTGACTGAGCTGTGGACAAGCGTCCACGGAAACCAGGCGAGAAACAAAGCAGAACCCGAAACACAACAGAATAAATCTTCACACAAACACACTGGTTGGATTAGATTCTGATGAGACGTTGCAGGAGCGCATTCACATTAGATCAGACGAAGACTTGGACTTGACCTTTTGGGACTTGTGAACTCACTTCTTTATTCTCTGCTGACACCACTGACAGGTTTAAAAATAATTATTATCTTGAACTTCCTGTTTCTGTGTCCGATACGTTTCAAATTATTTGTTTAAACTATAAGACTGAAGACTTCAGACCCAACATTACATCCTTGGACAAACAGACGTGAGCCTCTAAGACTCTGAGACGTGACCTGCTGTTGGTTTGAGCTGTAGAAGAACTGGACTGAGCGAGTGTGATGTCATCCACTGAAAATGGTTTACTATGAAATGAGTTCGGTTAAGTCGCCATCTTTCTTGCAGCACAGTCACCGCCAAGTTGGAGCCAGACGACGTCGAGTCGACGTTTCTATGACAACCACACTCATCAATTAGCTTGCTGGAAGTCCAGACACCGACCATTTTTAAAGAAGGCGACACAAAATCTGTCAATTAAATGTTTCAAACGCTGGACGTGAGACTACATACTTCTATTGAGGCATCTGATTGGACCGTTTGTAACTTGAACAGAAAACTATTTTTTTAAAAGTTAAAAAAGTTCTCTAAAGGTTGGCATCGGTCAGTGGCTGCCCGGATACACGTCGAGGTTGTGTGGTGACCTTCCAGTGACGGGCGAGGATGACACCATTACAACATCGGGCAATAGCTGGGCGGCAACAGCTGTGATTGCACGATGTGTAAAAGTCTCCGGACGGTGGACGTCCATATGAAGTGCCACCGGTCACGTGGTAGCCTGGTGGCCATTCTTGCACATCTCGCTGACGCTGGACCGCCACCATCCTCATTCACGCCAACGATTTTCAACAAAATCAGTCGGCAGCAGCCAATCTTGAAGGTTTTTCCGAAGCCTCTCCATCGGTCTAATAGAAACATGTCCATCAATAGGCCCCGCCCTTATTTTTGCCTCCGTTTTCAAACAAAAATGACAAAATAAGATCCTGGGTTAAAACGTTCCCATTTATTTCGGCGCCTTTCCAAATCTGAAACCCAAAAGTAACAAAATGTTGCAGTCCCTTCAATGACCACCGGGAGGCTGGCTCCAGAAGGGAGCCGCTTCCTGTTGATCTGCAAGTTCTGGATGTTCACTGCCTTCTTTTCTATTCGTGCTAGTGGTGTTTAAGGGGGGGGGGTGGGGGCGTGTGTGTGTGTGTGTGTGTGTGTGTGTGTGTGTGTGTGTCTTTAGAAAGAGTTCCCATAATCCTGTGGGTGGCGATAAAGATAATAAGCCCTGTCGTTGTGGGTCTCTGGCTCCCCTCTGCTCTTTGTTCTCCCGTGTGCTGGAGGCTTTCGGGAGTCGCAGTCCCCACGCCCCCCCCCCCCCCCCACCCCCCTCTCCAAATAACCCAAAAAAGAGCCGGTTCAGCCCGGCGGGCGGGTTGCATTAAATCAATTTCGGAACTGACAAGCACGTCTTTGTGTCGTCCTGCTTTGATCAGGAACTATTGTGCGCCGGATGACACGTGTTACACAAATAAACATGACAGCGAGCGTTCTGCTGAGATCACGCCTTCTTATTTCTGTTCAGGCTCGCGCGCCGTTGCCACCACTGCCGCGCGCCGCAGCTTAGCAGCTCATTTATGCGCGGCAGAAACCGCTGCTCTGAGAACATAACCGCCCCATTGTGGGGCGTCTTTGTGTTTCTGTGTGTGCGCACATCTTGTTGAGTTTTCCCGTGGAGGTTTCAGCCGTGCAGAGAAAGCTGGACTCAGCCATGACCTACATACAGAGACAGAGGAGGGAAGACGCCGCCAGCAGAGCGGGAACTTTCCAAGAAAGAAAACGGCTCCTCAATCCACGCAGCGTTGTGCTGGAAGCAGCATCTTCTGCTGGAGGATTCCCTGTGTGTCCAAACACGGCAGGGGAGTCCTGACCTGACCCCTCCACCCGCGGGAGGGAACGCCATCCAACCAAATCCCAAAGACGCAGGAAACACTGCAGATGGACAAAACCTCCAAAGGTTTTTTTTGATGAAATGGTGGTGGTAAAACAAAACCAAAAAATACAGTGTGCACCCTTCTAAAGTACGTTTTAAGGAAAGATCTTTAAAAATACATGTAAATAAAGTTGTCAATTAATTTTTTTACAAACATTTACAAGAATTAAATCGTAAAATTCTGAGTAAAAATTAGAACATCCAAGAGAAAAAGTTTACATTTTACAGGAACAAAGTCAGAAAATCATGAGCAAAATTTATAGAACTACGAGACAAAACGTAAAAGTTTGACGAGATTATAGCCGTATATTTATAAGGGTTGGAACAAAGTCGTAAATTATGTACAAGAAGTCGTACAACAAGAAGAAAAAAGTGAACATTTTCTTTAATTACAAAAAAAGTCAAAAATTTTACCCCCAAAAATTCCTAAAATTAAGAAAAAAAAAAAAAGTACAACTCCGAGAAAAAAGTCAAAATTTACCAGACTAAAGTTGTATAAAAATGAAAAAAGTCAAAAATGTAAAGATAAAAAACTCCTAAAATGATGAGAAAAAGTCTTACTATTCTGAGAAAAAAGGCAAAACTTGACATAAACAAAATCGTACAGATATGAGTCATACAACCGTGACAAGAAAAATCAAAAACTTCTACGATAAAATCACAAAAGAGAATAGCCAAACATTTACGTGAACAGAGCGGTCTAATTATTAGAAGATAAAATAAGTAAAATTATGAGCTGAAAGAGAGAAACTATGAGAGAAAAGTCAAAAATTGACAGGAATAAAGTTGTGAAATGAAGACAATAAATTCATGCTTTTATTAAATAAAACGTTTAAACAAAGACAAACATTCCCTGTTTAAGCGTCGAACATCACACTACTCAGGCATTCTGCTGGGTCTACATTGAACTTTTACACTTATACTTGGACAAACATATTTTTAGGAATTTGGAACTTTTTTTATCATGAATTTTTGAAAAAACATTTGGAATTTTTTTCAACATTTCTGTTACTTTATGATGGTAAAATCATGATGACCTTTTCCTTCAAATTTTACAACTTTTTTATGACAATTATGACTTTTGATGTTTTTCCTCAAAGGTTTTGCTTTTAATTATTTTCTTTCTTGCAAATTTTTTTACTTTTTCTAAAAATTTAGAACAATTCTAATTATTGTACAACTTCATTCTTTGCAAAAAAAAAAAAAACATAACTTCTCAAAATGTTACTACTTTTTTACACCAACTGAACAACTGTATTTCTCAAAAGTTTTTCTCAAAACTTTTTTTGAACAATTGTACAACTTTATTCTAAAAAAGTTTTTTCTCTTGTTTTAGGATTCATTTTTCTAACAATTGCTAGAAATTGTTATTCTTGTAAAACTTTTCTTTTTGTTTGATCATTTTAAGTGTTTATTCCCCGTTATTGAATTACTTTATTCTGACAGGTTTTTGTTTTTCTTTAATGGTGGCCTTCATATTCTGGCATACGGCAGTAATCCCTACATTTTAGGACAAATTTAACATGTTAGATAAACAAGATTTTTCCCTATATATATATATATATATATATATAATCCTCACATTTAGGAGCAGGACTTTAGAAACATAACGAAGGATCAATAAAGTTTAAATTATTCAAATATATAATAGTTTAGTTGCATTTTTTTCAGTTAATTTCTGTTATTGTTTAGGTTTCTTTGTATTCATTAGATTTAAATTATTTTCAGGCGTTGAGATCTTCACTTTGTTCATGTCTGATGGGTAAAGTCTGACATCTGACCCTAAACTTAAACTTGTTTTTTTTATTTAAAAAAATTCCCTGTGAAAAACAGGACAAATCCATTCCTGTTTCATGAAACGTTTCTATAAACTTTTGATTGTTTGGATTCACTCCTGGTTTTTGTTAAATCTCTACAAGGTCATCTCAATTCACTCTAAATATTCAACCGCCAAAATCTGTGCAGATAATCAAACTGATGAAAAATATTTCCTGATGGCTCTGACCCGCGTGAACACCAAGGTCACGACAGACCCAGAACCTCCTGAAAAAGCTCTGCAAACATTTGCAGATGACCTCGTGTTTGTCGTTACTGTCAAAGTGTCATTGTGTGAATAAATGCTGCTTTAAAAACCAAAAATACCTTCCATTCCAGCCAGATGCTTGACATAACCTTCTCCCAACACAGAACCTATGATGTCAGGCAGAGTTCTGTAGAAAAGAGTCTGCATTTAGATTTTTGTACTTAAAGCCTTTCCTGTGTGAAAAAAGTGAAACTTCAGGGACACTACGACAGATAAGCGGGTTAGCTGAGAGTCAGCACAAAGCAGAAAGGAACGAACGGCACAAATGTGTTCAACTGAAGTTTATCTGAAACACGAAAAGCAAAAAGACCCAAATCTAAACTCAAACTCCTGTAAAAAGGAGATCCAACTCAACAACAAATACAACTGTAACCCCAACGGGAACACACAGAGACACTAAAGGGTTAAACCACCGGAAACCAGCCAGATGACACCAAATCAAGAGAACTTCCACCCCCATAACAGACTAACACATGGTACGGCCTAACGAGCTGAAAGTCCGCTGCTCTCTTGGCCACACCCCTTTTGATTCACGGAACATGTGTGATGGTAGAATCCATCTCTTGTTGATTATTATTTTTACACAACAATATACATTCAATATGACTCCCAAAACGACAATGCATCAGTGATAGGAAAGAAATTCTTTATTTTTTACACATTTAAAAATTATTTTACAAACAAAAATAATTTGTTTCAATGGGTTTTTAAATGTTAACTCAAGCTATAGTTTCTAGATGATCCTTTTACGTTTCAGCATCAGTTGTTCTGTGTTTTATTTCCTGCTTCCGTCTCCAAACCAGGATGAGGTTTTTTTACAACACTGTCTCTAGCAGATAAGGAAGGATGCTGTTGGAACTGAAAACATTCCCCAAAAGGTTGATTATACGACACTCTTAAAGAACTTTTCAACTCTGTTTCTCTGGTTGAATGTTGTAAGATCCCACTAGAATATTCAATAAAAGGGAGCAGGAGAGAACAGTCCTTTGAGAGAAAGGATGGTGGCTTCTTCCCACTACTGTTGTCTTTCCCTTATAGATAAGAAAACTTGATTGTTTGTGTGGTCCTTTACTGAGTTTGTCTTTAGTTTAGGAGAATTTACCCGACAGTCACAAACCGAAGAATAATGGGAAAGAGTCAGTTGACTTTATCTGTTTTACATTTTTTTTTCTTCTGTTTACTTCTCATTTTTGACATTTAAAGTGTAAACTCTTTCTTATCGGCTCTGACTGAATATTTATTCTAAAATAAAAAAAATTTAAAAAAATAATTTTCTAAATTGTACTAGTTTTTGATGCAACAAAACGTTCGGGTTTGATTAAACAGAGATATTTAGGACATTTGCGGTGATCCTGGAGCGGCTTGACGTCTGAAGGAAAGTCTGCGGGACGTTTGCCAACAGGCTCCAGCAGGAGAGCAGAGGAATGTGGAGATAAAAGGACCTTTTTCACCAGTTCATCCGCTGTCATTTGCATACGTCTTTGGTTGAGAGGGTTTTGGTCAGAAGAATAAGAAGAATAGAAGAAGAATAAGAGATCTATGCTCTCCTAATGGGACCATTTAAAAAAACTACATCCAAGAAACAGATACAGATTTTTGGATTTTGGCTAAAAGCGACATGATAATTTAAAGACCACTGGGAATGCTTTGAAAATCCATCAAAAGATGATCGGAGAAACGGTGAGGTCGAAACATGCTCAACGAATACACGCCACGGATACGCACACATACGATAAACGTCCACAATACAAAGGAGTGTCATTAAAAGTGTGACGCTTCTTTCAATGGAGTTTACAGTTTGACTTTTTCAAAATAAGAGTCTTTGGCCACAAGCGAACAGACGAAGTTGCAAATGAAAATGTTTGGGAATCGGCAAAACTTCCAGTAACAGATGCAATCCCCAAATCCTGGAGAGACTGATTCACCAATAGAGAACATTTGAACGACCGTTAAAGGAAAAATGATTCAAATGGGACTGAAGACTCTCAGATCCAACTTCACCGAAACTGTTCCTGTCTGTGGTGGAACGTCTGTCCTGACTGGATGGATGCTGGAACTCCACCTTCTTTTTTGGATCTAAACGGTTTTGAAGCATCTGGTTTGGGTCTTTGAAAGGTTCGATTTGAGCAGACTTCCAGCAGAAACCGTTTGGATGAGTCCAATTAAAGAACCGGACCTCTGACATTCTGGGATATTGTTAAGAAGAAACATCTGCTTGGATTCTGCTGAAAGTCTTCTGGGAAACGTCACTGACACATTTGATGGGAACGTCAAAGTAAAGAACCTGATGGTTTCATTTGAACCTTCAGCGTAAAGAGAAGATCCGAGTGAAAGTTTGAGCGTTTCTGTGGCGTCGGGCTGCTTCACAGCTGTTGTTCCAACAGGATCTGACCAAAACCTATGGAAATACCACTGGGAGTAGGATGTGTTTGAAAAAGCAGCAGATTCAGCTTCATGAGGGTTTTACATGAGATGCTTCACTTAAACAAATCCCTGCTTTGAAGCTTCACTATTTCCTGCAGAAATAGTTTCATGTTTGAATCAGCAAACAGGAAGAAACTCCACCGTTCACTGTGTTTGGAAAAACACAGTGAACCTACCAAACCAAACCTGACGGTGTGTGGATGTGTGTGTGTTTTAGTGTGTGTTAGTATGTGTCTTTATGTGTGTGGTTGTGTGTCAGTGAGTGTGTGTGGTTGTGTATCATTGTGTGTGTGGTTGTGTATCATTGTGTGTGTTGTTGTGTGTCAGTGAGTGTGTGTGGTTGTGTATCATTGTGTGTGATCTTGTCTACTAGACAGCAGGTCATGTGAGCAGCTCTGGTTGTGGCGGCGCCGGTTCCTCCATCTTGATCAGATCAGAGAACACTGACTGCTGTGCTGCAGAGACGTATCGGCGTCGTTGGAAATGGCGCTTCAGAGTTCACCCGCACGTTTGAGCTGTCACGCCCGCTGACAGTGATGCGGCTCATCCGTCCTCTGATAGCGCGCACAGCCTCCTCACCAGCTGCTGTCAGCCGCCATCAGCTCAGAGCATCAGTACCGGCGCTCTGAGAGCATGCCAGCAGCTGTGCGCGCGGCACAATGGAAACGCGTGGAGACGACTCAAAGCCCTCAAAGGGCCCCGCAGGCCCGCAGACGAGGACAGAAGGTCACAACATCACAGAGTCGGAATCAGATTATAGTTGATCAGATTATTGTTTTGAAGCAGAAGTCATTTAAACAATAACAGAAAAATGATTTGAATTTAAAAAGTGTTGAAGATACACGTCTGAAAAACACTCAAGCTAAACTTTCTTTATGAAAGAGTGAAACTTTGGAGAATCTCTGATTTATTTGAGTTTCTACTTTTCTCCTTTGGAAAGCGCCTCCTGGGGTTCCATCAAGTACCCCCAACCGTACACACCCACCACCACTGAGGACTGTTGCTCCTGGGCATGTGCCCTCCCACTGCAGCCTCTCACTCAGAGACATCTCCAGACCAGCGTGGACGACCGCGGGAAAGCCGCGGACCAGCCGAAAGCTGAACCAAAGTCATGACATCATGTACGGAAACGGAACGGAGACAAACCGAACATTTGAAGCCCAGCAGAAGAGCAGTCAGTCATGATTATTGTGTTTCCTGCAGTTGTTCTGAAACACAAAGAACTCAAACCAGAAACTATGAGATCTGCGGTTGAGTTATTCTCACTGATCGGGATTTTTCCTCTGGGGCTGATGATTCCTTTTTATGTAAAACTTCATTTCCAAGAAGGAACGTAACAGAAACGCAGATTCATACGATGCTGATTCGGACCAGATTGAAATGTGTGGTCTTGTCAGTAGGTTGCACTTTTTAACTGTGTGCCGTCTGTCCACAAATGTGTTCATAAAGCTTGATGCCCCGGCTGTGCATGAGAGGAGTGACTGTCTAATGTTTCCAGCCTGATGGCTGCATGAGAGATGTCTGTTTACATCTCATTACAATGTATGGACGACACGGAGGAGGATCAGAGCAGTGATGGACGCTGAAGGTTGAGGCTGGTGAGACTCTGACTCTGTCAGAACCAGATTTACAAACAAATGAGAGGACTATACGGGTCATTGTAGAACTGGAGAACATTTCTGTAGCACCCATCATGTTTCAAATGATCCACAAACAAAACGTTAAAACATGGAGTTTCTGACGACGTGTACGTGTCTTCAGACCAAATCTACAGAAAGTAAAGAAAAGAAAGATTGAAAATAGTTTTGAAAAGAACGAATCAATCTGGAGTGACCCCTAAAATCAACATTTCCCCTAAAGTCCAAACTGAAATAAAAGATCTAATTCAACTTAAAATAGTTTATTTGCTTTTGTTTTATTGAAGCCTCCAACTGTGGGAATATTTGTTTATATACAAACATTTGAAATAATTTTGATTCATGGAACATGTGTTGCCATGAACTGTTACCAGAACCTCTGGCGTTAGCCAGACATTGATCCTGTTCATGACAAATATGGAGAAGAAATCAGAGAAATGAAGGTTTACTCTCCATGAATTTTGAAACACTTTCAAAACACAAAATAAATGATAAACAAACACGAAAAACATTCAATCAAAAGTGAAGACATGCAGTAAAATTATATACAATTATTTCAAAAAAGTATTAGACTTGATATATTTGGGGTTGCTTTGCCATATTTTGGCGCCGCCCCTGCTACTCATAGTTTAGAAAACGATGGAAAAACTTTTACCGCCAGAAGCGATTTCATGGAAGCAGCCATTTTGAAGTGAGCAGGAAAAGCCCTTCTGCTGCCCCTAGTGGAAGGAGGATGAACTACAGGGCAGAAAACATGTCATTTCCAAAGCTTCCATCATTCTAATGAGGTAGTGGTCTCAGACATGCATGTACTGAACATGATACAGTTTTAGAGTAAAATATTAGTGAGTAAAAGCCTGTTTTATTTCATCCAGTTGGAGAAAAAGACTCAAACAGTAAGTGAGTGAGTAACCCATCATTTTTATTTTAAAAATTGAAAGATAAATGCATGAAATGATGGATGCTGTCATTCCATCTGCTGGAGGATTATTTCATCCCGCAGACAAACTGCTTTTAGCACATTTCATTGTCGACATCTTGATAACGAGTTTATTTGGAAGCAGAGATGAAACAGATCAATAATTAATAAAGCCTCGCAGGAAGAGCCTCTTTATTTATTGATGACAGGTTTTTTCCCAGCAACCCACATCAAAGCCAAACAGCTATTGGATTTCTGATCCGACGTGGAGCCACGCATTCAGATCAACAAACACTCTGAACACCAATGCTTCCACCAACAACAACAACAACAACCGTTTCTTCATCCGAAGCTGCACGTGGGCTGGTGGAGTTCACCTGAAGCGACAGGTACGTTCCAGCGCCGCCAGCGAAGGCCATTCCGACAACGCCAAAGACTCCAGAAATGTTCGATGTACTAAAGAATGCAGCCATCGACTCGTGACGGTTTGACAAAAATCAAAAACAATTTTTGTCAACATAGACGCATTGATTGTTGCTGTGAAAGCTTCTCCTTTGTGCTTCACTCTGGTTTTCAGGCATTGATCTGCTCCAGGATTCCTGCTCGTCTCTTTGGTTTTGCTTCATGATTTTAAAGCTTTTAGAGACCAAAGTGAATTGAAAAAAAGGGTCAGACTCGAATGAAACGTGGAGTTTATAATAGCAACCAACTTCAGCAAACTTTACTGAGAAACATCTTTGAAACTTCCAACAATTTAGCTGCAACTTTCCCTTTTAGGACACAATCAGTCAATCATTGACATTTTCTAACCTTCTTAGTTAATATCTCTTTGGTTGTAAAGCAATCCCTCAACGGATCCGTTTTCTAACCGAATGCTGGTGATTCAGCGTCCTTCAACTCCTCCGTTTTTCATATCAAAGGGTTCCAATGCAGCGATGTCCTGAATCTAATCTGCAGAAGATGGATAATCGAACGAATGGACTGTAATCGGGGTGTCCGTTTGTTCCTCGGTCACTTGTATTCGCAGGAAATTCATGCGTTTTGGTTCAGTTTCATGTTTTGGAAATGACTTTCAGTCATTTTGCTGCTCATCAGAAACATCTAAAAATGTCTGCTTTTCATTTTAATCTTTGAAACTCGTTTCTTCATATTCTTGTTTCTTAATGTCCTAACTGTTTTAAAATAGATTTTTGTTTATTATAAACTCAAAAAAGCATTAATTTCGTGAGTTTACTTGGTAAATATGGATCTTCTACGGTTTACTAAATTTACGGTTTTCTAAATGAGTTGACTTTGCTCCAGTTTTGGTGAGAGCCGCTCCAATCTCCTTTATTCCATGAACCGCCTTCCTCAGGATCCTATTAAAACTGTGTCCTTCACTCTGAATCCATGTGAGGCATCATCAGTGACCAACCATCCGGACGACCCCCTCCCCCCACACACGGCTGGCATATGCAAAGGTCAGCCTGGAATGGATTTAAAGGTCTACGGAGGGAAAAACTTCCCATTTAGTTGAACGTATTGTGACACGTTGATCCATATTCATGAAAGTCTGACTATAGGAGCCTCGCTCCATTAAAAATTCTTTCACATGTTCATCCCTGACTTTCATCGAGCACGCCCCCACGCCGGCTTCTGAAGGGACCGGCGAAGACGGATTCATCTCTGAAACTTTTACCTCCTGAGAGGTTCAAGAAATACCTCTCTTAATTTCTGGTTTACTTTTATTCCACAGCTGATGGGATAAAAGTTCTGCTTGTTTAGTAGAAACTTGATCTGCTTTGAGTGCAAAGTACATCCAACACTCTGGAACTACAACACCCAGATTAAGGCTATGAGAGGTCACTAATAACCGTCCAACGATTTCATTATATATACTTTTTGGTAAAAAAAAATCTTTATTTATTTGTGTGAAACCCCAAACATGACATCCTTTATAAAATGTTATAAAATAGAACAGAAACATTGAAGATAAGTGTGAAAAATGATCATTTTAGGCAAAAAAAACCCCTACTACATTGAAAAACATTATGTTTCTATTAGTGCTGTCAGTTAATTATGACCTGTAATTAATTAATCTATTTGAATCTAATTCATCCTCATTTTCAGATATTTTCATTGAAATTTGTAACACTGTGGCGCAGTCAAAGATCAAAATACAACTAAAAAAGTGACTTCATGAGGTTTTCTTACTACAACAGACTTCCTACTTTCACTTTTACCCCGTCAAGAGAGATTTTCTTAAATATCTAACAATTAAACAACAACAGTGACTCTAAACTGTGACACGATCCACTCACTAATTTGTAATTAATAAAATAATAAATCCAGATTAACGTAATAATTTGACGCCCTCTAGTTTGCATGAATATTCACAAATGGTTATCCATGAAAATGTGAAACTGAAGTTTATCAAGAAGAAAACTTGCATCCAGATAAGCGGGGTAATTATTTTAGGGCGCCAACCCAGTAGTTTTGGTTTGTTTATACTTCAGACTGATTTCTTTTTCGAGGTCTTCTCTGTTTTAGATTTTGGACCAATTCCTGTTTTGGAGCCTGGACTTGACATTAAAGGTGTGACCCAGTAAAACACAAACTTTCCTCACCGTGACATTCTCCCGGCTCCCGTGAAGGTTTGTCTTCTGTTCCCGATGCCGTCAAACACATCCATTCATCCACGGTCTGGGTCTGAGGTTCTCCTGCTGCTCCTCCTGAATGCGGCTTCATTAGGAGGCCCTGTGATGGACTGCAACCTGTTGGGGGGGTACCCTACTTCTGCTCAAAGATGGATCGGACGGCCCCGTCAGCCCATGTGACCTTCATTGGGGTTCAGATAACGGATATTCTTTCATTAACAGCAAATGTGTGTCAAAAGGGAAGCTCTGAGCCCCAAGAGACGCAAACACAACCGCGGGAAAGGCGGCTGGCGTTTGTGACTGGTCTCAGCTTTAGGACTTTTATCCATCACTACAAACATCCTTTTGAGGCGCGCCGCTCCTACCGTTCTTCAGCCGCAAACGCGGCATACTGGATTATGTCTGATTGAAATTTTTATCAGACCTTTCTGCTTCCTTCTGACAAACAACTGGAGGTTTTTTTTAAGGGGGGGGGGGATTTGACTGCATAAATAATCTGCACTAACCTGAAATAAAATCCTCCAACGGTGAAAATATGGTTTATCAAACCATTCCACCTGCAACACAGAGTGGAAAGAAGCAGCTCCGGATGATGGAAACAAGAATGAAGCACTTTAGCATGAGAACGTTCTTAATAAAATGCATTATCAACACGCAAAACTGCAGGCATGTTCCTCTAATGCATTTATTCAATCCACTGTCATACGTAGCGCACAGAAATGCACCAAAGCTTTGCCATCCTTCAGTCAAGAACAATCCAGATGATCATCACATGAATCTTTCACATACCTTCTCTGGATCTGCTACCGTGATGGACGATCCACTTCCTGTTCGACTACGATGCCTGTACTGCAGAAAGTGTTGCAGTTCCCACAAGTTCCCACAAACGGCTGTTGCACCCATGAAGTTGTACCCACTCCAGGGGTTTGATTTACCTCAACCATTGACGCAATTATCGTAATTCCGGTGGATTCTGAAAGGGAGAAAGGCAGGTTCACACTCATATGTAGAACAACGTGAATCAGCTGATTCTGAAGCTATGGTCATGTAACGAACTTCTACTGTTTACTAGCTCATGTCCACCTCCCACAGCCAGAAGAGTCCTGGTGCAGAAAGTCAAAGCGGTTCATAATCTAGTGAATCTGGCACCAGGCTTTTTCTGTCACAGCTCTATTCCGATATCAGAAAGACCTGGTGTCTAAAAAACCCCACAAATATGGATTTCTCCTCCATGATCAAGTTTCAAACGGTCGGTACTTCCGATTATTAAAAGGGTCAGTCTCCACCCGTCACTACCAAATCAGAGACCCTGATTGGTCAACTTTGACTTGGTTTAGCTGTCAACGTGCATTCAATGGCGGCACGTTTGTACACGTTGAACGTGCTTTGTGATGCAAAGTGTTACATATCACCACAAAGTCACTTTTTTCTGTCAGAATCTGTTGTTGTGTTGACTGCGTAAACAGTCAAAGAGTTCCAGTGTTTTTATGTGTCGCCGGCGACATCTCCGGTATTAAAGGGTTAAACACCTGAAGAAGAAAGGAAATCCTACCACATGTTGCCATAATCTCCGTGAAGTACATCTTCCGCTTGGATTTGTACCTGGAAAATTGATCGGGAATTGAAAAGTTGTCCCTTCTTATCCGTCCATCGTAACTGAACGCTGTCGTTTTTGAACTTCGTTCTGTTAAACTCATGTTTTCATTAGAACTCTAGAAATATTCTTAAATTCTTCAATCCCTCCACCAGTGAACACTTCTGGGAACTGAAAACATGACAGGCATATTGATTCTTGAGTGGAGTTTCGTTGCGGGGCGTGTGATCTGTCAGGGCGGAAACCCTTCGTCCTCCGGTGGAGATGAACGTCCCGCTCGGCAGTCCAAGCAGTCAATTGGCGGTTCAACTTAAAGCCACCTGGGCTGACATGTGGATGTGTCGCGGCAGAGACACTTAACCCCCCCGGACTACCATCAGAGCGAGCATGAATGACATGCACTTTGCAGCTAACCGGAGAAGACTGTGAAGACAGAGTGGAGGATGAGTGAATGGATGAAAGAGATCTGAGTGGTCTGGAAGAGCAGAAAAGAGAACAAATCGTCTATTTACTGACTGTCTGGATGCTGAATAAGCTGCATTGAGTGGAGAATTTGATAGTTTTGACTTTCATTAGTCCCAGACCATGAACCAGCCTCCTCCGTGTAGGAGGAAGACACTTTTCTGTTCGTGGTCTCTTTGTTTTTCTGACTGGATGCAGACTCTCCAAAGATGAAGAAATTCTACTGCAGTAGCTTTAATGTCGGCACACCTGGACCACGTTCACACACGGCTTCCTGGTTGCCCGACAGCGGTTTCATCTGCATCTGCAGATCCCACAGAGGAGTGTTTATTCTACCACAGGGGTTTCCGGAAGTATAAGTACTGATGTTTATGATGAGCTAATCGTTTTTACAATTTATGTATTTATTTTATAATTGTGAAGTTTTTTTATGTCACACATTTGTTAAGTTTTCTGTTGTCAATAAAATGTTTTTATGCACATTTTACAACAGTTTATTTATCTGATCTAAAATTGACTTTTTTTTTTTTTTAAGTTTGAAATTTCATTTATATATAGATCCATAAATCTTTGACAAACTGCTTCATTTAAACCTCTTTTTCTCACTTCTTTGTTTTTCATTTGATCTGTTTTCTTTTCTGTCTCTCAGTTTTTGTGATTTCAAAATAAAGTGACGATTTTCCCCAAAAGCAACAAATAATGGAAGTCATTCACTGACTACACAGCTTTTACTGTTTACTGAGCGGAGCGGTGCGATTTCCAGAGTGGACGAATGCATTTCAGCTTTATTATTTTGTTCTAGCTCTTAATAACCAGCTCCTCCCTATCTAGGTCAGCTCATGTTCTGATCTCTCTGCTCCATTTCTATGGATTCTTGCACTGGAATAAATTATGTGTGGTTTCCATGTGCATCTCCATGGTTACAGATGTGACGTGGGACCGGTCCAGTGCGCCAGCACTGTTTTTTTCTTTTTTTTTTAGCAAACAGAACAAAAATCCTAAAAACAAAGACAGAGTTTGGTTTCCTGGTTCCCTCCATCACTCGGAGCGGCGCTCCTCTCGTTTCCTGGCTGGGAAGTTTCTCATCACTCGTCTGGAGCCGGTCACGGACTCGCAGTCAGATTAATAGGCTGTGATGTGGAAAAGCTGGAAGGCTTTTCGCCGCATCAAAACTACCCAGGCAGCAACATTTGCATCTTCAGATCTGTTTGGCAGCAGAAAATATGAGGGTTTTGTACTAACTTTTGGCGTACACACTTAGCTAATTATCATAAACCAATCAACTCCATTTAAAACTGGTATTTAAGCTCCAATCAGACCAGCAAGTGCCCTATAGAGTCTGTTTTCTGTCCAAAAATAGCAAACTTATTCAATCTTGGCATTTATAGAGTCAATAAGTAATAATAGACTGAAAAATTAGAGCAAAAATGTCAGGAATAAGATAAATATTTGCCTTTTCATCCTAAATGAACCTGAAACAGAAAAAAAAATGTTCACCTTATATGTAAAGAAATTGTTTAAATTATTGTGTACTTTTATATGTATAAATACGAATAGGATAGAAGAAGAACTTTTAAGTTAATTTATAAAATAATATGTGATTGATAACTGTGAAAAGGGACATTGTTTAAAAAACAAAAGTGAATGTTTAGGCTAAAAAATAAAAAGCTTTTTTGTGCTACTTGCAAGCAGGCATCCTGTTTGACATTTTTAAGCACCAGACTGGAAAAAATCTTTATATTTTAAACACCAACTGGTCTGTCAACATAATAAAGGTCAGATAAATGCATCAGTGCAGGTTCATCTGGAATGGACCAACGACTGCAGGCTGCTGGAATCCCGATTCACATTTGCTCTGCAACAATGAGACCGGCAATACGGAAGGCCAAAGAGAACAAAATCAACTACATGTTTTGTCTGTTGGTGAAACAAACGAAAGAAATTTCAGTTTTATGCCAAAATAATTGTTTTAGCTCAAACATTTTTAGTCAATGGTTTTTACATTCATAATTTTGTGTTTTACTTGTATTTTATTTAATAAAATATCATATTTGCGTTTTATGTTGTTATTTTTATTGTATTGACATTTGAACCTAAAGTTCTATTCTTTTCTATTCGAATAAAGGTAGGGTTTTCCTTTTAAGGAAGATAAAACGAACAAAAACGCTACACAGACATATTCCTAAAAATTAAAAACACTGTCAATAAAATTCCTCTGGCTTTTTGTAACTTCCCTGAAGACTTTCTGTTTTTTAGTCATGTGTATTAACCATATTTTCTGGACAAAACCATACTGCTGTGCCAGGATCTTGATAACAATACCCACAATGCAACAACAATCTATCATGCATACTAAAACACTTTGACAGATCTTTGAGTGCAGTGTAGCAAAGAAAATCAGTTCCAGGTCAATAAAAACAACCAGAAATCATACATAAGACACATTAGATTGCAAGGGACACTGTTGATGTTTGAGAAAATAAATAGACAAATAAAATGAAGAGTTTAAAATGTGCTTAATGATTCTAAAAATATAATACATTTATGTAATTCGGCCCAGGCAGAACTAGACTTTGTGTGTGTCTTTAGGGATACTATAGTATTTGTAGTAACATATGGTAGGCCTTGTGTCCACACCTCATTCTTGTGTAGCATCTGGGCCTTGACACAGCCTTCAGGCTAACACATTTAAAGCTAGCTAAACTTATTGGATGAACACTGGTTCACACCAACATAAAGTGCAATGCCCTAATCAAAAGTCTAAACTTTTTGAACGCACATAAAGCCTTTTCAGTGTCCCTACCAATAGGTGGTGTCCCTTATCAGTCTTTAAACAATCGTAACTCTTCAATCGTTTAAACAAATGTTATAATTCCAATGGATTCTTTAGCTGCTCTGGTAAATGTGCACAAATTTGAAGAGTTACAGCATGTTATAGAATGTGTGCTATTTAGGCGTCGCCGGTGACATCGCAGGTGTTAAAGGGTCAAAGACTGATAAAGAATAAGCTAGCTTTTGCAATTTTTTTTTAAATTCAAGAAGTGATCAAAATCCATAACCAGACTGGTGACCACAGGTTTATATGATCAAAATCAAGTGGTTTGGAACAAAACACAACACATCATTGGGAGTAAAAAATTAGGGGCGGGGCTAAAAAGGGTCTGTAGAACTGAGGAAAACTGGCAAACAGAACTGTAAATCAGAACAGAACAGAACCCTGAGGGACTCATGAAGTTGGGGGGGGGGTGTCCTACATTAAAATCAATAACCTGCATCCGCTAGTGAAAGCGGTGCGATCAGAAACCACAGATCACTGATATTTCCACACCAAATGTTTATTTGCATCACAGTTTTTTTTATATTCATAAGTGGTTTTCTCGAACATGTCATTGAATCCGGTTCTGCCAGGTTCTGACAGCGCTATGGTGACTCCACCAGGGAGTTCAGTGGAAAAATAGCAAGAGAATATACAGAACAAACAACTAGAAGGTTTGTACACCAAGAGCATCACAGAGAGGTTTCCCATAATTCACCACTACAAACCAAGAACAGGAAGAACCTGCTGAAAATCAGAATTTTAAAGGGTAAATCAACCACCAACAAACGGTTCTTTACAAAATACCCCACAAATTCTTCCTGTAGATTTTTTTTAAATGGAAAGGGCAACTAACTTTAAGAATATCTTTAAGGTAAAACAGTTTCCAGATTCTAAAATCTAAAAACATGTCAGGTTTCATCCTGGTTTACTGCAGGTCTGTGCTGCTCCTTTACGCCATCGTTTCATCCCCTCGTTTCCTGTCAGATCCTCAGCTTGTTTTCAGGGGTTTCTACCAGAAGTCCTAATGAAGTTCTCTTCTGTTCTCTGAAAAAATCTTCAAATAAATTTTGTTCTCTTAAAGACTTAAGACAGCTCTCAAAGACAGCTAAAACAGTTGTTCCAACTCTCAATAATCCAGTAGATAATGAGCTTTTCTTAGTTTCCAAAAATGATGCCTGAATATTCAATAAATTACAATAAAGTTTTGTTGAAACTTTAGGTCATTTCTACGTTGATCTTGGTTTTCTGTAGATTGTGTTTCTGAGTTTTTCTTCATTAAAAATGAATCAGGAGCAAGGAAAAAAGCTATTAGAAAAAGACTGTATTCGCGATGTAGAAAATACAGTGGGCGGGGCCAAAAGCTCTCTGCTCTGGTTCCAATGCATCCAGTTGCAGACAAATAGATCCGTGAACGTCTTTGTTTTCCTTGTGTGAGCTGGTATTTGGATCAAAATGGTACGACTGGACAGCTCCAATTTTGCTCGCCATTTTTTCTTTCACTGCTAATGTTAGGTTGGGAATATGGGGGGCTGTAAGCTAGTGGGAGAGAGTGTAAACAGAGAGCTCTCATGCTCTGTGTCCTAGGAAAAAATCTTTTTTTTTTTTTTTGTCTAAAAACAATCATAATTTAAAGACCACTTGGATGGATTTGAACGTGGATCAGGCAATGATCGGAGTGAGACTTTAAAATAATATTTGTTGACTAACTATTACACACGATTCAGCTAATTTCTCATTTATCTCATGGTTAGCATACATCATTGTTATTGTTTAGGTGTTTTGTAAAGAACTTAAAAACAACCTAACAGTTTTTTTTCATACCACTAATGTTTATATATTTTGATTAATTTAGCAGTTTTTAAGTAATATGACGTTTTAAGCGAATATTTCAGTCTGCCTCTTCGCTTTATGCCAAATATGCTTTAGTGTTTTCACGGGAAAGAATCTCAAATGAGCATTTTTACACAAAACTTTGTGTGTTTGCTTTGTTTTTTATTATTGTTGTACAACAGTTCAGAAAAGGCTAAACTGATGGCTACTAATAAATACAAATAATCCATTTTATTTTAATACATCAATACATTTATATATTGGATTTAACAAGTAACAATCAAAGGAGATTCATTAGACAGACTTTTCAATTTTGAACAGTTTGGAGATTTGATACGAAATGAAACAGACATCAGGATGTCTGGAAAAAGAGATTTCTAAAATCTAAGAGCCGAAAGGCTGACGGTTGGATAACCCGGTAGTTGTTGAGGTGGACAAAAGGTGTGGCGGAAGGAAAAGGAGGATCTGAGAGGACAGGAGGAAGAGGAGGTTTAAACCGGTAAGTAGTAGTTGTGATTGCCACAAGAGCAAACATGACCGGATATTAAGGCTTTAAAACGTAATCTTTAGCTCCGGCGTTTACGTTCTTTCTACGCAAGTCGTCAATTGTTTACACAATTAATGTAATTCCAGCAGATGCTGAAGTGTCAGAATCAGCAAATTAGGTCGAAGAGTTCCGGTATGTCAAAGAGCGTGTGTCATTTTGGCGTCGCCGATAACATCTCAGGTGTTAAAAGGTTAAACTAAAAGTGATGAAGAGCTGGAGTTCTGGTAAAATGTAAAACTGAAGTTTACGGATTGGTTTTTGAGGAAGAACCGAAACAAAGGAGCAAAGTGGAGGTTGGCGGAGAGCAGCTGCCATTTTTGTAAATGGCAGCTGAGGGGGTCGTGCCACTGTTTTGAGACCAGAACAAACAAGAGCTTTTTAGAACAAGGGGCGTTCTTAAACAGGCTTTTAGCATAAGGTGTTCACGTTGGTCTGTCTATTATTTCTCTTTCAAGATCAACTTTCCATCACATCCAACTTTGGAAAGGAACGCCACCCAAACGTCATTACCAAATCCGAGTCCCTGACTGGTCAAATTTCAACTGGTTTAACTTTCAAAATGTGTTCAATGTCTGCGTATTTCGTACGTAGAGACCAAACTTGTGGAGCTATGCATGAACACAAAAGCCCAAAACGTTTCCGAGTCCATTGTGAATGTAGTATTAAGACTTCTTAAGACTGATTGTCACTTCTGACTATAATTTTTAACTCTGAGCTAAAAACTCATCCCATCCTGTTCCCCAGTGAAAAACTCAGAAAAGTCGGTTTTGGAGCCGCTGCAGAGCGGTGATTTACCCTCTCAAAGTCAGAGTCGGAGTTCAGATCTTGAAATGTGAACACAAGTAAATTCATATACAGCACATCGTTTTCATCGTACAAGAAACAGGAATAATAAAAAAGAACACCTCTATGCATTTCCTTTGACTTTGGCATTCATAAGAAGACACCTCCCAACAGAACACATGCCGTCTACATACACGATAAAAATGAAAAAATAAACTATAAATCACTGGAGCGTGTCTCCGATTTGTGCTGGAACTTATCCGACCTAATAGAAATATTTGTGACAAACAAGGACGAAATTCCACAAAAGTCTTTACATCGACGTCTGTACATGCTCTTCTGTACATGGAGATACATTCTGAAGGAGCACAGTCTTTGGAATGACTCAGAATGGGATGGAAAAACCCTTCAAATCCTCACAAGTATTAGTCCTTCAGCAGATTTTCAGTTTACATCCCACCGACAGCCAGACGTCTCACTATAGACTTCATTGTCCACTGTTCCATGAAGCTGGTTGCATCATTTTACAAGTATATACATATGTTTTTTGTCTTTTATTTTTGCATTGTGGTCCAACATTGTGGTAAGTAACAAAAATATGTTATGAAAAACGTGTTTAATGAACCCACATTTTGCTTGAGCTTTCCAAAAGTTCATTTCTTTCAGTTCTGTTGTTTGTTCCTGTTTGGCTAAATGGTCAACAATGCATTTTGTGTGCTTTTTTTGAATATTTAAATATCTCTCATTCTCTATTTTACACAAACCTTCCTGTTTTTCCTCAGTAATGTAAATTTCTACAGTTAATTTTACAAAACAAAGCTACAAATGAACATTTTCTGTCATGGAAAGCAATCAAAATGACCATCTGGTTACAAAATGCGACGATGGCGTTTCCGCTGCGGCTCTTCAAAAACGCTCATCTGTAAGTGGAAAACATTCAAGACAATAGTCGGGCTTCTCGGGGGCGGACGTTCCCAAAGGTTAGACCGGTTCTGGAGAACATATGTGCGCGGGGCGAGAGCTCCGTCCGTGAAGAACATGGAAGCACGACTGAAGTTCACCAAACTGCTTCTGAACAAACCGCAAGACTTCTGGAGTTTGAGGCCAAAGCAGAGAAGTTTGACCTCAGATGCACAGTGGTGTCAGGACCAAACTGACAGACAGCTACTCTCAAACATGGTGGTGGAAGTGTGATAATATGAGCTCTGTAGTCTCTGACCTCAGACCAGAGGGTTCTGATGGAAAGGATCAGGCTAAATCAGATGAAGTTATGGACCAACTGAAAACCCACTTAGACCACACAGTTACAACCTTGTGTACACGTGACCCCAAAGTACTGTTTGTTCGTCAACTGTGATTGGTTGCCGAGTTGCTCAACATGGATTGGTGCAAAACCAAGACATGAACCAAACTGCAAATCGCATTGAGGCTTTATCATCAGGTTCATTGACAGCCTTAATGGATCTGTTCCTGGGAGGGGGCGGGGTTTAGTTTCAATCCGGGTTCTACACTGACGTGAAGATGTGGGTCCTCAAAAATCAGCCTATTTTTGGGAGGATGTATTTACAGATTCAGAGCTTCCATTTGGGTATCGTCCAAAAACTACAAGTGCACAGAGATTCTGATTGGTGGTTCTCTTTTCATATGTTGCTGTGATTGGACTGTGTGTCTTCCTGTGTTGTGATTTGTTGGATCTCATTGTTTTTTCTTTTCAGGAGATGCTGGTGTGAGGAATTGATTGGTAAACCAGAACAAAACCGGTTTTACATAGTCTACGTAGTTCACCATTATCAGCATTTGCTGGTTCAGGCATCAGACTGAAGGCAGTATGTGTCTGAGGTGTTTAACGTATTTTTATATTTAAATAAGGTTCCTGGGAAACCATTGTACCATCCGTTTTTTCTAAGGGGCTCATTTGGCTTTACTTCCTGTCAAATCAGAGAAGTGGACTCATGGTTATGAGTAACAGTTTTTGGTCAAACTGTAATTTACTTTATCCTAGAAACTCAAAGTTACTGTTGTCCTTATTTTTAGTCATTGTATTCATAAAGTGCTCGGGTTGGCTTTATATGAGAACTGGATTGAGCGAGTGTGACATCAACTACAGAAAATGGGTTACTTCTAAGTAGGACCAACTGAAATCAAGTCATTCTCCATTTTTTTACGATACGGACGCCACCATATTAAAGCTGGACAATCAGTAAGCAGTGATTGGTTCAAAGTTGGTCTGAGTCAACATTTCTATGGCAACCACTCTCTCCAATTAGAAGTGAGCTTGCTGGAAATCAGGTGCAAATCTCGCAAATCTTGCTCCAGGTTGTTTCTTTCAAAGCTCTATTCCCATATATCAAACACTCTTTGTCATAGAATTCCTTTCATGATAAATTTTCCAACGGTTGGTACGTCTGTGAATTGAAGAGGACGCTACACATACGTCACAACCAAACCAGAGTCCCTGATTGGTCAAAGTTCAACCTGATTTAACTTTCAATGGTTGCGTGTTTTTTACTTAGAAATTGAAAATGGACTAAAAACTAGCATAGCTACATGTAAACACGAGTTTTGAACGCGTTTACATAAGCTTTTCATTGGAAGTGGACGCTTCTGAGCCTGGTGTGAACGTAGCGTAAGAGGTATGTGTGTTATCACGTCTGCCTGTTCATAGGGACTTTCTGGGACCCCTCCCGCTTTCTGTTCTTAGAGGGATCTAGATAGCCCTAATGCCAAGTCATGCTCCACAAGGAGCAGTCACCAGGCTGTCTATGGTAACGTTGACTCTCTGATAGGACATTAAAGGTTATGGAACATCGTAAACTGCTAAAAAATAATAATTCCATTAGGACAGCACTCCTGTTCTGACAGAGTTATAACAGACGGTTCTGTTTGAGCGCTCCCAAAATCAACGAAACAAAGACATTAGACGGAGTCCACTTCTGTGAGCACCAGTGGTTACCAAGGAGAAGGTGCTACACAGACACAGACAATAAAGGTCACAAGTTGACATCCAGTCAGTGAGTACACTACATGCTTACATTTCCACCATGTTCAGCTCAGGTTCCCATTGGCAACAAACAGCAAATGTTTTGGGAAAAGAAACTTCTGCTCATGGTCCACAAAAAACAGATCTTAATGTTTAAGGAAGATGGCATCATCTTCTAACATCTTTGTTCATTTTCCTTTATATTCTAACCAATTAATATCTGTGTTTTTGTAACTTTTTATTGAATACAATCAAATCAGATCAGATCAAATTGAATCAACCAATTGGAATGTAGGACAGAACATAAGTGGTTCCACTGAACGCCTGTCTTCCCTACTTCTAGAACCTCTAAACTCTTAACATGTACGCCAATCGCCGTTGGAAATATAGACCTGAAGCGTCACTTCTGAGACGCTCCATGTTGGGGCCAATTGGACCATTCCAACGGATTCTGACTGGTTGCAGCTTTTGGTGGAACCTTTAAGGGTTTTAATTAGAAATAACATTCCTTCTAATCACAAAATGTCCTTGGGTTTTCTAGTTTTACCAAAGCTGGTAGGTTTTGTGAATCCTCTGTTTTGTGATGAGACAACAGAGGGAGAAATTTCTTGTTAAAATTTCTTATTACCTCTCTTAAGGTCACTCTAAACATTTTACAGCTCAGAAATCTCACTCAAAATGGGTCCTCTGTTTTAAATTCAGTTGTTGGTGTGAAGCCCTAAAATTTGTTTCTGTTGAGACAAGAATGACGAAAACCGTTTAACATCAATAGTACATTGTGTACTAGTAAAACAAGGCTTTTCTGCTATGTTCTGTCTGGTTCCCAACACCGTTGCTTTTGATCACATGACTCGTTTTCCCCCCAAGACAACAGCAGTAGCAAATTTTCATCTGTAAAGCTATAATTGCTCTAATCCCAAGTTGTCAAAGAACCTGAAAGAAGTTTGAGGAATGATCCACTTGACTGTGATGAATTATTAATTTCGTCAATCCCTGATGTCTATGAAGAGCTGGGTGAGGAGACAACAAAAGGAGCCATTTCCATCACTTCACCGCTCAAACACTTCCAGCATTCACATATTCTACTTCAATGACGTCTAATACACAACGACGGACAGCATGTGTTTTGATTTCAGGTGGGCCTAAACAAATATTCAACCACTGCTTGGTACTACCTCTGTTAGAACCTGCTCTACTTTCAGGGTTCATAGTTCATCAGACCCTCATTTCCACTGAGTGCAATAGTACGGTACTTTTAGCCATCACACTCTCCATGATCTGATTATGGCACTGCAAGGTGAG
Organism: Adrianichthys oophorus; assembly: GCA_036245035.1. Taxonomy (NCBI): domain Eukaryota; kingdom Metazoa; phylum Chordata; class Actinopteri; order Beloniformes; family Adrianichthyidae; genus Adrianichthys; species Adrianichthys oophorus. The sequence continues at coordinate 281,106 of BSAI01000100.1, forward strand.
AACGGTGGTCTTGTGGTAGAGTGTCTGCCCTGACGCTGGATGTTCATGAGTTAAAATCCATGTTTGAGTCATACCAAAGACTCCCTGATTGACTTAGCTTTAAGGGGTTGGATTGGGGGGTTAAACCACCAAATGGTTCTCACACGGCACTGTCTGCGGCTACCGCTCCCCCAGGGAATGAATTAAAGGCGGAGAACAAATTATTTGTGTGTCAACTAATGAGACTTTGACTTTTAACGTCAAGCTACATTGTTTTGAGTCAGACCAGATGAACTGTTCTCTTTCAAAGCCTGTGGGTCTCATTCATATCGGTCAAGCTTACTTACTCATAACGTACTCTTTCACGATTCGCACTCGCAGCACAACTTTTGAGTTCAGGAAACACAAGCAAAGCATCTATATCCAAGAATGGAAGTCTTCACCGCAACCAGAACGATCTGCACTTTGGGGTCATAGAATGAATGCTACGCTGTGAGTAGATTTTTATTCTCTACTATAACGTACATTTTGGATTTGGCAGAGTCCTACAGAAGACTGGTGGAACAGATTATTGTTTTTCGTCCTGTTTTTCACTCCATACAAGACCCAGTGCGACCAAGCTTCTTCATTTCTTGTAGATCTTATAGTTTCATATTTGTTCCAGAGGAGCTCAGGGCCATCTGCTGCCTTACTTGTGGTTTAATTCTTAAATGTAAAGTAGGAAAAACAGCCTACGGCTATCGGGCTTTTCTCTTGTGGAACTAACTCCCTTTCTGGCTCAGGCGACTGACGCCCACTCCTGCTTTCAGATTACGATTCATGCATTCTCCCAGAGCTTAGTGTAGACTCGGACTCCACAGCCCTGAGCCATACCTTACATTCGCCGCTCAAAGTGACATTTGTAAATGACAATATGCACTTTCAATGTTTGCTTACAAGGCTGTGAGTCATGAAGTGAGTCTGTGCAAAAATCCTGTTCCTGAATGACACAAAAAGCAAAAAGACAGCAAAAAGAGCCTACCTGTAGTCAAAAAGCAGGTAAGAGAGGTGCATGATGGGAATACAACTACAGACCAGTAGCATTAGCTAAACATGGCCCCAAAAGACCAACAGAGGAGACACCAAACACCACCAGAGAGCCTCCAGGACCTCTGGTTTAGGGATGGGCAACTCCAGGCCTCAAGGGCCGCAGTATCTGCATGATTTCGAGATATCCAAGCCCTACTCATGACTGATTACCTGGTTCAGGTGTGTCCAGCTAATTGGAACATGCCAGAGCATGGTATGTTGGAAAACATGCACTCCTAAATACTAAAGTCTTTTTTGAAGAAATCTGGAAATCTTTTAAATAAAAGCACACCAATAAGAAGAGAATCTCAATTGTCTTCTTGTGAATTTCTTCTCAAAAACTCATGATCCTATTTCAGTGTCACATTTTAAATGACATTACACTTGAATTACACATTCAACTACAATTCAAAAGCTTCATTTATGAGCATTTTAAAGTGACTGTTTTCTTTGCAAAGCTTGTGCGTTTTTGCAGGTCCTCCAGCTACATCTGTTACAGTTAGCTAACCAACATAAAAGCTAATCATTGTTGTTTTTTCCCAGCAGGGGGGCTTTCAAGCCCACCTACTTACATACTTAAATGTGTTCAGTTCCAATAAAATGATCAAATATAATCTTTTATTGTGAAAATGTTGATAAAGTATTCAGAGAATAAATCAACAAATCAACTTTTTTTAATCAAGCACTCGTGTTCGTTTCATTAATAGTTCATTGGAGCCTAAATATATATTTTAACTGAGAAGATCTGAGAGAACATTTATCAGGAAGTCATTCTTGTTGTGTCGTCGCCAAACTGGAACTAAAATCTGGGAGTCCTGCATCCTTTCTCCTCCTTTCCTGCCCTACTTTTTCCTCCACGAGCTCGTTGTGGCTTTTCCCTAATTCCCTGCCCCCACCCCCCACCCCCCGTCTGCTTCTCTGTCATTGCATTGCATCAGTTCTCTGTTCAAATAAACTGCATCCATTCAGCAGTTTTCATATTTTTAGCCACTCAAGAGCATTTTTTACAGTTCAGGTTTGATCGTATCGTTTCTTTTTTTTCGTCTTTCGGCGCTCGTGTTATCTGCTTCCACGAACGACGCCTGCAGCTACGCCTTTTGTCTGCTTTATATGCAGAGCGCACCATCGTGTAAATATACATGATGTTTGAGACAAAGATTTCAACTAGAGGGATTTATTTCTACAGTTCGCCATCATTAACGCCTTAATCAGACAGTACCCGTTACCATTAACGCTGTGGACTCATTAAAGTCCCCAAAAACTCACTAAAGATCTGGGAGATGTGACAGCAGAGAATACAGGCTGCACTCTGCAGACACTTCTCTGTTTAATGAGCCATGAAGGCTTCAGGTGAAAAATCACAGAGGGAGAGCTGATATTTTTAAAACCAAAACGAGCTGAAAACAAGGACTTCCCTCCATTAGAGCCACACAGATCCAGACGAGAGCAGCTCAACAAATGTTGTGTTGAGAGAAATCGAAGGGATGAAACACAAACAGCGGGGGGGGGGGGGGGGGGGGGGGGGGTGTCTCCAGGGAGAGGGAAAGTGTGCAGAGTGAACAACCTTATCCACATAGCGCTGGGCTAAAGTTCTGAACTACAATTCCTAATACCTTAGTCACATGCACCTGCACAGAAGTTGACCCGAATAGGTTCTTGAATTGTCCGGCTCTGTGGTTGGTTGTAGAGAGGAGCCGCTGTCGTGAAAATGGAATGTACCATTGCTATGCATGTGATAAGTGTATTGTGAAGTATTTGTAAGGATGATGGAAGTTACACATTCTTATGACGTACGGGTGATGCTGTTGTCCAGTGTCCTTATGCCACAATATAGCCATTAGTAAAGTGCGAGTACTGGCTACTTCCCCCTTACATGTCGTATAGGTGTTCACTATGACCTGCTGCCAGCATGCCCAGAGAGAAAACGTCAATGAACATTTTCTGTCTGTGGGTTCACCAAGTGGTCTACAACCTTGACATAAGGATACACAGGTGACCGGTACAGGTTTGACCATTTTTCACTCGCAGACAGCCAGTATCCCCCTAAGGACAGTTGTGACTAAGGTGTAAAGTGTATCACAGTCCTGCCTTTATCCTTTTAAGGTCTCGTGTTTTAGAGGTTCAAGAGTGAACATGCCAACAACTCAAACTTAACAGGTGAAACTGACTTTAAGTCTGAAGGTTTCCAAAACTCCAAAGTTCTGGGTTGGGAATCAAGTCGATAAAATGTGGGTTTACTGGCACCCACCTTCTGTAGGCCAACTCATGTGTACTTTTCCTAAAAGCCCTACAGAAGACTGGATCATAACAGAGCTGTCTGTGTGTTTGAAAGTTTCCCAATCAAAGCCCAAGTAGAGAAAAACAGAAGAAAAAAAGCAAAACACTGATCAAAAGCACAGGCACTGGCTGTTCTGGGGTCTTGATTATTTCACCACAGGCAGTTCCTTCCCTTCGACGCCATCTGCCTTTGCACCGCAGGGCAAGCTTGAAGGATCGGCAGCAGCACAAACACAACTAACATTTAAACTTTTATGGCTCAGGGCAGTTTATGTGGGCATAGCTGGCCAAAGCGCCAAGGGGAGAGGACCAGGTCAGGCTCGATTGGCTGCTGAACAGGGGTATTTACTGACTTTGGAACTAAAGAGCACACCATGAAATACAAGTTACATAAGAAAAAGAAAACCTTCTGACACTGGAAATTTAAGGAGAACTCAGTCTTCGTGCACTAATATAATCCAGAGTTTTCTGTTGTTGTTGAAAAGGTTTAAATGTGCTGTACTGTCACAGGCACAGATCCCAGACGTCCCATTTAACTTGAGAGCATGGATTTGTTCTGATGGAATTATTAAAAGTTTCTTAACTTTTCCAAATGCTTCCTGTTTCTCAAGTAAACTTTGACCATAAACTGATAATTGCTAATTTTCTCCTTTTGAGTCAGTCTGGACCTTCTCAGATGCCCTCATAGAGGAGGGTACCACCTAGGGATGGGAATTTTTACAATTCCAATTGCATTCTCAGTTATGTTTGAAGATTTGATTCTTTATTAATTCTCCTACATCATGTAATCAATGCTCCTTGGTTGAAATCCACTTGTCTGAAGCGGATCAAAAACACCAAATTCATTTGTTTTGAGTGCAGAAGTTTTTGCATATTCAAGTTGCCCTTCTTTGTTGAAATATCTAATTACCGAATTTGCAAGTATTGTAAGTCACCATGTCCTTGTCTTTTTTTCATGTAGCTAAACTTGCGTTTCTGCCGTCATGTTTTTTGCTACGCAATGTGATCAACGCAAACTACGCTGGTGACGTCATTCATGGCGACTGGAATTGATAAAGGAAACATTTGAAAGCCATTTGGAACCAGTTCTTTACAAGAACTGGTTCTCGACTCCTATCCCTAGAACCCTGAGACTGGAAGATTGTGGGTTTGAAACCACAGTTAAGTCATTTCAATATCTTGGAGGACTTGATTCTTGGTATAATTGTGCTAGAGCTTGACTGCTTGCTCGGTGCGACATTTTCCTTTACCCATGATGCTTCGAAAGCAAATTGAGATGCTGTTGTTTAATGCTCTCCATGCAGTTGGTGGCGACATAGTCTTTTACGGTCTATCGATGACTGGAAAGAAGATGGGCCTACATGACTGCAAAAGGCTTATTGAGCCAGCCAAAGGGTTGGTAGATGTTACATGATAGCCTGTAACCCGGTCACATGTCCAAGTGTCCTTGAGCAAGATACTGCACCCCTTAGTTGCCCCCAGTCGGTTCATGTAAACATCGTAGACCATTCTTTTGTGGGGTGTGAATGTGAGTGCGTTTCATGAGTGTAAAAGTGCTTCAAGTACTACAAAGACAGAAAGTACCTTATAGGTACAGCCTATTGTCTGTCTGATAGAGACTTGCAGTTTGGTTTGGTTTCACACCCACCTGTTTTAAGCTGTTTTGACGCGGTTGTAACGAAAAAGGCATCAGAAATTTGGCTCAGTGTCCAATCACAGAACAGAGCCATCAGCACAGCCAAATGAACCATACTTTGGGGCAAAATGTACTTGTGTGTGGCCAGTGTGCCTGGTTTAAATTGGCCCAAAATTAGGACCCAATGGCGGTCATTGTAAAGGTTTGGAGGGGTGAGGAACACCACCAGATGGTTTTCACTGCCCACTCCATTGGATGGGTACAATGCCAGGAGCAAAGTTCATACACTGGACGGGGAACATAAAGTATCATCAATCTGAAACTTAGATGGATAATTAGTAAATAGAGCTGTGAAAACACAGCAGTGATGGGATGTCCACACTACAGCCCTTGTTTGAACAATAAAATGGTGACAAATCCACCAAATAAGATCCATGAACCCTCTTTGACAAGTCCAATCCATAACGGGAGGGAAAGAGCGCTGTAGACCTTCCATCCAAACCCACATGAAAACCAACTGCGCGTTGAAAATTCATACAAACCCACCTTTTCTTGGACCGCTTCTCAGAACCTCAGTACTGAAGGCATTAACTTTGATTTTGCTTTGGTTTGTGCAAAAAACAGCTTCATGTCCAGCAGTGAGCCGTGTTCGTGGTTGGATTTCAGTGAATGGGCTCTCCCAGGTCAAGTTTAAACACATTTGTAGCTTTTCACCATTTCAGTGTCTGGTCTCTTGGAAGAACGTTCAATTATATTTGACTTTATCTTCATTTCCGAGCTTTTTTTTGTTTTTTTTTTACTCACCTCTCAGCATCTTTCCCGTGGCTCACTCTTTGTAACCCCCCCCCCCCCATCCTTATCTGTTACAATCTCATCTTGTGCCTATGTTTTTGTACTGACACAGCAGCAGGTTTTTGAAAGTCTTCTTGAATGTGGCATTGCACAGTGCATAACAAGCCGGGTTGATGGTGGAGTTGACATAACACAGCCAGTAGCCAATCGCCCACACCGTGTCAGGGACACAGGAGTGACAGAAGGTTGAAATCAGCACCATGACGTTGTACGGTGTCCATGTAATGATGAAAGCCAGCAAGATGGCAAAGATGGTCTTGGTCACCTACACAGAGATGGAAGAAAGAACAGAAGAGTGGGTTTCAAATTAGAAAGTACTCAGAAAATGAGTCACAGAGAAAAAGATTCTGCTTATTAACGTGACCAATGGAAAATCAATAAAAAAATAAATCAATGGCTCGATAACCCCTACTTCTCCAGTCTGGTTCTGGAACCAGATCAAAGGTTCTTTAGCTTCTCACATCCTAAGCATGGGCTTTTTGGACCACCATTAAGAACAATATATTTCAGTTTCATCAACACTCGTGGACACAATTAAATGACTCAAAGACAAACATGAAAAACACAGAATTACAACCTTTAAACCTTTATCACCGGCAACACAAAATAACACACTATTTAAACTACTGTAAAAAAGCGACTGTCGCTTTTCGCAGCTTCAGAATCCACTGCATATCTCCTAATTGCATAAATGAGTTACGGTAACTCCAAAAGCATGTGTCTTGCACAACCATATCTCATGTAGACGTGCTATGCTACGTTTAGAACGGTAACGGCAACACGTGTTCCGGCGACTACTTCCAATGAAACATCTACGTAAACCTGTCTATGTATAAACGTGTCTCGGGCTTCTGCGTTTAAAACTCTCACGTTCACATGTCGGTATGCAAGTCTTTAAGTCTGTATTTGTGCTCTACGTACAAAACGAGCAGCCAATTAATGCGCGTTCAAAGTTAAACCAGTTGAACTTTGACCAATCACGGAATTGGACATGGTAGTGATGCATGGATGGCATTCTTTTCAAAGCACAGAAGTACCAAATGTTAACAAATTGATCATGAAGGAAAATAAATAAATCAATAAAAGCGGTTTGTGTCCGGATGGAATTCTATGACACCCAAGTCCTTCATTTATCGTAATAGATTTGTGAAAGAAAAAACCTGGAGCAAGATTGACCAGATTTGCACCAAAACGTATCTAACTGCGAGTACATGTGCTAGTATGGGGTATTGACAGTGCAGTGTGAACTGACTTCCTTTGGCTGGAGTTAAACCCTTTTCTTTGGATGACTTCACACTCACTCAGTCCAGTTCTCAAATACAGTCAATGGCAGCATTTTATTATCACAATAATGAATAGTGATGATCCAGCAGTAACTTTGAGCATCTAAGGTGAAGTAAACTATAGTTTGACCAACAACTGTCACTCAAATCCATGAAGTTATGAGGTACGAGACTCCAACTGTCTTCATTTCACAGCAGAGCAGCACAGAGAATCAATTTGTAAATCTACAAGTGGAGGTAAATGATTTAATTTCATTCACACTTGGTGGGCAGCTCTGAACTTCCATTTTAACTCGTGTGCAAACAACAAACGCATCACAGTAGAAACTCCCAGGAGACAGATGGCTGGTAGAAACTCAACCTGTGGCAAACAATAACAGAGCAGCCAAAGTATTGTGCGTTTGCAGTCGCACCGTGACATAATGTTAGGGGGACGTGTGTGCGGTTGTTAGCTCGCGAATCCAAAGTGTGATTCTCCTCAACACATCTGTTGTTTTTCTTTCACCTCCTCCCACAGAAGCGTCATTAAAACATATTTTTTAAAGAAAATAACACTTCTCCTCTGAGCGAGCTCCATTGTTTTGTCTGGAACCGAAGCATTCCCAGAAGATCTAAGGCACCTGAAGTGGGCGGTGACCTGAGGGACACGGGTCAATGTTGCCGGTTTTCTGGTCTGACAAAATTCCCAAAAAACTGGAATGGATCAGGATCGGTCATGCCAACTTTCCGTAATTCACAGAATTTTTAGCCCCAAAGAAAATTAAGGTCTAAAAATGTGAACATCTTTTGAACACCAACAGCCCAATGCTGCATCCCTACAGGGTGTTTATCGGTAGTTTATTAACATTTTGAATCATATATTTATATTAAATATAAGTTGTAAGACTTCACTCTTGACTTGAACTTAAATGCAAAGATGTCAGACTTTTGTTGGACTTGTGAGGATTTCTGGCTTCTTGTTAATGACTTGATTAATCCAGTATGAATAATTGTAACTAAAGTGTTCCTGCCAGAGTTTGCTGTCATTGCAGAGAGCTCCACTTTAGCCAGAGGTGGTACCGAGTAATGGTTTTAGAACTAAATCTACAGCCTTTTGTGTTGAAGCCCCAAGTTAAACTGAGATTCAAATCAGATGGGAGTCAGAATTCTTCCACTTAATAGTCCATTAAATAGAGCAATAAATCAAAAAAATATGTAAGCCTATTAAATCTACATTTACGAGGCTTTTATTTTGTGCAGGAATGTAGCTCATGATTAGACCCTCTCAGGCTATTCTACGTCTTAAATCGACACTGCATGAAAATGGAAGGTCAGAAAAACCGTCTCTCACCTTTTGACTACCCGACAGACAGACAGCGGTTTGAGAGGATGACGGTGGTCAGCGGCTCGCCGCCACCTCAGGGAACTGGAATCTCACACATGCAGAACAGTCCAGAGTTTTTTGTCTGTTTAATTCAGATTTGATCTGTGTCTTATGCAAACCTCTTTGCTGTTTGCTGCTCTGATTCTGGTTCTAGTTTTTTCCTTTTTTTCAGAAATCCAAACCATTAAGAATTTTTTGGTTTTAGGCCGAAGCACACTTCCGTACTTCCTCTAAAACGCACTATAGTAGCACCTGTAGTCATAAATAATGAGCAAATATATAAATATATGGATGTATTTATAGCCTATTCCATTGTGTTTGTGCGTTTATGCCTCATTTTGGGCGCCGTTCCCCCTCTGAGGCTGAGATGGTTACAGCCAGTGGAAGTCTGTTAATCTGGCCATGCAGAACGCGTACCGAACTCTCAACAGGTGTTCCTGATATGCTGATTAGGTTGGCACCTCCTGGTCGGAGCATCAGCTCCACCCGAGCACATCATGAACGCTCCTCGCCGCCTACAGCTTTTTGTTTTCAGAAATCAACCAAAGGCAATCAAAATCGCCAGGCAGCCGCGTGCACGACTCCCGCGTGAGCTGACTGGATTTACATCAATTTCCAATTACGGGACAATTAGATCAAGGCTATTAGAGTTTATTAGTGATTTGTCTCTCCTGTGGAAGTGAGGAGGTACTCACGCATTGAATAAAAAAATTCCATATCTACTGAACGTTCCTGGTCAAAAAAAAACAATCAAATCTGTGGCTTTAATTGAGAAAATCAAATAAACTCTTCAGTTTCTTAGTTAAACATTAAGATGTTTTTCATTTTCTCATAGTTTGAACATTACTCACAGGTCAAAATGCATCAAATGCAGACTGAAATAAACATGAGAAAGCATATTTTACATAGAAAAGAAAAGCAGGAATGAAGCTGTTTTCTCTGCACTGCAGTGTGAAAAGAGCGCATCAATCTATAGCATGAGGGACAGCTGGAAGGATATTGTATTGCACTAATGTCCTCCGGGGATCTAAGCCTACACGGGTCACAGAGGTCATTAAAGTACCAGCAGTTCCCTCCCAGTATTTTTCTTCAGCAGAAAATGACTGATAGAACAAGAATACAACACCTACATAGAAATGGTGTCAAACCCGCAGTGAAACGCGGGTCCATTGGGGGTTTGCAGCGAGCCTGGTCCTTCAGGACCTCTGCCCTGCTTGTGTTACACATTTCCAAACTCCAGCAGGTCTGATCTGAACGGCTGGAACACACGATCCAGGTCCCTGCAGACCTGGAATCAGGCGAGTCATTCATCAGCTCCGTATTTAAAGCAGGCGGGGCAGAAATCCTTAAGGACAAGCTAGCATAATGAAAATAAACAGCTATATGCCAAAATAGTATAAAAACTGTAAGAATACCTAAGTTAGCCTAAACAGCTAGGTTATGGCCAAGATACTAGCTTAATTCCAAATTAGCTTAAAAAAATCATAAAATGCCAAATTATTCAGATGAACTAGCATAATGCAAACATCATGGCTAAACAACAAATTAGGCAAAAAGAGATGGAAAATGTGTAAATAAGCTAAACGGCAAGCTTTTTGTTAAAATACTAGCTTAACTCCAAGTTTTCTTAAAAAAAACCACAGGATGTAAAATTATTGAAACGATCTAGAATAAAAGAAACATAACTCTTAAATGACAAATTAGCACAAAAAAAGAGTAAAATGTATCAATTAGCTAAAACAGCTAGCTTTTGCTAACATATTAGCTTAACTCCTATTTAGCCTAAAACTTTAGAAGAAGCCAAATTTGCCAAAAATGCTAGCATAATGCCAAAACAACAGCTGAATGACAGATACTTAATGTCGTAAAAATCCGGCCAGGCACAAACCACAATTATTAATTTCTCATTTATGATCAATTTTCAAACAGTTGGAACTTCCATGTTTTGAAAAGGACGCTTTACATACGTCACTAGCAAATCTGAGTCCCTGATTGGGAGAAGTTCAACAGGTTTAACTTTCAACACGCTTTCAGTGGTCACACATTAAGTACGTAAAGCCTGAGAATAGGCTTAAAAACTTGCATAGCTATGTGTGAATGTGAGAGTTTTGAACGCAGAAGCCTGAAACATTCTTTTAAATAGAATTTTCATTGAAAATGGCCGCTCAATCGCATCAATCCAAGCACATTGTGAATGTAGCATCACAGGGTAAGGATCTCGGGCGGTTCCATTAGTCTGGGGCAGGTCTCCAAAACCCACACAGGGCTGTCACCATGGCCAACAACAGCCACAAAGGCAGCCCGAGGTTCAGTGGATGACTAATCGATGCCAGCCGGTTACCACTGTTGTTATCCAACCTTCTCATGGAGGGTGCAGCAAGGTGGAAAATGGTGGGAGTTTTGCACCTCTGCTATCAACAGTCGAGGCAACACATCCCACGTAGCCATCAAAATGAGGTTGAACTGAGAAGAGTTTTTTTATTCCTCAAAACTCTACAACAAGATGCGTTTGCAGCCTTTTAAGGAACATAAGGAATTCTCTCTCTGTCAAGAGATTTTCTGCATTAGCTGTTATAAGGGAGAGGAAAAGGCCAAGCAACTGTTCACAACATAAACAACAATATTGACACCTAAAATATGGTTCCACTTAATGCTGTGGTCACATCCACCCATATGTGGGGTTGACCTGTACGGGTGCTGCGAGTTTTTGGGGTTGTCCAGGTTCGTGGTGGGTCATAGAGACCTTTTTAGGGGAGTGCAGGTGAGTTCACGAACATTTTCTTTCTACGGACTCACTAAGCGGTCTATGATCTCGATGTTTCGTGGGATCCCCCTGTGCTTCTCATACAGGTTTGACCATTTTTCCCCCACAGATATCCCGTACCAACAGTAGGACAGGTGTAATGAAGGCATACATGATGGGTCAACAATCTAATCAGGTGTTGATAGTGACAGGAGTATCTACCTGAGGAATAAACCAATACTGAGTAGTTTAAACAACACAAAGAGTTTCAAACACTTGTTTCACACAAACGTCCTTCAGATTATTGATCACTCGTAAAGATAATTTGCTCGTGCTTTGTCTGATAGATCCATGTTTGCTTCTGGTGCTTCTTTTGTTGCATTAGTGGATCGCTCTAATCTCTGCTTTGGAATTAGGACATTTTTTGACATAAACGATGGCCTGCTTTGCTCATGTGGCAAAGAAAGCACGTTTTCCGGAATATGGAGCAGCCTTTACAGTTTATTTTCAGAGTTTAACCCCAACCAGGCCTGGTTTCCATGGCACTACTCATTACAAAGAGCAACAGGACGTAGTGAGTGTGGTAGAAGGGTGCAGACTCTGCAATTAAGGAAGGGGATAATTAAATGGTGGAATGGTGAAACAGTCCATTCTGATCCCTGTAAAACAAGCGTGCGAGGTTTTCAAAGTAGCACGCCGGCCGTTATGACTTCTTCCCTTTGAATGCAGAACAAGCTGTCAGATTTCACCCAAACGAGCTGTGGAAGACCTCTGCTGACAGCTAAACGGGATTCTGTGGGGCACACTATAAATTAGATGTCTGGTAAATAAGATGAGCCAACAGATATTTCCCCTTCTCCTGACAGCTGCCTGGCAGAAAGCAATCCAGCTGCTACCCAGCTCGCGTTTGCGTTCCTGTTATTTGTCTCCAGTGTTCGCTGAGCTCATGCTAGCTTAGCTCCGTGTAAACGCTTCCATTGTGGGTTGGCGCAGCATGTTGTTACATTTCCTTCAAATTAGATCATGGAGCTGAATTGCAACCTTTATGAAAACAGAGAGATGGAAACGACCGCCAGGCGTTAGCCTCAAATCACCCACCAGCTCCTCTGAAAGCTGCCTATAGCCTCAGTTAAATATATTTATCAAGTTAACTGTCAAAACCTTTGCTAGCTTTGGTTGAAAAAGGGCTCTGAGGCCACATTTTCATCAGCATTGAGCTCACTCAACAGAGAACATGGATGGAAATAAAACTCTTTTTACAACAGCCAACATCAACAGGAGCCAGGACATTTAAATAAATGGGACACTTTCATCCAATCAGATTTCTGAATTTCCACACCTGTGTCTGCCTTTTTAATCATCGACTCCAATTCCACCAATGCAGTTTTTTCAGAAAAAATAAAAAAACACACACGTGCTCCTGAGGTTCTTAGAGGTTATCGACATATAGAAATTGTGAAGCAGAAACCTACAGGTGAAACGCAATAAAGTAGCCTAATTGGTTTAGATGTTCTGATGGTTTTGAGGTACTAAAAAAATTAAGAAGTAAAAACCTATCTGAAAGAACTGGTGTCAGAATCCAGACCTCGAGGGCCGGTGTCCTACATGTTTTGAGAACAACCAGGTGATCAACTGCAGATAGGACAAGATTTCTGGAAAACCAGCAGGAGACCGGCCCTCGAGGCCCAGAGTTTGATACCCCTGTTCTAGAGTTAGTGTGAACACAGTAAATAAAATCTGACAGACTCTGTTACGCCCTATAGTGCGAAAAATACAGTACAACTCCATAATGTTGGCCTGCAAACATCTCCAACCAGATGAAAGGGAAATCAGAGACACTGAGACAACATTTTATCATAGGAAGTTTCTGGAAATCAAACATTCCAGTGAATTTCAAACCCAACAACCACCTGAGGCACAAACTGGTTCTTTAGATTGCAAGTGCAAAACACTGAGAGACGAGTTAAGCACACAATTCAAGTAATTATCAGTATTGGGCAGAAATGTAAACAAGATTCCAGCCTTCAGGTTCTGGGGGTGGACACCTCTGCTTTTGAGGGGTCTGGATTTATTCAAAGTGACATAAACCCAAACATAAACCAGGACCAAAAGACCTCAAATCACCAGGGAGGGACAGCTGTGGGACCAGTAAGAAGAGAAAAAATGCAAGCTGGTTGGTGTAAACGTTAACCACAGCTCATGAAATAAATCTGTTTAAATAACAGACAAACTCACTTGAAGTGCTGGGACAGAGGAAGATTTCATTCATTCATTCATTCATTTTCCAATCCGTTTTATCCCTTTCGGGGTCACGGGGTTGCCGGAGCCTAACCCGGCTACTCATGGGCGAAGGCAGGGGACACCCCTGGACTGGTCACCAGTCTGTCGCAGGGGCACAGAGGAAGACTTGAAGAGCAAAATGGGTCAACACAGGCACACAGACGCGGATCAGAACCAAAGTTGGCCGAAGGCGAGACGCACTCCAGAAAACTAGGTAAGCTAGTGGAATACAGTGAGGAAAAAAGTATTTGTCAGTCACTGACTGCAATTTGTCCTACTTAAAAAGTCGAGCTTGGTCTGTAGTCCTGTAGTGTTCATCATCGATACGCTTTATAGAACATAAAGAAAAATCCCCAAAAATTATCAAGAAATCCCCATGTCCATCCCTAGGTCTTCTTGTTTTCATAGTTTGAAACAATGATGTGTGCTTTTGAGACATACTACACAAAAATAACAGATATGGTAGGAATACATGTGTAGAATGTGCATGAATGACACCACACTAAAGCTGTGATTCATGCCTCAAATTTGCGTTGGACTCCTCTCTATGGATGCGCAATCAAATTTTCATCCTGATCAGTCCATGAAAGTATTGACTGTATATCTCAATGACAATGTATAGAAGACACAGATGACGTTCAGAGATCAGGTTTATTTATTGTACCGGACAGAAACATCAGTAATCACGTCTCCATGTCTGGGTTCATGAGATCATTAGGAGACTCTACCAGCTTCACCATTTACTGCAGGAGCTGCGCCTGAATGACGGATGACAGCCGCTTTCAGCGGTACTTCAGTCTCTTTGTGACCCAGTTTGACGACTTGCTGTCCCGCATTAGTGCAAGGACGGAAAAATAAAAATAAAATTAGACAATCTTTTTCTTGTTGTTTTGATGTAAAAATGTTCAGGAGGAGAACGATCAGATTCTCTACAATGTTTGTTTTGAACTCCACCCACTGATTACGCCATCAACACGTCACGTGACAAAGCAAATCTGTGATTGGTTGACGCGATTAGTCTTCTTTGCTCTAGTTCAGTTTTTTTACTTTGCAATGCGCCGCGATGCTCAAATCTTGCTGCAAAACACACACTGCTGCTGGATTGACACGTCGCAGCTGATGCTCAGTTGCAGGACCTTAGATCAGACCTGTACATTGACCTCAAATTGAAAATGGACGCTCCTGAAGCAGCCTAACACTACTTCTTATGCTAACACTGATTCTAGAAACTTGTGTCAAACCAGGTCAAATGTTTGCTTTCCTTGAAACTCACTGCTGCAACAGGTTCAATGAGATCCGTCTGTAGCCTGATGAGGGTCACAAGAGATCATCCGCCAATGGATAAACAGGAGCGTCTGCATTCCCAAATCAAGAGGCCTTTGATAGATAACACCAGACATCATGTCATTGGGTTTGAAATAAGTTTTGGGGCAGTAGAAGCTTTGCTTTTAAGACAATGGACTGCAGGCTACTCTCTCCTCAGACCAACAGAGTCCATTAAAACCTGTAAAATACTGGTAAACACCGGCTTTTAGTACGTTAAAAAATGAGTTTAGAGTCATCAAACCAGGCAGACGAAGACCAAAAACAAAGAGAAATTGACAAGTTTGTCACTGAATGCGATATCCATTGAACTCCATCCTGTTATTGTTATCTGTGCTTTTCTCTGTAAACTGCTGTCGCTACGAGTAGCAGCTGTTAAATAAAGCATGAGGTTACAGTCAGCTGACAAGGTGCAACACATGACAAGCAACGGCTGTAACCGCCCCAGAACACAGAAGTAGACATCCTTTTTCTCCAATGAAACCCAACAGGACCAGCAGCAGGAGTTTGGATCATACAGGAGAGGGGACCAAACAACAGGTCTTAAACAGGATATTCAGCACAGAGGCTCCTCTGTCAAGACCTGGCGCTCCATCTGCATGCCAAGGACAAAGAGGCTCTTTGGAGGCAATTATGTTGTAGACGGTAAAGACAGATGGTTTGAGGTCCAGTCTCGACTTTCCTGGTATCCTTGACTCTCCTCCACCAGGTTGTTTTAAGGGAGTTCACTCGTATGATTAAACCAGCCCACATGCTGCCTGCAGTCAACAATGACCTGACTAATCTACGTTTCGCATGTGGTTGGGTCAGGGTCGCAGGAGATGACGCACAATACGAATGACTCCAGAGCTTCAACAGCTGGAGGCTTTTTTTACCGTCCAGTAACAATAAAGTGAAAAAGTTACTCGTTTCTCAAAGGAAATTCCCTTTTCTGTTGGAATAAAGCAGCCTTTTGCATAAAACCCAAGAGCTTTTTTAAGAACCCAAAAAGCTGATGGTCTTGTTGACTTTAGTTCTCTGTATGAGGTAGTCTAAACTCTGCCCATCCTCATACGATTGATGTGCGGGGGTCCTTCAAAAGCTGATGGGCATTATTTATCCATTTGATTCCCAAAGTACTCCCTTTGCTTCCTAATTTTGTCTAAAAAGAGGGTTGGGTTTAGTCAGTAATACTCATTCTAACATCCACCTGTGGAATTCTATTCATTTCTAATGTTTAGCTTAATGGTTTAATCAATATATTTATCTTTTTATTCTCAATTGTTTTGGATTTGAGTTAACGTTTCAAATGCTTTTTTTAAATTAATTTATCAGAAATGGAAGTGAAGCATCAGAACCTTAGTTAGGGTAAACAAAACCAAAGTTACCATGAGAACGAACCCACCAGGACAGTCTTTGGTACGTTCCACTGCATTTAACTGACTTCTACACCTGGCTTGTTGAATTTCCTTCACTTTTCATTCACTAGACTTTAGAATGTTTTAAAGGAAAAGTTTTTGCATGTTATTTTTTAATTACCCCCTCCGATATTCTACCTGCTCCCCGTAGTGCATGGGGCTGGCTGCACAATGGCTCCAGGCCTGGTTGGGAATTGCTTCTACAGAGCACTTCATCACTTTCAGTTTATCATATTTATTGAATCTTTTTATTTTGTCCTAAAAATTAAAGGAAATCAGCCCATCAATGCAAATATGTCTTTACCTGGTCTGGCTCATTTTGGGGGTTTAAATTACCTGGCTTCACCACAAAGTATAGTGGTACCATAAGGTGTATTTTTTTTTAAAGATTCTGCTGTTCTACCGTGTTGTTTTTGACAGAAAACAAAAACAATGGCGTTTTCTGCTCACATTGGTTAGATTTGGTAGAAATCCCACCTGATTTTCCCATAATGCCAACAAAACTTCAGATGTTTTCACGCTTTTAGGTGGACGTGTCCACCATGTCAGACCGTAGGAGGGTAAAACATTGAATGAATCCTCAAAAATCTTAAACGAGGTAGTTCATTAGCCCGCTTTCAACACCTGTACTGGCCTACATAACCACGCTGTGAAATGATGCAGGAGCTCCGCCTCACGAGGCAGAGCTTCAGGGTTTGCTGTTGCCTTCAGGTGGTCACGGGGTGATGCAAGCAGCATGCAAAGACGACAGCGAGGGTGAAAACAAGCCCGCTTCCCCTCACAGGAACGCCACTTTCCGAGAGGTTCAGCCAAACTCTCCTGTCAGGCCACTCCGAGGGCCCGGCGTCTCCTGAGAGCAATTATGGGCCATTCGGGCCAGGACCAGCCGAGAAACGCACACATCTTTAGGGGAACGCCATCAATTATTTCCAAGGATCCGAATCGAGTGACAGTCTGTTGGCAGTTCTAGCTTTAATCCTTATGTTGTGTTCCGGTCAAACCGGAGTACAATATTAGGATTAAAGAGAAACATTTATGCAATTCAGATGGACTCCCGCTGCTGGAACATAATTAACTCCCCAAACTCACGCCTGCTGTAACCATATTCAAGCAAACGCTTGCATCCGTCACTCCGCATCGGCGTGTTCACATACTTTCTTCTCCCTGGCAGCCATCTGCCTTTTCCTTTTCACTTGGCTCCGGGCGATGCTGGCAAACTTCCTGGCCACGGTTCGAGGGCGGCTGATGGGGATGGAGTGCCTCTCGGCGCCCTCCACGGGCGGGACGATCTCTATGGCCGTGATGCACTCGTCGCCGGCCTGCTTGGTCACGATCTTGATCTTGGACCACCGGGAGGCGGGGTTGACTTTGGGGATGGCGGAGTTGGATGTTGTTGAAACAACCGGGGCAGGATTTGTTGGAGCCTAAAAGAAAAGGATGAATTTAGACGTTAACAGCTCCTTTAAAATGTAACCGGAAGTAATATTTACAGGAGAACAATTTTATGTTATTTGTCACATTTAAAAAAAAAACTATAGGCAGAATTGCCATCAATTTTTACAAGTTTTTAAATGATAAAAACGAAAAATGTATTAAATAAAAACAAAGTTTTTCCAATCTACAATTTGTTGCATTAGTGAAGTTGTTGCAGAAATGTTCCAACTGTTAAACAAGTGTGTTTTGTGCAGATTTAAAAACACTTCCAGAAAAACTAATGTATTCTCTTTTACACACTTATTCTATAGATTAAAATGATACTTCCTCATAAAACAACACTTCTTATTTATGTTTTTCCATCTACAGTCATTTCAACTTTATATCAACAAGTTTAACAACTGATTTATGCATCAAATTCATTAAAATACATATTTAGTTTGAAATGATACCCAGTTTTAGTAAAGAAAGGCAAACAAAGTAGACAGAATAATAAATCCCAAACTGGAAATACTCTGTCGTTTGTCTATTTGACAATTTTTAGTGTGTTAAAACAGAGACATGAAGACATATTGATCCTCTTTTTCAAACTCCTGATCGATCAGGATCATTTCTGCCCAAAAAACATCTCCAAACATGAGGAATTGCTCCTTAACAAACACAATTTACACTTTCCAAAGCATAAAAATGTTGACGTTCTCCTCTGGTTTAGAGCTGGCGTTGATGATGGATCGACACACCTGTGAACACACTCATTTAGACATTCAGGCTAATTCTCCTACATACCGCGATCGGGGCTGAATTCTCTCAGTTCTCCACTTCTTTAAACAAACACTAAACCTCAAAGACTCTTTAAGGATTCACAGATAAAGAGCACAAACTCACTAAAACACTTCCACAGTCAGAGCTTTCAAAGCTTTCCCCTCACAAGCATGAGTCAATGGTCGTGTCCGAATCTCTCCTCACTGCTTGGTGCACTTTTTGGGCGTTTTTTTCCAAGTGTCCGAAATGTCCAGAAGTCTCAGTGAAAAACCAGTGTGCATCGATGGTCACTCGATTGCTCTAGACTGAACGAACTTTGATGAATCAGGGGTTTGGTAGAGATGAATGAGATGTGTGTCACAGTGAGCAGAGGTTTGTTGGATGTCATATTGCTCTGAGTCCAACAGCATCACTTTGTCTTTAGCTGTGTGACAGCTCGACGAAATATGTTTGCCTCAAGACAAAACCACAGCAAGAAGGGAAAAGACGCATGTTCTTCTGCTTTTGAAAGGTTCACAAAAGCTTCTGTTTTAGAGCAACGGTTACATTCTCACTAATAGAAATATTTGTCAAATGAAAATGAATTTGTTGCTTTTAAAAAGAGACATATTTAAATATAAAGGTCATTTAAATATTTTAAATACTTCAAATGAAATAATCCAGAATTTCACGCCTTTATTCACTCAAATAGCTGGTTTCAATGCGGACTTGAAGGCATTTTTCCAGCGCGCAGCGGCTGTTCTCCTTCCCCGATCCGTCTGAAGACGACGTGGACAGCAGGCGGGCCGCTTTAGAACCAGGATTTTCTGGGACAAAGTCCTGCTGCTGTAAAAATCTGCACTCAATGTTTTTTTTGTTTTTTTTTTTATTGCCCTGCTGATAATACACAAGACTTCCCCCCCAAAATAGACGCCATCTGTAGTGGAGCAGATGTTGATCTGAAACCTTTGCGTACTTTTTGACGTTCATTTGTCCTTTAAGACACAAAGCTGCCCTAACCATGATCGATGCTGGATTCTTAGCCCACCAAAGATCACCATTTGAAAATATTTAATCAACTTTTGGTTCCAGTGGACCGTTTTTAAACATGACTTTACTTTCGTGACCTCAGAGTTTCGTGTTTACCCACTAATGTTATTTCCTGGATCGTTCTTGTGGACCTCGTTGACTCATTTATGCTCAGGAGTGTCGTCTCAGAGCGAGAAGACGACAATTTTTTAATAAAAATGTCCACAATCTTTATGGTTCATCAGGAACACCTGGTTTCCATGAACTCAGTCCGGTTCTAGACCCTCTCCCACATGAATATTTCAACACATTTACTCTTTAGTCAGCCGTTATTTTTGCTCCAACTCCAAATGTTCTGAGATCTACAGCAACGGTACCTTTAAAATAAGCTCTTTTAGTGAATAAAAATGAAGAAGAAATGATTTATTCTTCTGCTAAGAATCAAAAAGTCTTTAGTTTTTCATTTAAATCAAAGAAAATGTGCTTTATCCTCTCAGAAATTGTTCAAACATGCTTCTATAAACGTGACTGTTCAGACATTTGGTTCATCTTTGCAGACCAGTTAGACGTTCCTCTTTCTGCCGGTTCTCCACAGAACTTTTATCATTAATGAAATGTGTGACAGGAAGTGGACACAAACCTCAGACGTGATCTCGAGCTTGTTCTTTGTTTCTGTGGGAGGGATGAAGGCTGTGGACGAATCGTTGGAGCTTTCCTTCTCCTCCTGGAAAAAACAAGACGGATTTGGTTGGAGGAACATCTGCAGGTATGCCGGACCAACACCTTTCATTTACGGGGGGTTAACTCCTATGAACCCCAGATCCCAGAAGAGGATTTTTGGTTGTCCAGGTTCGTGGAGGGTCATAGAGACGAGTGGCGGCATCTTTAGGGGAGCAGAGCTGTTTGTTGAGGTTCGGGTGGCCACCTTAAGGGGCGTCGTGAAAACAGAATGTACCATTGTTGTGCGTGGTCAGTCAGAAAGCCAGTACTCACTCCTGACTAGTGTGCTACATTAGGGCACCGTACGACACCGCCACCGGTACGTCATAGATGCATGTAGCGCTACGTTCACACCAGGGTTCACTTTCAATGAAACGTCTAAAAAAGTAAGTTTTTACGCCAGTTTATGGTCTCTACGTACTAAATGCGAGGTCATTGAAAGTTAAAGCAGTTGAACTTGGACCAATCAGGATTTGGGAGTGATGTTAGAATGGTGTGGTTTTTAGTTGACAGGAGCACCAACTGTTTGAAAATAGATTACGAAGGGGAAATTCATCATTACGGCTTTGCATTTGTACCGCTTTGACCTTTCACACCAACACGCCGTATGCTAAAAGTTCAGGACGTTCTACATGCCCGCAGCATGGCTTACATTATCCTGACAAATGCTTCAGCTTCTGCTGCAGATCTTCTCCCCCTTTTCATGCAGCAGCTGCTTCACCTGTTCTGCCACAGAACCCCGTGGTGGCAGATGTTTGGCTTCCTTCCCACTCTGCAGACGGGTTCCTCTCACCATCTCCATCTTCGTTCGGCTCCATTAGACGGACGCTTTCATCATCTGAAGCTGGAGTTTGACGCGCCGTCGCTGCAGGCAGACGCCGGCTGAGCCTGTCACTGACGTTCTCTAAACGCATCTCCGTACGAGAAAACTCCCTGACTGACAGGAAACTCTTTTGGGAAAATGCTCAAAGTTTGAGAAACATCTTCTGTCTCCAAAGTCATCCCTCCGTGGGCGTGATTACTCCCCATTATGTTGAAAGTCTTACAGAAAAAGTGTCAGGAGGCGAATATGGAGGAGCTAAATGGAGGAGCGAGGATCTGGTAGAACCCGGTGGTGCTTTAATCTCCAACTGTTTTCATCGACAGGATGTTTTCATCCTCCATCATTTTTTACTTTTCCACCTTAACCAAAATCCAACTCCACATGAGAAGGTTGTGCATTTCTCAAACCTGATTTGCCGGGTCATCAGAAGTACCTGGGTGAGTCTGGGGCTGGGTTGTCCTGGGGGTTCTGACTGAGCAGGTTCTGGTTCCTCCACCCTGCCGTTCTTCACGGTCTCTATGGCGGTGGTGGTGGAGTCCACGCTGAGTTTGGGGGTGCAGCGAGGGCTGGGCTGCGGGCTGGTCTCGTTGTTGTTGTTCTGCTTGATCAGGTGACTCTTGATGAGGTTCTGAGTTCTGGGGGAAAAAGTGGAACACAAAAAGTCTTTGATTTCTTAAACCGTAGACAGAAGTCCAAAGCTGCTTCTGCTTCTAGGTAGACCACTGATGCTAGTCACTGACTGGATATGAGACCTGGACTGAGTGACTCCTCAAACAGGAAGCGCCTGCAAAATTGTTAGCACAAACATTTGTTTCTGTAGTTCAAGTTCTAAAGTGACCAATCAGATGCCTCAATAAAAGTGGGTGGAGCCTGATGGTCCAACAATGACAAAGTTTGACGGGTTTCATGTAAGCCTGCTTTTAGATGGTAGGGATGTTGCCGTCCGTCAAGCTCTCTCTTGATTGGTGAGAGTGGTTGCCATAGAAACTATGCCTCAGACCGACTCGGACCAATCGCTGCTTACTGACGGTGTCTGAATTGTGAAAAAAAATGGCCGCTGAATGGACAGGAAGTGAATTATTTCCAGTTCTCTGATACAGTCAACGGTCTTGGTCCAGTTTGATGCTATAAACCATGGCTCTATGCAATGAGTAATGATGAAAGTAGGACAGAAATACATTTGATGATATTTCTTTTAAATTGTTTTGTTAGCACGTTGGTTTTATTATTTGATAAATGTGTTTTTATGGAAAGCGATGTTTCAATGTCTCTTCGGTCGATCTTGGGTTTGGCCATCGTCATTCATTAAAGTCCAGTTATCATTATTGTCATATTTGAGTGTAAGGCTCACAAATACAACTGCCACTGAGCGATGGGGAGGTGTCGGCAGAATCTTCAAGTTGTAAAAATGCAACTGCCGCTTCCCGTTTACAAATGCTGCCGCGCGGCCACCTGCTGAATTTCCTGGAAAAACTTGAATTTAGGTCGTTGCACAGCGGCATTATGGGATATGCGACCATAGTCTGAGGAAACTTGTTCTCCACGTCTGAACCATTATTTGACCTGATCCAGCTTCTACGTGCTTTCAAACAGGAAGACATTTTAAGAGTTTCTACTAAATGGATTCAAACCCACAACTTCCCAGTCTCAGGCCGAACACTGCACTACTAGGCCACAAAGTTGGTGACCTTTAGATAGATTCCTTGCCGTTCTGCAGCAACCCGTTCATATGACTTCCTTCAGCACATCTTCATTTTTGATAATGCAGCTTCATTTACTTGTTTATTTTTTGTTCAAAAACATTTTTTTAAAAAAAGCTAAAATAGAAGAATTTTGAGACCAAAATGTTAGTGGGAGACAAATTTATGAGCAAGCATATTAATGACTGACCTTTTCTGTTTTTGTACTAAAGGTCATGAATCAATCGGATGGACCTGCAGCAGAAAACTGTCTAGAGGGGATAAAGACGGAGGAGTTTAGCTTCAGTTTGGGGATTATTTACAGATGAGGTACAGTGTTCAACATGGGGGAGGGGCCACTCAGTCCGGTTCTCAGATACAGTCAATGGTCTGGACGCCGTTTCGTCTCCGTGATGACGTAAAGATGTTTTTGGATTGTGGTGGCTAAACAGGTGAGTGGGCGGGATCATCTCTATTTCGTAAACAACACTTGTCTGTGAACAGTATTTCAAAATAAAGCTGGATTTATCACACTGGGACTTTTCCAGTCCCCATCCTAAAAGTGGACTCATTTATAGAACTGAATTCCATTAGAGAACATGGCGTCTGTCCAAACCCAGAAATGTTCGGGCTTAAGAAACAATTCCAGGTGCGTTAAATCCCGCACCGCATGCTCTCACGCCGTCGTCCATCAATCAGCTGTAGATTAATAGATGCGTTTTTCACAGAAGGCGGAAAAAAAACAACAATTTAAAGAGGTACATGGATAAAACATCCAGGATAACGTCAAAATCCTAGTCTGATTGTCTCATTCTGGATTATTTGGATCCACATTTGTCAAAATAAAGACAAGAAGCCACAGCCAAGTCCATCCGAGTGTGGATATCTCAGATAAATTCACATTTATAGGCTCTGGCATCACAAATCGCAGCAGCGTAACTAAACTCCTGCGCTGGAGCAGCTTGGTAGATCCCGCTCCTCAGAACAATGTTCCGAGAGCGTAAAAAAAAAGACTCGTGAGAGTGGAAACGTGCTCCGTGACCCCCCAAACGTGATGCTGACTGATTATTATTATATGTAGCAGTTCTATGGGTGTTCTTGACTGTAAGGAGCCGGAGAGTCAAGACGTCCTCTGATTGGCTGATTCTGCTCTAGTTTGGCTTTAATTGGTCAATTTAAATAAGCCAATCTCAAAGCTACTAGATCAGTTTTGATCAAAACTGTATTTACTTTACTCATCATTTATACTTAAAGTCCTCCTATAGCATGACTTTAGTGTATATTTGTCAGAACATAATTATAAATGGGTTTTATCCAAAAAAGTCACAAATTAGAAACTGAATTTGCAGTAATATTTTGAAATGTTGTGACAGTTACTTCTAAGCTGTAACAAAGTACAGATTACTTATTACTGTTTCTTGATATCACAGTCTCTGAAGATGTACTTGATTAGACGACTCACCTATTATTTTAGGAGAATTCTATCAGAAAAACTGCAAAAATATAAGAAAAATGTTTGTTGTTCATTTTTACTAAGGTGGGGCCAGGAAGCTGTAAACACTGCGATAAGACGGTTCCATAAAATCCTCCTGTAATTTCTGAGCCTCACTGAACACATCTTCAAATCCTGTCAATTACCTCTGTTGCCATGACAGCGAGGTTTCCTGGGTTCTCATTGGCAGAAACAGAAGGAGGTTAATGAGGTTAATTAATCTGTGACTTCCTGTGT
Organism: Adrianichthys oophorus; assembly: GCA_036245035.1. Taxonomy (NCBI): domain Eukaryota; kingdom Metazoa; phylum Chordata; class Actinopteri; order Beloniformes; family Adrianichthyidae; genus Adrianichthys; species Adrianichthys oophorus. The sequence continues at coordinate 305,462 of BSAI01000100.1, forward strand.
CTGCACTTCTGACTGAGAAAAGTCGTTTTTTTAACGGTTTTGGAGACTAAAGCCTGGAATATCAGAGTAATAAATGTAACATCTTTAGATCAACATTAAACTGTTGTGATGCTGAACTTTCTGCAGTTTTTTTGTTCTTTTAGGACCATAAAACCTTCCTAAACACTCAAGCTCTTTCTGCTTCTTCACAGATACACTTATTTTGATTTTCTCCAAGGCTTTATGTTATTTTAAAAATAATTGTTCACTTTGTTTTTGTGTGATGAAAAAACAAGTAAAATTACAACTTTTTCACAGAATTTTCTGAGATTAGAACAACATGAAAAAAAGTAATATTTACGAGATTAAAGTCAAAGTAAACGTACAGTCCAGGAATATGCTCCAGAGTCGCCAAGAGGTTCCGAACTTTTTGTTTGTGAAACAGTTTAATCTGAGAAAAAATTTGATCCAGATGAGTCTGTACAAAAAACACTCTATGCTAACTCGACTGGTCTTGAACGTAGCTCGACAGCTGAGGGTGGAGATCCTCAAAAACTTCCTGATCCTTTGGGGTTTGAATCCCTGTTTTCATGAGTGTTCAAATCCAGTTTTCTCTGCTGCAGAACATTTACTTTGGGTTCCTTCTAAATATTTTGTCGTTTACATGTGTAAAGTTCATTTTATTTATCAGATCTATTGTGTAAACATCAATCCCAACATTCTACTTTTTAAGTTTTAAGTAAAAAAAGATAATTTTTTCACATTAAAAGCCTAAAAAATCCTTTACATTTAACACATTTTACATTGCATTTTGACAGACACAGTGAAAATATTTTGCATTTTCTCTCCTCTTATTTCCGGTAAGAAATGATAAAATTCTTTTTTTTCTTACTTCTTCTCTTTCTTTTCAGGTTTGTGTTTGGAGACTCGGCTCCTGGAGGCCAGGGAGATGTGGATGTACAGGACCGTCATGATGACCACGGGGAGATAAAAGGCTGCGATTGCCGTCCCGAACGTCACGGCTGGGTTGGAGAGAAACTAGAGGCAGGAAAGGAAGGCAGGCGGGTTACTTTTCTGAGAGATGAAGAGATAAAAATCCCTCCCAAACGGGAATGAAACTCAAACAAAAAAACTGATTTATGATTGCGACCTCCGAACTGCAGCTGAGGACACGCCCCTCTCTGCTAACACCCCACCATTTTCTCTGTCACATCAGTGGGGTCGTCCTGCTGGTCTTTTGTCTGCAACTGTTGACGTCTGCAGCTTTTCAGCTTACTCTCAATATCCGACCAACTTCAGAAAAAGAAATGGGCGTGGCTTAAGCCCCTTATTTCCGTGAAGCGTTCAAGCATAAAAACAGCACTAACAGGTCAGCAGAGGCAGGGCTGAATGCTGGGAGGCTGAGCAGCCGTGGTCCAAAGGAAACTGATGCTCTGAAGCGCGAAAAACTAACTAAACGGGGAAGAATCTGGATTCTATAAAAACACCAGAAGGATTGAAACCAAATGACTGGTTCATCAAGCACTAACGGGCTTCTTGTGCACTCTACAGGATTGGCCAAAAGTGAAAAACCTGTGCGACACGCCTGCGTCGTAACTACTTCATCCATACATGTTGTATTAGTGTTCATTATCACCTGCCGTCCGCAGCAAAAATGTGTATAAAATAACATTTCGTCTCTACGGGTTCACAGCGTTCTACAACCTTAATATTTCGTGCGTGTGCCCCAAACAGGTTTTTTACCCACAGACTGGTAAGGCTGAGTATGGACCACAGCTTACTGCCCAACTGCCAAGACGAACCCGATGGCTGGCTTACAGCCTAAACTGATAGATATCCACAAGTCGACATAGAACATAAAAAAACGACAGAATACCATCGCTTTTATGCAGTAATCAAGGAAAAACGGGAACTTAAATATTTACAACTGATCCAACATTTCTCTTGTATTCCAGTTCTTCCCACTAATGATAACCTGGATCAAATGATTCCATTTAAATATCAACCAAACATACCGTTGGCAGCAAATAAGGCAGCTGGAAAACCACCAGGATAGGTAGTAGTTATTTTCAGATGCACATCATGTAAATCCCAGCAGACGATGTTGGATTGTTGTGAGTTAATTACTTTTCTCTCACTAATAATGGGCATCCAACTAGCATTTGTTTTTATTTTGAGCTTTTAAGCCGAGTTTTCCTTACAGCACATCAGTGTTTTCAACCAATTTCTTTCAAAAAAGGGTGTATAGAAACATCTCAAATCTTTTTCCTGGAGGCTAATTGAGATGATGGAGTTAATGGAGAATGACAAACGTGTGAAAAACAAAATGTTTTTTTCTCTTCTCAATAATTTACTGAGTGACAGTTCAATTACTTTAAATTAATTAATTAATTAATTAACTTTAAAAAAAATTAAATAAGATTATTTAAGGCCTCCCCATATCCATTTTTTACAAATGTTTTTCTTCTCAAAAACAACGTCATCCTTGATTGGATCAGAAATAAAGGGAATACCAAATCTTTTTGAGTGTAGTTCAGGTCTAAATTTGTGCTTTTCCCAACCTGTGTTCAAGGCAACTAATGACGCGTATCCAGAACACCACAGAGGGCAGAGCAGTACACATTGTACCTGGATGTAGCATTCTCCGGGTGGTACGGTCCGCTGCCCAACAATGAACTGCCAGAATAAGATAGCAGGAGCCCACAGGATGAAAGACAGGATCCAGGCTGCTGCGATCATTAACCCCGCCATCTTCGTCGTCCTTCTGGTCGGGTACGTCAGCGGTTTGGTGACGCAGAAGTACCGATCAAAGCTGATGATCAGTAAGTTCATCACTGAGGCGTTCGACACAACGTAATCTAAGGCTAGCCACAGGTCGCACACCACCGGCCCGAGCGGCCAGTACCCAACGATGATGTAGACGGTGTACAGATTCATGCTGAAAACACCAATGATCAAATCGGCACACGCTAGGGAAAATAGGAAGTAGTTGTTGACGGTCTGCAGATGCCGATTCACTTTGATGGACAGCATGACCAGAATGTTTCCTGTAACAGTCACAAAGCTCAGAGACCCCGTCACCAGAGCGATGAAGAACATCTCCAGAGTTTTGTATGGACTTCCTCCAAACACTTCAACGTCGGCGGCCAGGGAGCAGGATGCCGAGTCGTTGGCGGAGCCATTACACGAAGCGTTGGAGAGCAGGTCAGATGACTGGTTGACCAAAGACCCTGAAGGAGGAGAGACAAAAAACAAGACCAAGGAAAATCAGGTGAAACGGTCGATGTACGTTCAACAACAGCGCAGATTTCTTTTGGTTTACCAGTATGTCACACTCATCTGAAATAACACTTCAGTGGATGCATATGAGAGTGGGTAAAACCAGGAATGGAACCACCAACCAATCTGTTCGATTTGAGACTTTATCTGAAGCCAAAACTCAAGTCTTGAGTTGTGTCTGCTATCAGAGAATTAAGACTTGATCTAAATCTACAGCAAAAGACTTGTGTCTTGACTTTGATTTGCAATAAAAGACTTGAGACTAGATTTAAAGCTAAAAACTCAAGACTTGACTTGAACTTTTAACTTATGAGCATTGCTGCCTTCGTTTTTCTTGATTGGCTAAAAACTGTCGCTTCGTCAGCAGTTCTTAGAGCATGAAATGCTTCCGTTGCAAATCCCACATCGGCCCTCGGAGCATCAGCGCGGGTTCTCCAGACTAAACTCCTGCTGTACCATCAATTATTCATGCATCCATTTCCTATACCTGCCTCATCCTCGTTAGAGTTGTGGGAAGACAGAGTCAGTCTCAGCTTTAATGGGGCAGAAAGGCAAAGTCACCTGCTGACCTCACATCCAAGTCTTCGGATAACAACGCCTGAAGAAAAGCCCCAAAAGTTCCTACAAACACGACAAAGTGTCTCTGCTGTGAAGCCACATCAGTTGTGGCTCATTACAGTAGGATGATTGATGATGTCATTTGACCGTATTAATAAAAAGCATCCATAAGGCAGTTTGTCTCAGCCTGTTACATTTAGTCATATCCTCTTCATTGATCGGCTGTGTGCGCTCTTTGTTTCTGTTGACACGAGGAAGTGCACGTGGACCGCGCGCCTTCAGTCGCTGAATTACAAAAAAAAACAGCCTCAAAAACATGAAGGCGATTAAAATTAATTACAAAACACTTTCATGCTCGTTAATGGAGCAAGCGAGATTTCAGGCAAACGGGGATATTGGAAATTAAAGCGTTCCCTCCAAACAACCGTGGTGCGCGGAATCATTCCGATGTAGGTCACTGCTTCAGCGCGGCGTATTGTTCTTCCAGCAGGATGCTGAGTCCTCACACTGATTCTGCTATTAATTCCACATTGACTCAACACACCGACCGGCTGCTAGTCATAGCAACTCATTAACTTTAACTGCAAAATGGCAACAGTTGAGTTATTCAGAAAATGCTCTCGGTCCGCCAAAAATGAGAAGATAGCAGTCCGGTAAGCAGGAAATGAAGGAAATGAACTGAATAATAGTCAATAAAAACTCTTCGAATGAAATCAAATAAAAAAAAGGAGGCATGGTTCTGTTTTAACTGTGCTGGTATTTAAAAGCACATACTTTTATTTTTGCTGAGTTTTACAAGATATTTCATGATAATGCCATCAAAAAGTTCACATGTAAACTCGTTAACCATATTAGCATCTTCACAATTCCTTTAACTCCCAATCTTGGTGGTAGCCCGTAAAATAACAGACTGCTACATACCGCTAAAACAAATATTACTGTGACAATGTTAATTATTATTATTAACAATACAAAAGTCTGACAGTACTACACATTTGTCATCAATTAGCTAGCTAGCTGATTGTTTTTTTTTTTTTATACTTGTGGTGTCCAACAGCTGAGCAAACAGATATGAGCCTCTTGTGTTAGACAGATTTTACTGTTACAATTGAGGGTTTTAAGTTTTTGTATACAAAAGGTGTATATTTGTATAAACCCCTTTTGTAATTTAAGCTAAACTTTATTTATATTGATAATGTTTGTGTCCTTTATGATGGAAAAGAAGAAGGGGGAAGAAGAGAGAGACACACTCAGATGTTACAAACATACCTTTTCACATATAAACTGCCAACATGCACACAATACAACTACAGTTCACACACACAATTATGCATACAAACCAACACATGTAAAGCATTTCATTCTGTCACGCACACTAGTTTTGCAAAGGTGAACTGACACCTGTGCTCAGGTGAGTGTTTATATTTTGCTGAGGTGGATGATAGAATGTAAAAAAAGAAAAAAGGAGGAAGAGTTCCCAGCCATCCCCGCCCTCAAGAAGACCCAAGAAGAGTAAGCTAGCTTGTTAGAACCGTTTGCCACATTAGAATCACTGGAAGTGTTACCCGTGTTAGAAACATTAGCCACTTTGGAAGCTTTAGCCACATTAGATGCATTAGCCAAAGTAAAAATCTTAGCCACATGAGATATGTTAGCCGCATTGAAAGTGTTAACCACATTGGAACCATTAGCCATGTTTTAGAAACTTTAGCCATGTTAAAAGCTTTAGCCACATTAGAAGAGTTAGCCACGCAAACATATTCACGGCTACACATTAGTTGTGTTAGCGGCTTCACAACCTTGTTTGAAACTTGTAAAAAAAAACAACAAAAAAAAAAAACAGAATTTTTTACAGAATGCAGTGTACCTCTCAAAATCACTTCAACATAAGTAAACACAACCAGAATTCAGCTAAGCGTTCTGGGTTACAATGTGCACTGTCTTTTTTGAACAAGACAAGGGTGGGGGTGGGGTGTTTCTAAAAGGCTGGAAACCAATATTGAGATACATTTTTATAAGTTATTGCTCCAGTAGATAGAATGATACTCAATTGAAACCTGACAAAAGTTTCCAAAGAGCGATGTAACTCCAACCATGAACCTAAAGAGCTTCTACCGACACCTTTACCAACCATCCCTGTGTTTGGTCATGGATGTTCATTGAACTTAAAAAAAATCAGTTTTTTAGATCAACAATGACATGAAACAAGAACCCACAACTTCTGCCACCAAAATGAAGCAAACAGTTATAAAACAGCTAATCCTGCTTTGACTCTTTGTTTGATGTTCTACCAAAGTTCTGCTGCCGTTTCCTCCCCCTCATGATGAGCGACGGTTTGGTGACACACTGATGTGGGCTGGCAGCTTGTTCTGCAGCCAAAGTGTGTTGGTCACTCTGACACAAATATATCCCATCATATACTGTACATGTTTGCATAATGATAGAGCAGCTCATAGAGTCAACACGATTACCTAAGACAGCTCATATGAGTTTAGACAGTTTTAACTCTTTGAATGTTCAATTATCCTGTGAATGCAGAATCCTAAAACTGTTTTACCATCAAATCACCATCTGAGCTCCATCATTCACATTAAATATATCGTATTTTCTGCTTATTCAAATCCAATTATTATACAAACATGATTATTATAAATAAAGTTTAGCCTCAAATACAAAAGGGGTTTATGCAGATATACACCTCGTGTTTCAGAAGGTTCATAACTCCCCATTGTATCAGTAAAAACACAAGAGGCTTTCAGCTCTGATCTGGTTGCTTAACTGCTGCAACGGACAAGAAAAAAAATATATACATAAAAAAAAAACAATAAGAAAAGTACATTATCAAGGAAATCCATGCTAAAACAATGAGGGGAGAATACATGTATGCAGTTTTAGTACAGCATTCTATATTACGTACATTTTTGCCATAAATGTGTGTAGAAAGAGAATTGTTTGATTTTGTGTTGAGTCTCAAACACTAGTCCCTCTATTGTTGATTACAGCCAAAAAATGTTGTATTTTTTACGAGATTGTTTTTCCGAAAGGTTTCAAATGCATCACTTTCATTAAAAAAAATCATAAAATTCCACAAAATATTATGCCTCAACATAAAAAAACGTCTAAAAAAGTGTAAAATCTTCCAAGCTGGACAGAGCGGTAGAAAAACAAAGTGTTGATCTTAATGAGATATTTTTATTGATCAGCTTCATTGATCTCAGGGAAGAAGAGAAAAAAACAAGTGAGAATCCTTTTCTTCTGTGGTAAAATGAGCATTTTAAAGCACTAAAGTCATAAAGTCTTCATGCTCTTTCTGACCTAGGAACTCAACAGTAAATGTCTGGGGAAATCGTTTGACATCTTTTTGTACCCAGATTATATTTCTAATCCCAGTTCATCCACCATCACTGAGCTTCTTCTGAGGCTCCCAGTGAGACTTAAGTGAATCGATCAGTATGTGAACAGTGATGATTTCAAGATCAATTTGTGAATATTATCCAGATTTTTGCCCTGACCATCCGTCTAAGCAAGGTCCCCTGAACCACAGAAGCAGCATCAGTCCAGACCGAAACAACCCGTGGTACCAGAATGTCGGAAACTTTGGAGCTTCAGCCGTTTCCACTAAACATTTTTTTTTTAATCTTTGATCGACAGTTTGATTTCAACCCAGTTTGCGGTGATGAAACGTCACCTGGAAATGACAGTTTGTGGTTTCACTTGCATCCCCTCTAACCCATAAGAAACCGTGTTCATGATTTCAGGCGGTTTCCATGACGACCACATCTGAAGGTTGAAAAGCGAACCGTTTTAGAGCAAACTTAAAAAGTTACAAGAATCTTTCAATTTGGACCATTTTCTAAAATAAAAGCCTGGTTTTTGACAAATGAAGTCAAACATCCATGATTTGCATTTTGCTAAACAGCAACATTAACAGTCTGAACAACTTAAGACAACGTTTGCTTTAAGTCCGATTATTTTACAAATCCCCAGCTCTGCCAAGAATGGATGATTCCCGCCTCCATCCACGCTTGGAAACGAAGCCACAGTGTCATAGGAAGCTCAGCGGGGGGGGACTCTGAGGCAGAAAACGTGCACGCCGTGCACGTCACATTCAGAGACTCCCACCCACCCACACGTTTATCAACAATAGCTATAGAGGAAAACCATCCCCGATGGCCCTCACCATTTACTGCTATGTGTCCCATACCATTACCCGTCGCCCCCTAGAGCCACTACTGCCCCAATCGACCTTACAGCTCACAGCTGTTCTCACACTTCACTCTGAAATGCCCCAAGAAAATGAAACCTGATTTTAAAGCGTTTCCAGACAACTTAAAAAAGTATGCTACATTTATTCAAGCCTTATTTGAGTTTACTCATATATTTATTATCATAAAAACTGTCTTCATTGCCCCGTTTGGGCCCATTTTTGACTTCCAAACTGTACTAACACAGTGGCATGAAAATCACACAAAAAAAACAAATCCAATTAGGAGCATGTATTAGGAACAAACATGTTTAGCAAACATTTTGATTATTATTTAAAATGAACAAAGAAAGTGTCATTTTAAAAAACAAACGGAACTGGTCATGGGACGCTCTGACATGTTGACACTGTAAAACTTTAGGTCGTCCACACCGCCATTTCAATGGGAGTTCCATTACAGCTTCATGCTAAATTCCAGCACATCAAACTTTTGAGCCAAAATAGCCACCATAGTTTTCCATGGCAACAGTTATGAACTCAGGTTGTTTGGGGCTTCAGAATATGTGCACTGAACTTCGTGGTGCACAGAGAAGAGCGGTCAACCTCTGATCAAAAGGTCGCAGGTTTCAACTCCCGTTTTGTCAGCATATGTGTTGAAGTGTCCTTGGGCAAAAAGGGTTGCCGAAATAGATCATTCCACTTCATTTATCTTTTATGGTTTTCATTGTTTCGGGTGAATTATCCTCACCACACTACCGTAGTTTACAGTGACTTTAGTGCATGCTTGCTGTACATGTTTCCAGACCAAGCACATGAACCCATAAACCTTGGAGGAGTCCATCCAAACTTTGAGTCCCGTTCTTCCCAGCCTCCCACTTTTCCCCCTGTCACCTGGACCTTAACAACTCCTCCAAACTCCCGCTTCCCTGTCACGTCCATGACAGCATCACAGCCTTCTCTCACATTAGAACTGTCCGTCTGCAGGCCAGCTCCTGTTTGGTGTCTCCGGCTGCCTGCTCCCCTGACAGCTGCAGACACCAACCTCAAAACACAGGCTGAAGATCGAGATGGTGTCAGTCTGCCCCAGAGGCCAGAGCCACCTAATAATGGGGGATGTCACAACACCCCGAAAACCAAACCTGTGTCAATAACGCTGAAGCACCTAAAAAAAAAACTCATCCCCTCTGTGAAAAATACCAGCTGTGACATTACGTTTGTCAAGTCTATTTATGATAGAAACGCAACGACATATGGGCTGTGGCTAATTACAGAAAGATCTTAACCTAAACGAGTTAAGATTCCTCAGGAAAAATATGCGTTTAATTCTCTTTATCTCTACAATTCTGAAAGGATAAAGTAGAGAATGTCAAAATTCAATGCTAATCACAATGTGTTTGTTTTCATTTGAAGTTGCTTTTACCTCAAAATAATAGATAATGGTGAGTTGTGTTTTTAAACATTTCTATTCAGATTTCTATTTTATTTATAACCCAAATTACTTTACATTCACAGTCCCGTTCACATGCACATTCACACATCAGAAAACAATACAGTACTTTAGTATTTTTTATTCTGATAAGTTTAATGTTATTACTCTAGTTATCCCATGGACTGTTTTAAAATGTCAAAGTGACATAGAGTTGTCAGAAATCAAATTAGGGGTATCTCAAAGTTCTGTCCGTGGTCCTGATTTTTTATGTAACACATTAAGAAAGAGTTTTTTACTGTGATTTCTTCGCAGATGATACAAGTATGTTCATTTCTGTTAAATTTACAGATCTGTTTCTTTAACTGGGTTCATGAAAATTAAGCTCATAAATAACATAAAATTAAAAGTAACAATTATCAAGTTTTCATGTTTTCTGTTTTAAGCAAAGCCAAGTTAACGTGATAAAGTTTGACCAACTTTCACATCAGAACACCTAAAAATAATAATTAAGAAAAGTCGAAATTCTGAGTTTTTAAAAAACAAATTCAAGCTAAAAATCTGCTTAAAATAAAATTGGTAATCTATCAAAAGTAATTAATAAACGATTATAAAATTACTAAGAATTATAAACAAATAATTAAATTAGACAAATATATTTAAAATAGGTCACATTTTAAAGTCGTTTTACATGCATGTCAAAACACCTAAAAACAAGTTTGAAAAGTTAAAATTAGGAGCTTTTAAAACAAATTAGAGTTTAAAATCTGCTTAAAAACAAACCGGAAGACATCCATTTAAATTATTAACAAATTATTAATAAAATAATCATTGATGAATTCTACATAAATTGTATGAGGACGTAAAAAGTTTTAAATAGGTCTCATTTTAGCGTCATTTCACATTTGTAACATTCTTTGACAACTTTGGGAAAAACTTCCAAAGCTAACACTTAAGCTAGTTTACATGCTACAAAACAAAGCTAAAACAACTATCGATCAAAAAATAATTCTAAACCAACCAACCAACTTCAATCCACTGTTTATTCAATCAGGAGTAAAAATTCCTTTTATAGAAAACTGTAACCCAAAGTTAATTTGCGTTAAACTGTGAGAGTTAGTGTAAAGACTGTTAAAAAAGTTTTAAATAAAAACTAATGAAAACAATATATTTATATTTTTAAAGAAAATACAAAACAAAGCTGTTGAATCTCTAATCCAGTCAATTAAGAACTGGTAACCTTAAATCACGTTTAGTATATGTATTTCCCAGTCATTAAGGCGAGCTAAAATAACTTTGCTTCAATCTTCATCTCTTCAGTAAAGGGTTTGATTGTCACGCTTTTATAGTTATTTTTTTTTTTGGGAAGCTACACTAGTTTAATAAAATAAACTAAATAGAAATGTCAATATAAAAATTTTAAAATATTACAGTCGTTTTGGATGGGATGTAATCAGTCGATGACCTGCTAGCGGGTTCTACTAGCTTAGCTAATCGTGTTAGCGCACTCCTGGCAGCTTCGCTCTGCAAACAGGAAACTGGGTCAGGAGGCAGATCTAATGTGAAGCCCATGGCTCTACGCTAACCTGCCCTTGTTTACATTTTTCCACACAGAAACACACAAAAAAAAAACCAACCAAAAACAAAAGCTGGTCATTGGCAGCTTCGTCTTCAGAAACGTGGCTTTGGAGCCGCTAAGTACCGTAGTCAAATGCATTCCCGAGGCGAGAGTGGGCGAGATCTAATCCAATTTGAAAGTGCCAGCTAAAGGGTAAGCAGAACTACAGTGGGATTGTTCTTCACATCTGTGGTAATGCCATATATTTACGGCTATCGGAGGCCTGTTTCGGCGTGCGTCTCTGCAAATGTACTGGTTTTCTACTGCTGTAGCTGACCAGCAGACATGTTTACCCCAAATGTCATCCGCCAGCTGCTGGCTGTGCGGGGGGTGGTAGGCAAAGCCTGTGGGCTTCATGGCAGAACAGTGGTCTGGTGGAAACCTTCTACACGGACAGCAACCGTCCCATCTTGAAAGGGCAGATCCTACTTTTAGAAATGCAGATCTCATTAAAAACACAGATGATTAGCTTTAGCCTAAACCTCGTCCATGAGCGATCAAAGCAGAAACTGTCCTGTAACTAAGCATTTCACAAACTCAGCCTGAGTAGAGGTCAGCACACATGAAAAACGAGTCTCACTGCTGTCAACTTGAGAGGATATGCCGCCCACAAAAAGAGAACGGCGCCATCCTAATCCTTGTTAAAATCCACCAAACGCATGACAACGGGTTGGAAAAACTCCCACATCCTTTCGAGCATCCTTCAAACGCTGATCCAGAGTTCTGAAAGCAGAACTAAAGCCACTTTCTTCCTCCTGAATGCCTCACTCAATTATTATCACCGTACCTCGCTCCAGTGCTCTTACAGGTTACAGTGCAGAGCTGCACAGGTTTGGGATCCAACACAGCTAAATCTATAGAGCGACACAAACACAGGAAAACAAGGAAGAGATCTGGGTCCAGTTCTTCTGGTTTCAAAATGATTGATGATACAGAGATGTGTCATGACATCAGAACACCAAAATTATCCAAAAATTTCATGGGAGAAACGGCAGAAAGCTCAATAAAAAGAACAGAGACTGAAACAACCCCCAAATGCAGCACTGATACAGTACCACTCAGATCCAGAACATCTCATTTAGTGATACCATAAGCTTCATTGTTTACATCCTTTTGATTACCGTAACTCTTTAATCATTTACACAATTAACATAATTCCAGTGGATTCTGTCGTGGAGAAAAACGGCTTTGCCCTGTTGTCCATTACTTTGAGTTGTTAATCTGTTGCATATCGGCAACACTGCTAGTCTCTGCGACCGAATCACTTTGATGGTGCAAACAGTTGAAGATTTACGGTATGTCTAAGAGCGCATGTTATTTAGACGTCGCCGACGACATCTCCGGTGTTAAAGGGTCAACTGTCCAAGTTTTTCTGAATGTCTTCTCAGTAAAACTTCTCCACGAATATTAAGTCTGTAATTCTTTGTCCTGTTGTTGATTTTGGTCACATGAAAACAAAATACATAACTTACATTACTTACAAATTATTGTGATTTAATTCTGACCCATATTGACGGTTAGTGCTAAATTAATAGCCCCAAGCTAGCAAAGTTAGCTGTATTGAATATAGTATTTTTTGTGACAGCTGTTCCGACACCCACAACCCGGTACGCATAACAGTCAGCAAGCAACTCTGTAGTGTTAAGAGGAAGCTGCTAATAAAGTTTTCTACACGGTGGATTGATGTATTTTTTTTTTACCCGTTTTTATGATTTACCATTTTATTGTGTGGCATTTATGTGCTGCACCTAATGAGTCACATGAGCCTGAAGTTAGTGTCTGGTTTTTAGTTTCCACATTGACAGTTAAGGGTAAACTTAAGGAGAAATCCATGCACACATTTGAATGGGTCCTACACATGAACTATTGTCCAAAAGAAGTTAAGCCTGAATGTAGTTGTCTCAGTGCTGTATTTTATCACCAGAGGACATTCTATCAATAAAAACTCTGTATTTCAGCCTTGTAGGAATTTTCACAAGTCAACAACTTTTTTTAATTTAATCTTCCTCCTCTGTAACATGTTTTTATACAGCTTCAAATTGACTTTTAAGACTAGGTTTATGTTGGACCATTTTAAGATGACAACTAATTTTCCCTTAACTTCTCACTTAAAGGTTAAGGAAAAACCTGGACGCCAACTTCAGCCTCCTGCAGGCCAATTTCTGAAAATATTGTCTGACATTAACCCATTAAAGCCAAACGTATCATATTTGATACACAAGTCTGTCAGCCCGCCGCAAGAACAATGGAATGGAAATACATATTTCTAGTATTTTTTTTGTCTTAGAATATTTTTGTTAGCTCAGGAAAAAAGATATCTTTGAACTGTGTGAGCTGATGTATCAAATACGATACAAAATTAAATATATATGTAAAAACATTTTTTTTTTGCTTGTTTGTTCAGAGGGATCTTTAAAGACTCCAAATCCAAAGAATTTGAATTTTCTGTCAATTATTTAGTGGTTCAGGCTTTACAGGGTTAAACTGCTTAGTGGCTTGAATAGATTGGAGACAACTGTTTCAGTCTTTCTGTGTTTTTGTTTTCCTCTTTTTCTTAGCAGATGGCGACCTTAACTGAACTTAGTTTTGCTGGAAGTTTCCTCCTAATAATCCATGTAATGGGTTGTCTAATTTCATGCTTCAAATGCGGGATTCCTTCTTCGGGCAGCCAAACAGTAATGATTTCCGCAACATTTGATGAACCACTCAAGCTGTTTGGTCTTAAAAGGGGATTCGATCCAGACATTTTGGAATGAAATAATGGTTTAGTTCAGGCAATCAAGACAAACAACAGAAGTTTATATCTATGCAAAGATATTTCAAACACGGGATAATTAGTCACAATGTTTTAATTAATTTTAATTACCCATTACAACATTAAGCGTCAAAAGCTTCTATTGAGTTTTATGCAGATTGGTTCACACTGTCCATATAGATAATACAGCAATTTAAAAACAGAAAACAAACAACAGTTTTGGAGTATTTATGAATGAAAAGGTTATGGTCACATGTACATATAAAAAAAATGTTAACGAAAAGATCATTTTACCTAATAAACGATCTATTTTTTAACTTATGTTATATATGAAGTGCACCAAAGTGTAAGGTGTTTTAAGCGAGACAAAAAAGTCAGAGATAAGTCCATTAGTCACTCAGACTTTACCAACTGCTTTGACAGTAACTCTAGAACCTTTGTATCATGCTACACATTCAAGTGTTAGCCGCGTTATGGTGTTCACGTTACCTGTAAATCTCAATCTTTGCAACTCGTAAAAAGAAAAACAGCGCTAACACAAACACTACAGTGACTACGCCAACTCCCAACCCTGTGACATGTCAAAAAAACATAATACGACACTGCTACACTTTAGTCATGTTAGCGTAGACACAATAATACCAAACCTTGGTTGCAACTCGTAAAAAAAACAGACTGATGGTTTGACAGTGTCCCGTGTACCTCTCAAAATTGCTTCAACATCAGCAAACACAACCAGAATTAATCAATTTATAAGGCACTCCGGATTATAAGGCGCATTGTTGTTTTTTTTCAAAGAATTGAGGCTTTATAGTGCGGAAAATATGGTATTTGTGTCATTCTGGAGTATGCACACGGCTCTACCAGTGAATAAAATAATGAAACAAGGCAAACAGCTGGAAAAAGAACTCATTCCAAGTGTTTTTTACAGTCACTATTGATGATAGAGAAGTAGAGGGCTTTTCTTTTCCAGACAGGAATACGATAGAAGATGGAGGTTACTCTGTGGTCAAATATGGAAGACTGTCACATCTGAAACCACGTAGATCGCTTTTTTATGTTTACATGGCAAAGGCAATCAATCACACTCAACAGGCCGGCTGTGGATCAGAAGTAGAGTGGTTAACCTTTGGTTGAAAGGTTTGGTTTTGGTTCCTGCTTGCCTTCGGGTCAAAGGTAAAAAAAAATCTAGTACAAGTATGCACCATTTACCCAACTCTTTTAATTTCAAGCTACACCACTCCAACAAGTCTAAAGTGACACACCAGAGTCACAGACACACAGTGGATTGTCAATAAACCATTACTAGTAAGGCCAGTCAATCCAGTAACCGCTCAACCCAGTTTAAAGACCACGATATCTGTGAACAATATCTGCCATTGAGTATGAGCATCTCAGCTCTCTTTGACTCAGCTGAGAAAAAAAATGCTTATTAGATTATTTATAAGACAAAGTAAACCACTTAGGAATGACAAAAACGGATTCCTGAACTCACTTGACATCGCACGATCCAAAAAATCTAGGAGCCAGTTCTTCATTTTCTTCATAAAACCTGAAAGATCTTCTTTGCTGCTCCTCCTTAACCTGTTGCTTCAGCTTGTACAAGCTTTGCTTCTTCTATGAGGTCACTTCCTCTGCTTGTGTCGCTTCATGGAGCCAACAACTATCCGTCTCCATGTCCTAATGAGGTAATAATGCCTGATGATAATGAGGTATTTTTCTTTTGTCGTTGATAACATTTTTGTTTCGGGCTTTCATCTGGACTCTTTTGATCATTTGTGTCTGCAGCAGACTTCAAACTGTGAAGCGTGTGGAGGAGTGTTGAAGTGAAACTGGTTATTTGTGAAGCCTGGAAATGTGGTGCCTTTCTACCGACTGTCATTTGAACGGGTCATTCTTTTCTGGTATTGTAGCTCTGTAAAATGTTAATGACGTTCTCAACAGGCTGGAAAACCAATCAAGTCAAGTCAAGTCAATATGTTACAGAATGTTACTCCTCTGAATGTAAAACGTCTGCAGTAAATTTGAGAAGAATAACATTCGGTAGGTTTTTGGAAGAACTCAAAATGATGAAACGTGTTCTGGTTCTAGCTTCAGGAAACTGTAACAGGTTTTTGCTGGCAAATCACTTAAAGTGTTGCATGGACAGGTGGAGAATTCCAGCATCAAACCCCCATGAACACCTCCTCATTCAGAGCTGCTGAGCGGAGAGCTGTTGGTGCTGAACGCTGGAGCACAGTCTCAGCTCTGAGAGGATTAACATCCTCTGCTCCTGCACCACACTGTGGTCATCTGGCTGTACTACAGCGACTGCTCATTGCCACCGATTGTTTGATTGCTGACTGCAAAACTTCCAGACAAATCTTCATTCTTCACACACAAACACACACAAATGCCCTCCTCAAATCTCAGTCCTCTTAAGGAGGAAAGCTGTAAAAAACAAAACAAAACAAAAAATCCACCTTAAAAAACAGATGAAGTTTAAATAATCTTCAAATAAAATGTCATTCTGTTCCGATAAAGACAAAAAAGCCCTCAAAAACATGGATGCTCATCTAAAACGATCTCATCTTGGTTTGTCCAATGCTTTGTAATAGTAACTAAAGTAGTAATATAAAGTAATGGTAACTTGATTCTTCATTATTAACGGCTGTGTGTAATCATAGCACCACCAAAGTTATAAAAAGAAAAAAGGTTCTATCTCCTTCGGATGAGGTTTATACTGTTATCCATGCTATTATTGGCGGGATCAATAATGTTTACGTGTGTCAGGGAGTTGGAATCAATAAAACTCAAAGTTGGCAGAACAAAACAAAATCAGCCTTTTTATCGTCTTTACTTTATGACTGGAAGAGTTAAGATGAAAGAACAGTGTTCATTTTCATCTTTTTAATTCTTAGACACAATAAAAAAATGTTTTACAGTGTAATAAACAACATGTTAAAACGTTTACCTCCTTTATGTTTATGGTGCATAAATGCCTGCACAGAGATTTACTGATGGTTGCTGCTGATGAACCGGACTGCATTAGGGCAATACGGCCGGATTAAGGCCATCCTTTAGTAAATGCTCATGTCGATGCAAAAGTCAGTAATTGTTCCATAAATCCGGGTTTAATAATCAGAACTCTGCGGCTCTGCCTGGGTAATTACCAGAAACAAAAACAAGATTTCTGGGATCTGACAGCAGAGAATCCCACCTAAATGCTCTCAGCTCAGCAGACAGCGATGCCCCGGTGCTCACGCATAAGAACATTAGGTCCATCAGCTTCTTTGCACAAACAGCACTGAGGGGGGCAATCAGTCCAAATGTTACCAACAGCACCATCAGGCATGAAGGAACCCACACGGGAACCGGGAAAGTCCTGCTTTAACTGACACCACGAACAGAGTTTTAGAAGCTGTTTTTGATTTTTGAACAGCCACACAGGGACAAAAGCTACAGGTTTGTAGTCCTCACAGCTGTGGATGATCAGAACATCAGCATGTCAAAAACAAAACAATAATGCAACAAAACAGTCTCTCCAAAAGTCTGTTTTTGGACTCCAAGTACAAAATATGTGCCAATTGAACACACGTTGACCAATCAGGGGCTTGGATTTGATAGTGATGTACCATTTCCAAAAAACAGAAGTATCAACTGGTTGAAAATCATGGCTGAGAAATTAATAATCGCGGTTTGTGCTCGGCCGGAATTCTATGACCTCAAGTCTTTCATATATCGGAATAGAGCTGGGAAAGAAAAAACCTGGATTCACCAGATTTGCACCGCTTTGACATTTCACACTAAGACTCTTCCAACTGTAGCTACATGCGCTAGTATTGGTTAGTGACAGACCTGTGTGAACACTATACACTAAACATGTTTGAGAATGTCCATGTAGCACGTTTTTGAATCTGCGCACATGCCCGGTGTGTACACAGCTAAAGATACTACGTGTGTCGTTGATGTCTTGGTACCATGTGGACCACAATCAGGTAAGAGTTTGTGGTGTTTGACGTGGACAAACCGACGTTAAACAATAACGTCAATTCCCCATCCAATCTTTAGCCCGTTGCTGGTGGTTAACTGGATCATAAAAGTCAGACCCTGGAATCACCAAGACCAAGTCATTAGCAGAAAATGGTGGGAGCCCTTGTGCTATCCTAGGGATGTTCACGTTGGGAGTGGGGTCATCTGGAACCCACAAGACAGCCTGGCAGACATCAAATGCTGTTCACCTTTGTCATGGGAGGGATAACGCATCAACGTAAGAGTGGGGTCATCTGGACCCCACAGCATAAGGGCTGGAAGAAAACGGTCAGATTTATACCCCAAAGATGAGAACTATCAACAAGTCCCCTCTGGTGGGGATGATTATGGACCAGACAATGTCCGTGTGGTTCTTAAATCTACAGACAAACTTTGATTGATACAATGTCAATCAGATGTCAATTACTAAAACTGCTTGGGATAAGATATGTACCTTCAAAAGACTACTTCTGCCTGACATAAGGTGTCAAACCGGATTTTTATGAAGGACATGAGCGTAATCCAGTGGGATTAGGGAGATTAAGCTTCTCTAACACAGCTAACCGCAGGTTTAATGATATAAGTGGGTGCTGAATACTCTTTTAATAGTCAAAACATGACCCAATGTGACAAACAAGGTGTAAATGAATATTATTGGATGACAGCACTCAGAATGAAAAGTTTAATCATAGAAAAAGGTAGCTGTCTCTCACTGCTTCTCCAGCGGCGTCCCACTGGGCTCTTATCTCAGCCCCCTAAACTTTTATGTTTATACCATATCCTTACACTCCGTCATTAGCTCACATTGATTTTCTTAACAATTAAATGCTTATGAAAGCTCTACCTGTCTTTCATAACCACACAACAGGAGAATGTCACTTTAATCTCTGCCTGTCACATAAACATCTCTGTTTGCACGAGGGTAAAACATTGTCAACATAATCTTTCCTGACATTCCACACAACGCAGAAAACGTCTCCTTCACATCCCGGACAAGGCCCCCTCTTCATGGGGAGGACTAACCCCACGTTCCAGCTTACACAACCCAACTCTTCCTGCCCCCACCCATGTATGCACTTCTCATCTTAACCAGTGCAATGCTCCAACCTGCAGGATGAAACCAGATCTTCTGGCTGCCCGCATCCAACCACACCCCCAATCGACCAACCCCGCTGCACCGTCCAACCTGCACACAGGTCTACCAGCTCCACTTTTCTCCAGACGTTTCTATCTGCACTTTGGAGACACCATGTTCCTCATTTGTGAATCACTTTGGATAAAAGCTTTTGCTAAACGGCACCGTGGAAATGTGGTCACTTCATTAAAAGTGTTTTTTTTTTCTTTACTCTCATGGAGGCGTGTGGGGCAAATCGGTGCACCAAATTCACAGAGGAAATCCAGATTCTCAGTAACGGTTGATTTTATAGGATTTTAGCCAATGAAGATACATGCAGGATGAAAAAATATGACAAAATAAAAGTCCTGAAGCCACAAACCAAAGAAAGTTGTAGGATTTTTGAGTATAAGATTCATTCTGACAGTTTTTAAAAAAAGGTTTGTCATCCCTTTTTTTTTTTTTTGCCTTAAAGCCTAAATCAGACAACCCCACCCACACAAACACACAAACAAACACACACACAAACATGCATTAGTAATAAAAACACAATCTAACACACATATGTGAAGTTTTTTAGCCCTCAAATCAGCCAACAAATGTATCATCTTCTGTTAGAGACTTTTCCTCTCTCTTGGGGTCCTCACTGACCCCCCACCTGTGATTAACAGCTGCTGCGTCTACCCCTGGGGTCAGCTGGAGAGGGTTCGATTCCCTCCTTGGAGCCCGTCAGCCGCTGACTCACCGCTCAGGTTCCAGAGGGGCTGGAAGCCCCTCACTCCGCTGCTGCCGTCACTCATGGTTCATGGCAGGAGAACCAGCAACCCAAGTTTGTGCGCGCGAGACCCTCCCGCCCTGACCGCCTCCTTCTCCTCCTCCTCGGGGACGCTTCGGGTCTAGTGCCGCGGCGGCTCCGGTGTCACATCCGGCACCGTTTGGCTCATCGGTTCTGCTGGGGAGCGAACCTGAGCGGTAGCTTCAGAGAGGCGCGCGCTCCACGGCACGCGAGCGGCGGAAAGCGAGGAGCGCGAGGCACAGAGAGGGAGAGAGAGAGACAAAAAGAGGGAGAAACGGAGTGAAAAGAGGGAGAGTGGTGACGTCACAAAGGGACTAAACGGTAAATCCGACATTCATCCAAGCAGCAGGTGTTCCGCGCGCTGTCACCTTCACCTTCTCCTGTTTTTCTACACTCTTCAAGTGTTTCAATGACTTCAGAGTCAGAAATAACTGCAGTTGAACCCGCAACCTGCAGTCAGTGAGGCTTTTGGAGCCAATGACAGTCACCTCAAGAGCGCCACCTTTTTGGGAACTACTTTTAATACATAGTTCAGGTAAACACTTGGATGTATTTCAGATTAGTAGAACCAGAGACAGCTCCTTTAACCCCTTAACACAGGAGATGTCGCCCGTGACAGCTACTTCTACGAACACACCGGGCATTAGCTATGCTAAACGCGCATTCCATTTAGCATGTACTTCTTTGGCAAAAAATAAGTCCTGCAAACCCCAAAACATTGGGTTTATTGGTGTAATACTTCTTGATTAGGACTAACTGGGTTACCTGGGTTCCTGGTTCATGGCTTGGTTGGTTTTGTGGGAGGTTAAGGCTGCCAGGTCTCATCTGTTTGGCTCAGGGGTGTCCATGAGGCCATCAGTTCACCCACACCACCTTTTACGTTCTGCACAGTAATGTATGTTTGTACAAATTTCCCATAATGACGTTGTGACGTTTACGTTCTATATGAAACCTCTGCTGAAACTGTAAACAACAGGACAGTATCAAGCCTCCCATTTCCATCAGACATGCAGACCACAGGCTTGTTTCACGGTCAGATGAGTCCAGCAGCTTCTGGTTCCACCATCCGATGGTGGGAAGGGCCCGTAATAAAAATGACCCTGATGCCACAGAAGCACTTCAGTACTGCGAGAGCTCGGAAACGCGCACTCCCGGGCTATTTTCTGTGTGCCGGGTTGGTAGAGAGCATAATGGCCGAGTCAAAATCCTTCCACTTCACTTCATAATGGTGGAGGTGCAGCTTCTTACATAACGACACCGCTTCAAAAAAAACAAAACCAAAACACACACACGAACTGGAATTCAACAGCTTTTGAGACGTTTGTTTTGGAAGAATGTGGTTGACGGAGACGAGGACGACGCCGGAGTCTGACATCAGGGGATTTGAGCAAAAAATTATTTAACCAGTTTCTCTGTCAGTTTGTTTCAGTGTTCTCTGTAACATTGTTTTCTTACTAAATATAGATAACAAGTATGTCACAGATAACTTTGAAAGAAACTCTTTTTTTTTTACTAATATAAACAAATAATCCTGTTATGATTTGCCTGCTGGGAGTCAACACTTCCCCCCAACCAGGGCAGGAATTTACCTGTGCAGTAGCCCAGGGGCCCAAGCACATTAGGGGGCCCCAATAATATATATTTTTTTCTCAAAAATTAATGTTTCAATGTGCAGTTTAGTATAAAAGGTGGTGTAAATTGCTTTCATAGCAAACTATGTATTACAGTACACCTCTGTGTCTTTTGCTAGCAGCTGGCAAATAGAACGATGTTCGAAGAGCTCCAAAAAAAAAGGAGAAATGCGATTATTAAACAAGATCATAAAGTTACAGTTTGATTATAAAAAACAAGAAGTTAAAAATGGACAAAATTTGCGCTAACTGGGCTAATGGCAATACAGGTTTAACATTAAATTAAAAAAAACAGGCCTATGGAATTAACCTTTGCTGAATTGTTACTGTATTTCAGTGGATGGTCAGTGTGGCCAAGAAGACTGAAATCTGCATCACAAAAACTTCAGAAAAGATCAGAAAAATCTTTCTATTTGTAAAGGTTCACTTTTAGCTTAAGCTAGCATTACAGAGATTTATCAATCAATCAGTCGATTGATTGATTTAATCAACGTGAGTTAAACTCAAGGTGCTTAACATAGACATATTTATAAACAGGTTAAAACAATAAAACATCATAAAACACAACAGACTAAAAAACAACAGCAATCAAAAGACGAACATAAATGCTGCGGTTCATAATTTGATGAGTGTCTGTAGGACACGTCTGCAGTCAGAACCTTCTGGAACCACGATTCTTTTTATGTGTTTTCTGCTGCAGCTGCTAAAGATTTCGCGTCCTTTTGAAAACCTCCAACAAAAGTTTTAGTCATAATTTCTGCATTAAAACCTTTAACATTTGTGGCAGAACCGTCAGAACCACAATGTGCTTCTGTCGTGGACACCATGAACCCAAATGTCTGATGAGGAGCTGGGCAGGTTGGAACTGATGAAGTCATTATTTTTCCCATCAGTTCGTGTTCCTCTGTTCTCTCTGAAATATAGTTATTTTCTTTTTCATGGCAATTTGGTATTTTCTGCTATAATTTCATTTTTTCGAAGTTCTCCGTTTTCCGCTGGAGGATGAAGTCGTGTTTGTGGACAGAAGGAGAACCCGACAGCAGTTAAGGATGGGAACGAGCAGGAGGAACTCTGAATGCAGGAGAGATCCTGAAGGAGGAGCTAGATGAGAATGTTCTGGAGGTCAAGGTCAGAGAAGTCGATGAGTCTGAAGATGGAAGTTGATGTTTAAAGGCTGTCAGAGGTCGTGACCTCCAGGTAGAGGAGAAGGAGACATTCTGGAAGGAGGTGGATAAGGAGATCCAGAGGATCTCTGGAGGAGAGAGTGATGGTTGGAACAGATAATAAATCTTCAGACGTCGTTATGGTTTATGAGAGGATGACTCTGGTGGTGAGGAAGATGCAGAGAACCGAGGATGGAGTAAACTAGGAGGACGCAGACGACAGAGTTGGATGGAGGCGGATGAGCCACTATGGCGCCCCCTACAGGAAGCAGCTGAAAGACAAAGAGGTTTAATTTTTTTTTTTTCATTTTTGGAGAAGTTCATGTCATCATATCATCATTTTAGCATAAACACACGAGGCAGAATATTCATGACTTTCATTATAAATGTGTTTGGTTCTGTGTTCAAGTCAATTGTTTTCAATTGGATTGTGCAACAAGCCCCCTAGTGGTCAGCAGGTCAACTGACCTGGCTCCAGGTTTTCTTTTATGTGTCAGACCGACTGCAGCCGCAGGAAGAAACTTTCATGTTGTGATTCAGACTCTTAAATCTTCTTAAAGTTTTCATAATATGTTGATCAACTAAAAATATTGCACACACAAAATAAAATATCAATATTAAGAAAAAAAGAGAAATAACTAGTGGAATGATGAGCTTTTCTACCAAAAAAAAGGAAAAACCTTAAATATTTGGTGATAATTTTGTTTTATTCCTTAAATGGATGAAATTAGAAGAAAATCCAGAATCTCGGTTGTTTTACATAAATAGAATCTTTATTTTTAGTTTGAATAAAGTTTTTACTCTGATATGAACAAACAACCTCAACAGGGAGCCGTTCAGTCAGTGGTCGGATCCTGGAGCCGCCGGGATGAGGTACAGATCTGGTAAAAAGTCTCAGCGCCTGCGTCAATGTCCGGCCTCCACGGCGTCCTCCGGCAGTTGGACCGGCTCCTCCGACAGAAATGTCCGTCCGGAACGCCACCCACACAAAAACCTCGACTGTTTTTTGTCCTTCTAGAGTTCCTGAAAATCTCTTGAGTTCTGAAGGTTCTGGGTCACTGGACGAATCCCAGCTCGGCCTCACAGACTCCCATCAGAACCCAGCGCCTGTTGAAGTTCAGGGTTAGCTCAACTCTGCCCCCTGCTGGTCAGAACCGGTGAGTCTCTACACATTTATACATCACAGGGAGGAGAACCTAAAGCTAAACAACGGTTACAGGGAATGTGCGGTTCCACTTCCCCCGCAGAACCCAGAAATCCGAGCCGCGCTCTCCTCACCACCAGTGGGATTACGTGGAGAAGAGTGGACCGGTGGAGGCAGCGGTGAAAACCGGGCCGGTGTAGAGTCCCGGTCCATCGGCGGGAACCTGGAAGACGACAGGAAATACTTAGATGTGGTTCTGGAAAGAAACCTCACAGAGAAGCAGAAAGATGAAACATGACAATGGTCACAACGGTTCCGTTTGTGACGTTTTTCCTTTTAAATGTCTTCACAAACATTTTTGTGTTTAAATTCAATGTTTCTTAACATGAACAAGAGCAGCAGGTAAGGAAAACAAACCCAGCTTCAACCTCTTCTAACCTTTTTCTTTCCTATTTTATTAAAAACGGGCGATTTTTGGTTATCAAACCCACAACCTGATCAGGTTTAACATCATCTTCAGGAGATTTTATCCCACGGGAAAAAGATTGGAAATAAATTCACTTTGGAAATCACATTTAAGACTAGAGGAGTTATCATAAATTCAATTCAATATCATTTAAATTAGATTTTCAGTTTGGTTTTACTTTGAAAATCTCCTCAGGTGTTACCTCTCCCAGAGCCTGCAGAGCCACGGTGGCGGCCATGGCTTTGGCGTGCTTCTTGTTGGGACTGGCAGTCTGAGGTTGGAAGTCCGCGCCGTCGACGGTGACCTGAGGGGGTTTTGACACAGTTCAGGTTCAGAAACTTTGAACTTTATTTTATTAGAAACTAAAGTATAAATTATTCACTTTTTTAAAATTTAGATTGCTTGAATTTTATTTTCTTCCTCAAAAATGTTAAATTCAAGTTTAATTGTGTAAATATCTCATTATATTTTCTTAAAACATAAAATATAAATATTTACATTCAAATTGTTTAAATTTTACTATAATTTCTTTTTTTATTTGGATTGTTTGATTTCTTTTTATTTTATTCTATTTTAAACATATGGTGTAAATCATTTAAAATTTGTTCTGGATAGTTTGAATGTTATTTAAAAACATAAGCTTAAATCTTCTTAAAATGATTTCTTAAATTAGGTTCACTTTATTTTTATTTTTTAAAAAGTTGAAATTGTTTAAACTTGATTTTTTTTACTTCAAATTGTTATATATATATATATATATATGTGTGTTTTTGTGAATTTGTTTAATTCTTTTTTTTGCTTCAAATTATACAGGAAAAATAAGATCCAGTTCCTCTTTTTTTAAGAAAAAAAGATAGAATCTTCAAAACAACAGTCAAACACGGTGGTGGTAGTGTGATGGTCTGGGGCTGTAACTTTTGCTTTTATATCCACAATCAAAATGTTTTGTGTTAAATCAGCTCAAATGATCCTTCAATTAATAAATTTTATTTACAGCAGTCTATTGGACTTATTTTGCTTTCTTTGTTTCCAAAAACATTATTATTTAGAGGTTCTGAATTAGTAAAATAAAATGTCAAAATATGAAAAGTAAACCAGAAAGAGGAACCATCCCCCAAAAAAGAGCGTATAATTTTAAAGGTAAAAAAATGCCAAAATACTGTTTTGTGTTTTTTTTATATTCCCTACATTTGAAGACAAAATTTGAAATCTTAAATAAAAAAGTCATTTACAAAAGAGCCTTTATTTTGAAATTCAACTGGAAAAAACTGTTAAAATGAATTGTGGAAATAATTTAAATTTTGTGCAAAAAATGGCTCAGCTAAATTATATATATAAATATATATATTAAGTTGATTTTTTTTTTCTTGTTAGAACGTCCCACCTTAAACAGAAAGTTCTTGCGGTGGTCTGGCCCGCTGTGATGAACCAAGACGAAGTCCGGCTGCATGATTCTCCGTTTGTTACACAGCTCAATGAGCGCCGACACCGGATGCTTCCCTAAAAAACACACAAGCAGAGTGAGCGGAAAAGAGGGAATCCAGCATGGAACAGCCCTAACCCCTCGATTCACTACAGTGCGCTGAGACGTTTTTACTTAAAGTTATTTGGGTCGTACCATTCCATTCTAGTCAAGTTTTTTTAGGAAGCTTCACAAAAAACGTATTTATATCCATTTGTTACGATCATATTTATTATTTGAGTTGTTTTTAGTCCAGACTGTGCCGGTGAGGTCATGTGACCTTAGCTTTGTTTTATTAACCAATAGGATGATAGGAAAACAATATTTTGTTACCCATCAGGTCCTTGGTTACAACCAGCCCCCCCGTTTGCTTCTGAGGTTTTTCTCCTTCAGCAACCAGACCTGAAACAGATAAAAAAAAAGCAATGTTTTTATTTTGGCGGTACAGACAAAGTGCCGCCGCCCGTCTGCAGTCTCTGACCTTTCCGGTCCACCTTGAAGTCAATGACGATCGGGTCCACGGTGCCCTCGCGGTTCCTTCCCAGACCCTCACCGGTTCTCCAACCCATCTTCCTCATCAGGAACTCCCCCACGCCGCCGGATACTGGCGCAGCCCTGAGGAACTGGTCCTGAACGGCGGCGGCAGCGGAGGCGGGAAAACACAGACCAAAGAAAATCCAGGAGTTTTTGAGCTTTCGCTGCTTTCAGCTGTTGATGTGTCGCCATAGCAACAGACGGCTTTGGTTTGTCAGAGAGCAGCTTGAACGTTTAAGAGTCCAAGAACCTGCAGGAACATCTAAAAACCTCAGCAGGATCCAAAGAGGGCCTGACTTTTACAAACAAGTATGAAGTGGTAGACGCCGCGACGGTCTCCTGAATGGTGTGTTTCAAACCCAGAACTGTAGAACCACTGAAGGCTCTGGAAGAACACGCCGACAGGATGTTTGGAAAATGTTTCTGATTTTCTAAATGTATAAGTGAGTATAAATCTAAAAGGATTTACTGGCTTTGTTAGTTCAATTCAGTCGAGTCACAAAGCGGCGATTCAAACCAAGGTCGCCTCCTTGTTACACAGAGAACGCCAGAAGAAAAGAATGTGGTAAAGGCAGAAAAAAAGGAGTCAGATTCTACTGCCACTCCGACACGATCACCAGAACAGTGTGGTGTCTGGCTCAGGGTGGAGGGGAGATGTTTACCTTCTTTAGCCACGCCTGAGGTCCACTGCTGGACAGCTCCTCAGAGCTGAGGACCTGGGCTCCGGTGGAGCCGGTGAAGAGGCCCGGGACGTTGCTGGACTGGGCCCACGCATCCACCTGTCAGAACACGTCTTATTTACTCAACCTGAGCGCGTGCAGACCCGACGTTAGAATAAAACCTCACATTTGTCAGCGTAAAGTGCATGCAGACCCTGTGGTTCTAATGTTTCGAGGACTTTGTCAGTAAAAGCAAAATAAAAAACACGCCGACGGCTTCCGTTCTTGTTTGGGTTTGAGTGCCGTACCTGCTCCTGAGCCCGGCTCAGCATGCACATGGCGCTGATGTCGTTGGGGTTCTCGGCCAGCCTCTTCTGAGCCTTTATCCTCTCTGCTACAGCCTGAGTGATGTCTACTGGCTGCAGGGGTGGGGTGGGGTGGGTGTGGGGGGGAGAATGCAAAACAATTTGAGTGAGGAAAAGTAAAAGGTCACGCTGTCATATTTCAAGCAGCTTCCATAAATCTCTGTGAGATTTCTTGCGTGCGTGATAATCCAGTGCTGGAGGAGAATGTAAATCAATTGTTTGTGTGGTTTTCATACTGGAGCTCAGCTCCAGCTGAGGGGAGAGGGGCTTCCGTCACCCGGGGTCCTCCAGAGGACACGAACGATCCAAGCAAGCCGAAAAGTCAAACCGCTCCTTCAGTAGAAGTTAGCGCCTCCAAATCTTTAAGCTCGTGAGTAAAAACCTTCAATGCCTTTTATAACTGGTTCTGGTCATAATCTTTAGGTTTCTTTGCAGATGATGTTGTCCTGTTGGCTTCATCGAGCCACGACCTCCAGCATGCATTTGAACGGTTTGCAGCTGAGTGTGTAGCGGCTGGGCTGCTCAGTCTGAGACCATGGTTCTCCACTGGAGACAGGAGGTTTGCCTTCCCTGGGTGGGTGGGGTGTGCTCCTGCCTCAGGTGGAGGAGTTTGTTTATGAGTGAGGGAAGATCGGAGCATGAGAAAGAAGAGGAAATGGCCAGAGAGAGGGAAGCCTGTCCATCTTTGCTTAGACTTCCTGGTCCCAGATGAGTGGAAGAAAATGAACGTGTGGATGCAGCTTTAATTTTAGCATTCACAAATGAAGAAGTAGTTTTGTAGCTATGTTCTTAGCAACAACTTTTAGTAAGCTAATTACAAGCCTAGCTAGTAACTTGATGATTTTAGATACGAGTTTCAGTCAGACGTAATCATTTTTTGAAAACAGTTTCAACTTTCAACAATTACAAACGGAGAAAAGAAAATTTTTGAAGCTTTTTTTTCTCCATATCAACTTTTTTTTTTTTGCTAACTAAGCGCTAAGCTAGTAAACCTGAAGCCTTTTGTGACAACTTGAGGTCTTTAGTGACTACATTGGCCAAATGTAATAATTTTAAGTGACCAGCTTCAGCTTTTAGTATTAATACTTAGAGCAAATTGATTTGTTTTATTAATATTTTTTTAATATCAACTTTTCATTAGCTAGCTTAGCATTAAGCTAGTAACTTGAGTGTTTTAGCGACTGCTTAAGTTAAATTTACTAATTTTAGCTATCTCAAGTTGACTTTTCAACGTTCACACATGCAAAAAACATTTGTATGTGTTTTTTTAAAGTTGTTTACTTTGTTTCATAGCGTAGCAACATCCTGACATTTGTTGACGTGTGGATTTTGCTAGCCTGTCAGGAAAACACAACAGTATTCTATTTTTTTTGATGATATTGACTTCATGTCAGGAACAACAGAAATGCATCTTCATCATGGGTCGGAAAACGTCAATACACTCACCACAGACTACGCTGGTTTCTTTTGAGTCGTGAAATATCAGGGGCAGGTATAAACACACACATCCATAAGGAAAGAACCTTTTAATAAACTGCACAAAAGATGACAAAAAAAAAACTCTCAGATAAAGCAGATTAAGATGCAGAAACTGAAGAGAATGGAATTGGTTGTAATCCCAAAGGAGCAGGAGTTTCTTAATCAACCGAGAATCACATTTGCATGTTTCTGTACATCTGTACTCTTTCTGCTGTGAGGTCGGAGATTCTGTTATACCGAAAAGCGAATTGATAAGAGTGGATTTAAATTTATCCTCAGATTTACACTAGAAAATACAGTGAAGAGCAGACTTTGTGTTATGGACTACAAGCTTGAACCTCACAGATTTTCAACTGATTTGAAGCTCCCGCATGTCAAAAACGAGTCACGTGTTCATCTGTACGTGGGTCATTTGTGTACGTCTCACCTGCGCAGGTATGTCAGGAAACACGCTGTCGCTCTCCACGATTCTGGCCGCCTGCTCGGAGTCCGGCGGCGCGGCGGACGGCTCTCCCAGCATGGAGCTGGACTTCACTGGCAGAAGATTTGCTGGGGGCTTTTTGGGGGCAGCTGTGGCTTTTTCTGTCGTTCGCTCCACTGGAACCCACTCTCCATAGGCGCTCAGACCCTCCCCCTCCTGGACAGTGAGGCGTATTACATTAAGACGTGGACGCACATATTTAAACAACAAATAGGGAGTTTGATAACACCCGTTTTCAATGGGTTTAAAATGATTTTAAAGTTTTATCAAATACATTTCAGTACAACTGGGAAAAAACTGGTCTTTTTCGCCTCCAACTGGAAGGAAAAGGTCCTCACTTCAGCAGAAAGAATCATCTTTTCAAAATAAACTCCTGCAGTGTCAAAGCTCCTCCCACATCAAATATAGGTTATGGGAAAGTTCAGCGGAAAACTACGATAAAATCTGCACCCTGCTGGACGGCTTTAGTCCTGCAGCAACTTCAACTGTAAGTAAACCTGAAGTTTCTGCTGTTGGCAGAATGTCTGTCGAATAAACAGATTTACATCCACAAAAAGAGAAACAGCCAAACAAAATGTATGACATGAACTATTTGGACGACAGATCGTGTTAGCTTACATCCACTTAAAGTTAAACTTGATTTTCCATTATTTAATTTGGGTAAAAATTATTTGTTCTGAGGTGGAGTCAATCCCATAATGACTAGAAACTTGTAAAAATGCATCATCCGATCTCTGTGTTTAAACTGGATCTCTGTGTGGGGTTAGCGTGTTCCATGTTTGACTGTCGTTTGTTTGCTTTCGCTCTTGGATAATGATCAATATGCTCAAATTCTGTTTGTAGGCGTCACTTCTTTTTCGCCCCAACATTCCAGCTGGGACTGCAGGCCGGCTCAAGGATTTAACTTTGTTGCACACTTTACAGATGATGTGACGATATTTCCATCATCATCAAATGAAATGAGAAACCCTGGTCCCCCATTTTTCCAGCTGACAACCAAGCAAGGCTGGAGACTGCAAATGTGCTGCGGACCTTCTTTCGATGCTGGGATCCTGAAGACACCGGGAACTCTTTGGCCATTCCTGCATCGCTGCGCACCGCAGGGCGAAGTGTGGCGTTCTATAGAGAAGAGGGGAAAGCGCTCATGCATATGGGTCAAAACATAAAAGAAAAAATGCTTGGTGTGCTTCTGCTGGACGTTACGTTAATGTTAATGTTGATGACTTTTTGCTCTCGAATAGCTGCGAGTGGTTTGGCGTCGTCCTCTTCGTCTGAGACGTGGGGCGCAGCGACAGGCAGCTCCCCGGAGCTGTCCACGATCATCCTGCATTTCTGCAAAAGAACGACAAAAAATGAGATTTAACCTCTGATTGAACAAGGTCGTTCGCAAGAATTTAAAAAACGGACCAACAAAAAACTGTTGAAGATCAAGTCCTCAGTCACCAGTCATCCTCTCCATTCATTCCTCTGACTGCAGCACCTTTAGAAGCAAACAGAAACTCAGCTCTGCTGTTTCCTCCATCTGCTGTGTTCTTTCAAATTAAAGTAAAAATGTGTTTTTCTAATTTCTCATTTGTTCTTAACAAGAAAACCTCTAAGGTTTTTAAACCCACTGACTTACAGCGTGCTGTTACAGCAGCACCAAAAGCCCAATAAAAGGCTGATTTGCTGCTGAAACCCCCGGGGGGAGCAGGTCATTTTGCTAGCATGTGGGGGTTGGAGCAACAGGAACAAAAGTTCGGATTCTGCGACTTTTGCAGAAATTCAAACAGCAGCAGAGAAAGTAAGAATGAACGTGAGACTTTTACTTTGTGACAAGTATTTCAGTAAACATTTGTGACTCGTAACCTGCAGGAATTTCAGAATCTCAGTCAGGATGCTGACACTTCCTGAGCTAGCTTAAACCAAAAAGATGCTCTTTGTTTTAGATTGGTACTGACGTCTCTTGAGGGCGAAAGCTACGGTCCCACTGCACTGAACAATTGAAGTTTTGTTAAATTTTAATTGCATAAAGCTGTTGCAGTTAAATAGAAATGGTCTATTAGTTCTTTTCTGTTTTGCCATTTGTACATGGATCACAGGCCACATCGTCATGACGATACTGATCACTAATATCGCACATCTTAAGTTTTTTTGTCAAATTGTGCAGCTCTGGTTTTTGGTGTTTTTCATACCTTCTTGTAGCATTTTTCTGATGATGGAGGACATAAATTAAAAACATGAAGTCATTGTGATGTAGAAGCCAGTGGAAGCATGTAAACAGAGAGCTCTCAGAATGTTGAGGGGAAGGGGGCGGTGTGCACGGACAGTAACGGAGACCTTTCTGGTTGATCACAGCCATTAAATGGATAAAAGTGTCCGATTTTTTACTTTGAACAATAATTTTATTCTTCGTCATGCTTACGTCTGTAAACTCCTTGATGCTGAGGCTGTTGGCCTGCTTTGCCACTTTCTTCTTCACCTCCTCCAAAGCAGCGGCGGAGCACTGGCCGGGCGGCGCCGCCAGCTTGTTGGTGATGGACGGCAGTGCGAGCAGTGAAGACAGAGTTCCCATGTTGGACAAGGCGGCCGTCACCGTGGCTTCAGGAGACGACAGAGCAGGTCAACCGGAAGCTCAGGGTTCTCAGAGAAGCAAAACGGAGGGGGGCGGGTACCTGCCGTCATGCTGGCCATGGCGGCGTTCATGGCCATGCTGGGCAGAGCCAGAGGGATGGCAGTGGTCCTGAGGCTGGCGGGGACGGGCATACCGGCCTTCACACACATGGCGGCAGCGTTGGCTTTAGCGATTTCTAACAACTGCTCCTTATCTGGGGAAGCAGAAACACAAACATCGCACATTTAGAACTCAAAAGGATGATATTCAGCGACAGCTCGTCAGTAGAAACACAAATCTGGAAAGTTCTGAAGGTTTACAGCTGATTCTGGTGAATTTTCCTCTTAACATGACATCACAGCTTTCATTAGAAAACTCTTGATAGATCATATGAGTAGAACCTTTGCTCTGCAGCTTGATATGAAAAAATGCCTTTTTTTCCCACATTTCCAGTGAGTTAATTTTTAATAAAAACATTCCTAAACAAACCAATAACATGTTTATGTGATTTTTTCCCCTTCTTTAAAATTAATTGGACTCCTGAATGGCATACATTTAAATTTCCCAAGAAGGCAATTCTTGGAAAATTGACAGGTCTGCCTCCGTCGTTCGGCATTGATGGTCTCTCCGTTGCCACGGCAACCTGCCTTGCCCTCGAGTCTGGAGATTTGAGTGAATTTGATCATGAAAAACGTTGCCGTTTCTCTTCATTTGCACATGATATTTTGGTTTATGAAGACGTCGGGAAGTGTTTTCTTCCTCCTTTGAAGGTAGTTGACAGCATTTACCAGCCCTTTGATCTGTCCTTTGATCTCAGAGCAGATCAAAGGAAACATTTGTGTTAAAAAAAAAAAGAAAAAGAGGCCGTCTCCTGCTGTTATTTGTTCTCCCTTTTTGTTCTAATGATGAGTTAGCAGTTGAATCAAACATAACTGCAGTCGTCTTTGCCCCTGGGGGGTTTCATGGAATCCCGTTGTAATGTTTGTTTTTATTTAGAGAAGCAGGAGGGTTGAACTACTTACACCCACAAAGTTTTTTCCTTCTGCGTTGTCTAGGTTATAGAACTGAGTTTACTTTGTCTCCTTTTTGCTTAGTCACAGCGAAGCCGCACCTTTAAAGTGCAGCGATATTGTTTTTGGCGTTAATTCACCCAAAGCACTAATGCTTTCTGTGTTTTGCTAATAATTTGTCACCGTTATTAATTTTTAGGCACAAAATAGTAGCAAAAGTTGTTGCTCTTTAATGCTGCAATCTTAAAATAATGGTATTAGTCCATTAGCGACGAACAAAAAGACAATTTTTACTGAAAAATAAAAATGTCCAAAAGAAACGTTCGTATAAACTAAAATTGTAACTTTCATAAAAGATGCTTTTTTCTTATATTAAAGTGACTCAAAATGCGTTTTTGATTTCTAACATTTATAAAGAGCAGAGTTACAAAACAATAGTTGAAGACGATCAATCAGAGAGGTTCTGACCCAGCTCGCTGATCCGTTTGGGGCTCTTGCTGCGACTCCTCTCCTTGCGTGCGGGGGACCTGTTTTTCCGGAGGATGACCACGGGGGAGTGACTCGGTTCGCGTTTCCAGCGGTCTCTCTGGCTGTAGCCGACCCTCCGCCGGCTGTGTGAGCGCGACCGCCGCCTCCGCTCCGCCGACCTGCTCAGACAGCGAGGGTTTCGAGTCACTGAAAGGGTCGGAACCGCGAGAACAAAACCTGTTTGGGGGAAAACGATGAAAGGTCCCAGAAGGTTTGATGGAGTTTCACTCAGGAGGACTAACCGGACACCAAACCAGTCAAACTAGAAAAAAGGTTTTTTGTTACCAATCTGATGGCAGGTTCTCATGTTTTCGTAGGGAGACTTTTTTTAGAATTCATGAACAACATGAAGTGGTTAAATATTGTTGTTAAAACTGTTAAAGAACCAAAAATCCAACAACAGAGGTAAACGGATAACCCTGTTTCCCGGAGTACCTGGATCTGGACCTCCTCCTGACAGATGGACTTCTGGATCTGGACCTCCTTCTCCCCGATAGACTTCTGGATCTGGATCTGGATCTCCTCCTGCCAGACGGACTCCTGGATCTGGACCTTCTACTCCGAGATGGACTCCTGGATTTGGATCTCCTCCTGGATCTCTTCCTGCTGCGCCTGTAGGGCGACCTGGATCTTTTGTGCCTCTTTGAAGTCCTTCCCTCACTGCTCCTCTGAGGAGACTGGTTCTTCCTCTTCTTGGTTTGATGCTTGGCGGCGGCTGAACCGGACCTGGAGCTCTCTGACGGTCTAGACTGAAGGACCTCTCGCTCTGGAGCCTGTTCAGAGTCTGACCACAAAAAGAAAGACTTCAATGCATCCTGAACAGTTCATCTAACCGCCGTTACGCTGGACTGAACTCATCATTTAGAATAAGGGCTGAGAGTTTTTACTTGCTAATGGGTCATGTGACTGTAATGCCGCATTCTCACCGGAAAAATTTCCTCTTCAAATTCATGTCTGAAGTCTCTTTTTGATGAGTGTCAAATTTACTGCTCTATGCCTGTCCAAAAATGTGCTTGACGCCCCAGACCTGTCCAGGGTGTATCCCACCTTCGCCAGTAGTCACCGGGACAGTCTCCGGCAGCCCTGCGGCCACAGCGGGTTAAAAAAACGATGGAAGTTCAGGACCAGAACGCTCGCATCGATCAGCCTTTTTGGATTTGCATTCTACCCGCTGATCGAGTCACTGAGAATGTCATGTGCAAAAGCAGTGTCCCTGATTGGTTGACGCGTCGCCAAAGTTCAGATTTTTGAAGTATTGACATGCCGCGCCTGACGCTTAACTTAACGTTAAAACTTGATGTCCCCGATGTGCAAATCGCATCCGGTGTGATGCAGCATACGTTATGTGACCACATGAGTTATGTGACCACGAGTCATATTAAGAGTGTTTGAGATGACCCAAACAGACAGACTCAGTGCTGCGCAGATGAATGCTGGTTAGTTTTATGCTCCGACGTCACATGTCAATCATCATAAAAAATGTGCGAGAAGGGGGCGAGCACAGCTATTACCCTATGCTTCATGTGACCATTGAAGTAAGTCATGTGATATGCAAAGAAAACCCTTTTTCTTATCGTTTTAACTCCACTAAGACAGACAATGCAGCAGCAGCAGCAGGATGAAACTCCTGGATGTTAGAGAAAATATTTTTGAGGTGATAAATCCTCCTGGAGGTTAGATTTTTATCTCAAACGGCGGTTTGGTCATCTCTTTCTCCCCAGTAGACCTGTGCTTGTACCTGCAGCTCCGCCTGCTCTGCATTTGGTGTAAACGCCTCAGAAGAACAAACCAAAACCCTAAAATTACTAAAAACCACAGAACACCTTCATAACATGAAGCTGATTTTAAGCGCTGAGCTCAAAACCCAAAACTCGTATGGAGTCGATCAAATTCTCAAAAACACATCGGCTGCCGTCCCTTCACGGCGGGTCCCACCTTGTTTCTCGGTTTCTGTGACCACGGCTGGCGCCTCCGCCGACAGCTCGGCGGTTCTCCACCCAGAACCCTCTTCTTCTGCTCCCTCAGCGTTCCTGTGAGCGGGCGGGAGCCGCTCAAGGAGGCAGCGGTCGTCCAGATCTTTCCTCTTCTCAGAGGAGCTGGTGGAGGCGGCGCCGGTCCAGAGGAGAACAAAGAGGCGGAGACAGGAAACATGAAACGCCGTTGGTTTCATCAGATCTCAGAGAGGCTTTTTTGACACTCACCTGGAGCCTGTCTGGTGACACTCTGACCCAGACCGAGAGCCACTTCTGGACCGAGGCTCCGAGCTTCTTTTCTGGGAGCAGGAGTGGAGCTGAGGACAGACGCTGGCTGGAGAACAGCAGCTCCGCCCACCGACTTCCTCACTCCGCTTGCCTTTGCCGTAGCTGTCCTGAAGGAAACCAACCCTTTCTTCCGTTAAGAGTGTTTTATTTGCGTTTGGGAAAGCAAAAAGTGAAGCAAAAACGATAATTTCTGGTTCCTAAACTGTTCCTAGAAAGGCCACCAGAGATGTTAGTCTGGACTCTGACGGAGGTTTTGTTCAGGCAGGACTTTGATGGGTCACCTGACCTTTTTTAGCTTTTTAAGAAAATCTGTAAACTGAGGTTCTCCAACCCCAAAATAAATGCAAAGATTAAGAAATACTTTAGATTGATGTACTGATCTTATCATCCACAGTGCCAAAGCCAAACCACTGGCTCCTCAGACGGTCTTGCATGTGTGGGATGACGGCATAAACACCCCCTTTTTGCTGTTCTTTATCGACTAAACTCCAGTGAACACATGGCCCCGCCTACTGATACCAAAACAGGGCGAGTCTTGAGTCTCTGTCAATGCTGAAGGACTCCAGATCAGAAAAATGACCACAGCTGTTCTTGTTGCAAACGTTTACTTAACTAAAAAAAAATTCATAGAGTTTGATTAAAGTTCTCTAGTAACCTTTTGCGTCTTTTGAATGAAGCTAAAAACATACATTAGGGTGGGTCAGTCATGTTTTGGGTGGCAGGTTTAAACTGGACTTTAGAACATCTAAGATTGTGTGACGTGGAACCGTGCACAGCAACCTCTGTATTTTTAAACAAAGATGGTGAGATTTCTAAAGAACAAAAAAGCTCAACTCTCAGGCTAAAACTGTTAAAACACCTGAACTGAATAGTTGATGCCTGTTTTTCTTTCTGTTGGAATCGTTTGTGCTGTGTAGATTTCTGAACAGCAGAAGAAACCTCGAAATCAAACCTGAATCCTTCAGTTTTACCTGTTTAGGAATTATATCTGGCAGCGCTGCCGGTAAGCTCCGCCCCTCTTCAAAATCCTTCTGCTTTGATGCTAATTCAGAGTCGGAATCAGAGGTGCTGTCTCTGCCCCTCTTCTTTTTCTTCTTCTTCTTCTTTCGCGAGGAGGACTGCTTGCGGCGCGAGGACTTGCCGCCATGATCCTCACCTGAACAGAAAGACAGGCTAGAGTATTATTGCTGGGACACCGCAATCAGCAAGAACCAGCAAGAAAACAAAAAAATCACTAAGTAAGTTTCTGATCATCAAAAGATCCATCAATTTGTGCAGAAACCTCACACACATTCAACAAAAGTACACAAACTTTAACAA
Source organism: Adrianichthys oophorus (assembly GCA_036245035.1). NCBI lineage: Eukaryota > Metazoa > Chordata > Actinopteri > Beloniformes > Adrianichthyidae > Adrianichthys > Adrianichthys oophorus. Next base: position 342,298 of record BSAI01000100.1, read on the forward strand.
GAATTTCATGTTAACATCAAAGGGGTTTTCGAAGACGATAAAAGAATATACATTATTCATTTAAAGAATATTCATTCATTCAATGAATGAATGAATGAATGAATAAAAGAATAATTAAAAACATGAAAGAACATAAAAGAACATGAAAGAACATGAAAGAACGTGACAGAATGTGCAAAATCATAGAATAAGCAAATGAAAGAACATAAAATACAATGAAGGAACATTAAAGAACATGTAAGAACAAGAAAGCAAATGAGAAAACATGTAAGAACATGAAAGAACATGTAAGAACATGTAAGAACATGAAAGCACATGAAAGAACATGTAAGAACAAGAAAGCACATGAAAGAACATATAAGAACATGAAAGCACATGTAAGAACAAGAAACCAAATGAGAAAACATGTAAGAACGTGAAAGCACATGAAAGAACATGAAAGCACTTGAAAAAACATGAAAGAACATGTAAGAACATGAAAGAACATGTAAGAACAAGAAAGCACATGAAAGAACATAGAAGAACATGAAAGAACATAGAAGAACATGAAAGCACATGTAAGAACATGTAAGAACAAGAAAGCAAATGAGAAAACATGAAAGCACATTAAAGAATATAAGAGAACTTAAAAGAACATGTAAGTTCATGAAAGCACAATAAAGAACATGAAAGAATGTATAAGAACATGAAAGCTAATCAAATAACTTGAAAAAATGTAAAAGAACTTGAAATCACATGAAACAGCACGAAAGCAGGTGAAGTTACCAAAAAGCACATAAAAGAACTTGAAGGATGTGAGAGAGCATGAAGGAACCCAAAAGAACATGAATGCAAATAAAGAAAGCATAAGAAAGAATGTGAAGGAACATGAAAGCACGTAAAAGAACAGGATGTGAATGCACATGAAAGAAAACACGTGACAGAACATAAAAGAATATCTAACCATTTCCAGTTTAAATTACTTTTCATCTGAAAGTTTGTCAGAATTAATTTACAAAACAAACTAATTGAGACATAAGAAAGACATTAAGCATGTTCTCTAAGAACAGACCAAGCTAAGATAATTCCACAGAAAAACATGCATAACCACAGACACCGGGTGGTGTTGTTTTCAGCAGCCTCTCTTGACCGTGGGAAGATGTTCACCTTCACACTTAGGTTTTTTTTTTTTGTTCTTTCAGTTCCTCACAGAACCAGTCAAAAGACGTTAAACTCAGGTGTTAAAGTCATGCTGAATGAATCCGACGGTTTCCTACCTTCTTCCTTTTTTTCAGAGGATGATGTCAGTCTTCTGCAAGGAAAAAAGGCAAACGACAGTTTAAAGAACTGAGATGAGAACACTAAGAACTTCAAGCAGTTCAAAGAACCAGAATCTAAATAAACCTGTGAGGGGACAAGCTGCCGGGTCAACAAGTACACAATAAGGAAATTCACCAAACTTGACCTCTTTGCATTTGAACTTTGACCTGACGCTTTCAGTTTGGAAGCGTACCTCTGCTTGGTGTTCCTCTCCGGGTCGGTTCCAGACTCGGAGCTGCTCCGCTCCTCCTGGGTCCTCCTCTTCTTCTTGCTCTTGTGTTTTTTGTGCTTCTTGTGTTTCTTTTGCGGGGGCCTCTGCTCCTCGGAGCCCCGGGGGGCCTTGTCGGCCTTGGCCCTTTCACCGCTGCTGCCTTCTTCTTCTTCTTCTGCTGCAGCACTGCTGGACACAGCAAAGGAGAACCTCACAGGAACCCAAAAGAGAACATCCTCCAAAGGCTTGTCAGCAGGAGAGGATGGGAGGACCAGACCTCCTGCTGCTCCTTCATCACACCAGCAGATCATATCAATGCTCATCACTTAATCTATGCTGGAATAAAGGTGTCATTTTGTAAAGGCTAATCATTCTTACAACCACATCCATGCTAGCATCAACAACAAATGAACTTTTTCTCCTTCATTACAGGGTTACTTGCTGCTTTTATTACACTTTGCTCACTTATTTTCTCAAATATCATCATGTCAGTCTTTTCTGCATCTTTTCTCGGGTTCAAACTGTTTCGAATCGGTCCGGACATTGATCCAACAGCACCAGTGCTCGCTTTGAAAGAGTAAACATGCCGCTAAAGTTAGCTTCTAAGGTGAAGCTGTTAGCGGCGCGCGGGGAGCATGCGCAGTCCCGCTCCAAACGCTGCATTTTAAAGCTCGAACAATAAACAAACAAAGGTGACGTACGCGGTGTCGCCGCTTTGGTCCTCAATTTCTCTGATTTTTTTCAAAATAAAATCCTGGAAGATTTGCTCTATGTTGGCCGCCATGGTTTTGTGTGCATCGCTTTTTAAATGTCCGGACGGAAACACGAACGCGCTCTGACCTCACCGGCTTCCGTTCCTTTTTTTGTAGCGCGGGGAAAAAAATAAAAAGAACGTTAGATTAATTGTGATGAAACTTTATAAATTAAGGACTTTCTTTTTCGTTTTTTTTTATCATTAATAAAACTGACCTCACCTTTGTTTTAAAACCCCACGTTTCGACTCTAGGTGGAGCTGTTACCTCAAACAAAACAGGATCTCTGATTAAAAGAATCATACATTTAGACTTTGCTATGCCTCAACCTTGGATTTGAAACCACGACCATACAGTCTTACGGTGCACACTCCGCCACCAAGCCCCTGAGTCCGGAAAAAAAACATTAAATACAACAAACTTGTATCGTTACTTTCTGTATGCAAACTGTTTAAAATAATTCATCCAAATCAATCCATAATTCTAACAGATTGAGAATAAATCATATTCAGGACCTCCAAAAAGTCTAACAAAATCAGATTTACCTCCTAGATAACTTGTGAAAATTATTTCAAAATAAAACATTCTAACAACATCAGGATCAACTATGTTAAAAAAAAAAAGAAGAAATGCTTGCGGAATAATCCCACTTCATGGTTTTATTTTGTAGCAAAAATACTAAAAAAATATGAATCAATACCAGCTGATTAAAGGTAAATCTCAGAGGTGAAAAGTAACAAATTACAGAATCACATTTACTTTTTAATCTAATGCAGGAGTGCCCAAATCCAGGCCTCGGGGACACTGGCCCTCGAGGCCTGGATTTGGACACTCCTGAGCTCTCTGGGCTTGTCATTGGTGTCCTTTGACAGCTCTGTGGACATATCTCTGATGTCCTTTGACAGCTCATTGATCACGTCTCTGGTGTTCTTCGACAGCTCCTCGGTCATGGTGGAGAGGCTTCAGTCTGACCTTTTAAAGGGTGTGGACAGGTGTCTTTTATGCAGATACGTGAGCAGTTCAAACAAGTCACGGTTGGAGGATAAAATAACTTCAGAAAAGAAGAAAGAGTCGTTGGAGATGTATTTTTCTGGAGTTTTTATTCATTTGTGGAACGGCTGAAGATCAGGCTGCAGAACGTTTCAGAGACTTCAAGGCAGGAAGGATTTCATCCAGGTGAGTCACACCTGCAGCACAAACAGGACAGCAGATGATCCCCTTTCACAGTCAGCAGCTGTCCAGAAATATGACGACCAAATTCTGTGGAGAACATCAGAGCTTCGGCCTCACCCAGAGTCAGTAGGATGTCGGTGATGAGGCGGTGGAAGGCAGGAAGGAACTCATCGTGCTGCTTCACTTTGAGGATGATGCTGGGGGAAGGAGAACGGCGTGAAGAGCGGTGTGCAGAAGCAGAGCAGGACGCTGGAGCTGCAGATGCTCACCTGTCGATGTCCGCCTCCTCCAGCAGATCCTGCAGTCCTGACTGCTGAGCAGACGCCAGCGCAGACACGCGGTTCACCACCTCTGCAGGAGACGCTCTGCCGTCTGCAATCAGAAAGACTACAGCGTGACTGCAGGAACGTGCAGACCGGCCGCCGAGACGGACAGGATCAGAGCTACCCAGGTCCAGAATGTCCTTCAGGTTCCTCATGGCGTTGGTCATCTCTGCTAGCCGCGTGTAGACCTCGTTCATGCGGGGATAGACCCCTCTCAGAGAGGGAACCTCGAACAGCTTCTGGAAGTGGGACACCATGGAGCTCAGAGTGTAGGGGGTGGGGCTCCGGAGCTTCTGGAGAACACGGCGAAGAGCAGAGTGAGAGCCTGAAGGTCAGAGAACGAGCTAACCCTCAGAGACACCATCAGACCTGCTCGGGGTCTTTGGATGCGTTTTCCATCATGTCCTCCACCAGCAGGATCAGGTTCTCCACCTTCACCGCTGCTGCAGAGCCGTCACGAGGCTGCTGCGGCATCAACCTCCCCGACAGGTCCACCAGCAGGTCCTGGAGGTCCTGAAGACACAGCTGCTGCACGGATCAGCACATCCTCACCACGGACACACTGGAACCACGCCATACCTTCAGCAGGCGGCGCTGTCCAGCCCAGTCCTCCAACACCGGCAGGAGCGCCTGGAAGTCAGTCAGCTCTGACTCCACCTCCGTGGAGGGGGCGGGGCTCCCAACGACCGCTCTGATGTCAGACAGCAGCTGGAATCAGAGGTGACGGAGACGATAAAACCAGAAGATAAACGTCTGAGTGAAGCTTGAAGAGAAACCAGAGGAGGAACGCTCACGCTGCGGTACTGAGCGCACAGCCGGTCCTCCCCAGGAGGTTCTTCTATGCCCTTTTCCTCTGCTCCGCCCCCTGCAGTCAGCCTGCAACACAGCAGAAAGGAGAAAGAAGTGGAAGAAGGTCGTCTGCAGCTTCGGAGCATCACACCAGAAACGCGTTTGTGAAGCTGCGGGATAAACACAGGATCAACACAGAAGAACTGATGCAGAAAGAGAGATTTAGATCATGTTTTAAAGATCATCTCTGTCCAGTTCTGTCAATGTTTCACCTAATTATCAAGTTACAACGTAATCTGGATTGAAAACAGGGAAATGAAAATTCAGTTTGAACTTTTTTTTAATTTGCCATGAAGGATCAGGAACTTAAAAGCGTTTGAACCCAGAGCTTCCTGTAACCTCCATCCTCCCGGTTGAAGTTCTACCTGGCGGCGCTCTGCTGGAGCCCCTTCAGATGGCGCCGTGTGTGTTTGTGGACCTTCAGCTGCTCCTGGGTTGGTCTGCAGAAGAACAAATGCACCATGAGGACCGGGAACACAGGATCCACCCGAGGAGCCGCAGGAGCTCCACCCACCTGGAGTCCAGCTCCGCCTCCAGCCGCGCCCTGCTCTCCTTTTGCTGCTCTGGGAACACCTGAGGAGGACAGGGCCACCTAGTGAGTGCCAGACACTGCACCACAGCTCTCCGTTAGAAAAGATCAGTTAACCTCAAAACAGGTCAAGCTGACAGTTTTTTAACCAGTCACTTGATGCTTTAGTATATTTACATCAGAAAATGTTGCATTTTTGTTGCCTTTTTTAAACCACTTTGCCATTTAAGTAATTTTTTAAAATCATTTCTTGGAAAAAAAACTTTTTTTTCTGAAATGATTATTTACAATTCATTTTTTACATTTATCTGCATTTACAGAAGTATTTCTTTGCCAGCATGATGCTTTTTCACCCGACTTTTATTTTGGTAAATTGTTTTAGCTTACAGATTAAAAAATAAAAAGTCTTTGCATGAATACATGAACTTCCTTTAGCTCATATAGCATCAAAAAAGTCACTGGACGGATTCATTTCCTTTGTTTTTTCACCAAAATTCCCCTTCTGGAATTTTCCAGTTTTCCTGTGTTTGGAATTCAAAGAACCGGATTTGGATTTGAGAGGTTTTGCCTTGAGGTCTGTTTTGGAGGATGAAGGAGCGCCGCCGGAGCTCTGATCCCCTTCTTCCTGCAGCTCAGAGGCCTTGGCTCCTCCTCTGGCAGTCCTGCGGAGGAGCAGAAGGTTTGATTCCTGGAAACTTCTGGGATTATTCCAGGAGGAGTCACGCCTCACCTGAGCTCCTCCTTCAGAAGCCTCCTTTCCGCTTCGTAGAAGTCGACGACGTCCAAAACCCTGCAGACACAACAGCTGCTGTTACGAGAGCCGTAGAGGAGCCTGGAGGCGGCGTGCGGCGCCCTCACCGCTGGTCTGCGGCGGACTGCAGCCTAAGCGCCCTCCCGCAGATCTTCTGGAAGCTGCGGTTCCGCCGGGCCAAGCGCTGTTCCTCCTGCTCCACGGCGAAGCGCAGCTTCCTGCGGAGCTCCGCGGCCTCCTCCTCCTTTCTCCGCAGCTTCTGCTGCAGCTGCTCGCAGCGGCGCTGAGACGTTCAAGAGGACAAACACACAGACTTAACCCAGAACCAGAACCAGAACCAGAGAGGAAGGTCTGCAGGTCAGAAGCTGAAGATGTCGTCTCTTCACCAAAGTTTTACAGACACTTTACACTGAATGCACTTTGACCTCCATGACTTTCCAGAAATCATTTGCGACGTCAACATTTAAATTCTAAAATTTACATTATTTATATGTGATGTTGGCATCGAAATACTGACGTAAAACTTCCGTTACATATATGTGACATTTGAATGCAAATAACTGAATAATCTGAGCCTGCTGGTGATGAGCTCATCTGTGTTCAGCTGGCTAAGAGTTTTTTTGTGGAGCCGTAAGTGATTTATGTCTCTTATTTTGAAATCTGATTGAGGAACAGCAGCACTGAGACAGTGGTTACATTTCAAAATAAAAGCGTTCATTGAAGTTTGTTTTCTATGCTAATTTTTTTAGGTAAACTATTTAATCATAATTTAAATTTAAAACAAAGTTTGTTCAACATTTTTGCAATTTTCACTGTAAAACAATCAGATTGTGTTGTAGTTTTTTGTGTTTTCACACATTCTGACAAAAACATCAATGTGTAAAGTGACAGGAACGCACTGTGGCCTCTGCGCTGTGGCGCTCCAGCTGCAGCGTGCGGCTGTGCGTCTGCGCCGCCCTGCAAATGCAGCGGTCCTCCAGGTCCTGGACCTTGACCTTCACCTGGTCCAGCAGCGCCTGCAGCTCTGAGGCCTTCTGGGAGTGCTGGGCGGCACGACTCATCTGCTCCTGGACCTCCTCTCTGAATAAGAAATAAAGTCCATTAGGAGAAAAGTCTCAGTTTCCCCCTCTGGATTCATAAAACACTGACTCCGCCCCCTTTTTTAGGCTCTATTCCTGCTGGTCAGAAGTGAAGAAAGAAAAACTCTTAAAATGAATATTTACAGATACTTTGGGATTATAGTTAGGAATAAGAATAAGATGAGAGTAAAAATGTACAATCCTTTAAAAAATATAAATGTATTTTAAATCATAAATTAAAACAACTTGTAAACAACTTTTCAATAATGTGAACTTATTAAAACTTATGAGCAAATAAATAAACTGAAATATTTGAAAAAAAGATATTTTTCATAAAAATCAGGATAAACAAAAGTCTAAAAGGAAGTTTAAATGTTGGAGCAAAAGTTTAAAAATCTTCATTAAAGTGTTGTCATCAGCGTCCGACTGTGGGCTGACCCTCCCTCAGCAGATGGACGCTTGTCATTTAGCAAAATAAAAGCCTCTGTTTGGTCTGATGGAGTCTGAGATGCGGTTGCCATGGTGACCCTCAGAGAGAGGGCGGACGGGAGGCTGTGATAGGAGATCAGATGTGCAGAACAGGTGGTCTGCAGACCGCATGAGTGACTACAGAGAAACCTGACCCCCCAGGATACCGCAGAAGGGGGCGGGTCTTCCTGCCTCCGGGGTCATCAGAGGCCCGACAGGAGGCAGGACTCACCTGAGGCGGTTGTTGGACCCGACCAGCTCCTGCAGGAGAGCCTGCCTCCTGTCCGAGTCCGCCAGCAGCGTCTCCAGGGTCCACCTAAGCGCCGCCGCTGACTTCCTGTCCAGCAGGCCCAGCTCTGACAGCACAGATCCAGGTTACAGAGGAGGAGATGAAAAGCAGAAGGAAAGCATTTACAGATGATTTTAGAACCAAACACAGTTTTTGTTCATTTTTAATCCTAAGAATTCTACATTTGTTTAGTTTGATTCTTCAAATGTAATAAAACGGTGTTTGTACATAAAAAAGTTGTTTTTCTGATGGAAATTTGAATCTGAATTTTCTGCTGGGTGGTGACGTTTTTCCGGTGTGGAACCCCTGAGCTCTCACCTGCAGGGTTCTTGTTCTCCACGGGGTCTGCAAAGAGCACCGGCCTGAAGCCCCGCTGCTGCAGGAGCCGGTTCAGCTGCTCCCACTCCGCCTGCTGCTCCTGCAACACACAGCGGCCCGGGTCAGCCCGGGTCAGGAAGCCGGGACTCACCTGGGCTCGCGGCGCTAACCTGGAACTGCCTGCAGGTCCACAGGTAAACAAAGGTCCTATTTCCCCCCGGGGGCAGCATGTCCGCCCAGAACCCGAACTTCCACTAGACTGAAAACGCTCGCGCCCCGGCGCGCGCGCGTCTGAAACCGGAGCCGTCCCCTTTTCAGCAGAAACCCGGCGGAGTGTCACGTGACTCACCTGCAGCATCCCGTCAGCCCTCTGTAATGGAACCGGTTCGAGTTCCTGGATCAGATCCCTGCGAAAGGTTCGGTTGGATTCGCCGCGCAAGGACACCTTCAGGCCCGAAACAAGGCGGTCTAAACTCCAAACGAACCGAACCGAACCGGAGTCTGTAGAACCACTTTAAAAACCACAAAAATCCTCTT
>BSAI01000100.1:350885-374571 GCA_036245035.1 Adrianichthys oophorus
CAGCATTTTAATTTGACGGAAAACCTAAAAGGGTCCGTGTTCGATTCCCTAACTTTGCATTTAAATGTCAAAGGATGGAGCAATAAAAAAGTGACAAGACCGGACAAATAAAGCTTTTTTTTTTTTACATTTATGGTCAAACTATAACATTGCAGCATAAAAAAAAACTCTTATTGAACTGCCACCTGAGGAAAAGCTCCAGCTGGGAGTACAGAAAGCGGACGAGGCACCGGCGAGCAACCACCTCGGCGTGGCAGTCGTTGAGGGCCAAACCGTGCTCGCTCAGGTGTTCTCCACTGATGCACTTCGTTCCTGTCGATATGCAGATGACCTCCGCCTGCTCCACCTCTTCACCTTTGAAGGAAACAGCAGCTGGAGTCAAACCTTCAACCAAACATCAAAACATTTCTGATAAACACTGTAAAACCTTCACATTTGTTTTATTTTCCCTGAAAAAGTAGATGTTCTCTTTTGGTGAAGATATGAATGATAAATAAATGCATTGTATTTTTATAAAACTGTATTTTAAAGAGTTTTTTTAAGTAAAGCAAGAAAAATAAATAAAACTCAGAAATCTGTAATAAAATTGGGACAATTTAATAAAGTAAATGGAAGGAAAAGCTTTGAAATGCTAATGTTTTATCTGCAGCAGGAGGTTTCCAGTTCTATCCGAAGGAGATGATAATCCAGCGTAAAACCACAAGTGATGACGCCTGGATGGATGGAGAGCAGATATCATCTGAAAAACGCCTGGAGGAGTGTAACATGGAGACTGAATTGCCTTCATTTGGTTGGAGTCGGAAGTAAACCTTTTCTTTACGATGACATCACACTGACTTGCTCCAGCACTTGGATGCAGTCACTGGCAAAGACCTACCTGTTGTCATGATGACGCCTGCGAGAGCTTTCCGCTGAGCGTGTGGAGACGTGAGGTTGTCCGACAGTTGGCTGAACTTTTGGACGATCATGCGAGAGACGGCGTCCGCCAGGACCTCAGCGACAAGAACAGATAGCAAGACAGAGGAAATAGAAGGGCGACATTTCAAAATAAGATCAAACAGAACGGTCGTTCAGATTTATACTTACGTAAAAGAAAAAAGTACCTAGAAAAAAAGTCAAATACAATAGTTTTAAAAATTATTCTAGAGATATCAGTACTTTGGTTTTATTTGTAGAAGCCAAAAAACATTTTATTTTGACATCTTACAATGTCTACCTCTCATTTTAAAGTCTGTATCTGATCCCTTCATTTTTTTCCATTCCTTATTGTTCAGTCCAACTTATTAGCATAAATCTTTAAGAATAAAACACAACAAAGGCAGTGATCTGAGGATTCTGAATGTGGTATTTTATTTTGAAAAACAAGCAGATTCTCATTGAATTAGTGTTTTTTTTTTTATTTTTTTCAAGCAAAAAAGTACACCCCAATACTAATATTTAGCTATTGATTAAAGTTTGTCTCCATTTTGTGCCAAAATGATTGTCCATTTGTGGCGCAAATGTTACAAAATAAAGTCGATAGTCAAATCCGGCTCCTTAAAAATAAAAGTACTCTGTTATACATTTACTCAAATAAAAGTTAAAGGATGGTTCACTAAAACTACTTCTAGGAAGGCTTTTGTTTTGAATAAAAAGTTACTTGAGTAAATGTAACTAGTAACTACTGGTATAAATGGTAAAAAGAATAGTGGAGAACATTTGGAGGATCCTAGCCTAGAACCTCAGAACCCCCAAACATCAGGTATGAGTGAGGTACTGAACCATGACATGGTCTTCATCCCGGCTCCACAGCCTACCAGGCGTTCCTGGACAGGAACCAGGGTGAACGTACCTGTGGCAGGTGGAGCTGCGGGCCCTCCCGGAGTATGGGCTGTCTGGACGGTCCCCGGTCGGGCTGCAGGTTGAAGAGCGCATGCAGAGCAGCCAGCGCCGCCCGGGCTTTGGCCAATCGTTTGTTCCTTCCAGAACCCTGAAACGTCTGGGCGTCGACCGTCAGTGACACCACAAAGTTCTTGGCGTGGCTCTCACCGCTCTCGGAGATCAAGTCGTACTGGAGGCCAGGACGCATCTCGTTCAGCACCATGACCGGATTCTTGGCGCCTTTTGGGGAGAAGACGCTGGAAGAATCCGGAGGCGTTAGAGGAGGCTTCGGCAAAGACGGGTTGGAAGGGTCATCGTCCGGGTCGGATGTCTCAAAGGCCTTAAAGAGGATGCTGGGAAAATCTGCCAGGTCAGAGGTGAAGTCTGTATGGACAGACAAACGTCGGGGCGCTTGAGTCACGCTGCGGTCCTGCAGCAGGGACTGCAGAGCCTTCTCCGCGGCGCTCAGCTTGGCCTTCTTCTTGGTAGGACCCGCCCCCTGGTAAAAGCGGCCATTAACCTCCACCTTCATGATGAAGAGGGGCGCGTGGACCGGCCCGGTCTGGGACAGCAGCGTGTACTGCAGCCCCGGTCTGACCTCGTTCAGTTGCGTCAGGGCGTTCTTGGGTGGAGCGGGCCGTTGGAGCTTCTTCCTGGGTTTATAATGGTGGGCGTGGCCTCTGTTGCCCTCCTCCAAAGGTCGTTTCCTCCCCTTTGGGAGCTGAGCAGCACGAGCTGCACCCTCCTGCTGTGAAAGGAGATTTTTCAAGCTCCGGTTTTCCTTCACGTTGGTGCTGCAGGAACCTGAAGGCAACAGACGGAGTCACGCTCCTGTAGACCGCCAAGAACGCTGCAGACCATTCAAAATGGAGCTGTGAAGGAGTCGGTTGATACTCACTCATGTTTTCGGCTCCCTTTGGTCGTTCCCTCCTCCTGGTCGATCGTCTGCACCTGTTGAAGACGCCTGGTTTAGCTGATGAAACGCCAGACTCAACAAGCACAGAGATTCTCTTTGAGGAACCTTCTAAACGAACCGATTGTTCATGTAAAAGCTGTTTAACACCGTGTTTTAAAGAAGCTTTTAATCTATAAATCAGGAAAACACGACAAGCTTTTATTTTGACATTGCCAAAAGACTGGATGTATTCTATTTTGAAAGGAAGCTAACATTAAAATATGCTTATGAACTTTAGCTTAGTCGGGGTTGCGCTGTGCTAACGGCCCCGCCCACAACTCAGAGGTTAATCCTGTTGGCACCACTTCCAACAGTTGTAGGGGTGTGGCCTTCCAACAAGACATATCGCTAAAAAATTGTGAATTTTCTATGGATGACATCACACTCACTCGATCCAGTTCTCAGATACTGTCAATGGTGCTGACAGACGGTCTGCAGTCATGGTGAATACTGGACAAGCTGAGCAGTTCTGTTGGTGCTGACAAACCCAAAAGACCCAAAAATTGCCATTGGATTAGAGCTTTTACATTTCTTTCTGCTTCTTACTGTGCTGCTAGCAAAAGAGTGAATGGAGAGGATGACTGCTGCTATCAGTGATGCGTATTTTCCCACCGTTTCAGAAGTCATAGTCACCATACCTCCAGTGTTTCCTCCTCCAGCTGAACGCCTCAGAGGAGGAGCAGCTGTGGATCAGGAGGACAGAGGGAGTTAGAAAAAGCATGTTTGGTTCTTCGTTTTCCCTTACTCAACCGTCTCTGCAGAGGATTCTGCTCTTCATGCTGCAAGCTTTCATTGGAGACGGCGCTCAACTGAACGAGTCCCCCGAGAGCTGTTGGGTTACAGGGAGCAGAGGCCGTTCGATTGGCTGTCTTTGCCGGTATTTGGGAATGTCTGTCCGGATGGAAGCAGCCAGGACGCACGAGACCAACACTTCCCATGTGGTTGGGTTTAACTGATGCGGACTACATTTATAAAATTCCTCTATTTGAAACATGATAGCATATTCTAAAATCCAGGCGCTTCTTTCCCTTTAACTACCGTATTTTTCTGAAAATAATTGGTGTTTTTTGCATAGTTTGGTAATTTGAAAAAACCCACTGGGTCACAGAGAGAGACCGAAGTACCGCTGAAAGCGCCGTCATTTAGACACTGTTCCTGCAGTAGGTGGTAAAGATTGCTGTAAAAAAGGAAAGGCTCTAAATGATCTCATGAACCCAGACATGGAAACATGAACACCGATGTTTTTGTAGAGCTGAGAGAGTCCTCCTGCAGGAGAACCACGGAAGATCCAAAGTTGATAGGAAAGTTCTGCCGTTTTGGATGGTTTACCAGAAAAGACAAAGACTTTATAAGGCACAGCTGAAGAAGTTTATGTCTCATTGAAGTACAGATGCTAACAGTGAAAAAAGCAACTTTAAAAACCATAAAAATGACCAAAAAAAGAGCTGAGAAATGTGGAATAGACCAAGTAAAGAGGAGTCACGAACAGAACCCTGTGGAACGCCAGTGGAGATATTGGGTAAAGAGTAAGATTCAGAGTGCCCGTCAGGCGTGTCCTCTGTGTTGGATTGTGTGATGGTAAAGGCGCCTCGACAGCTTCGCAGTGCTGGGAACGTCCTCTTACTGGACGAGAGGAAAGATGGGAAAAGCAAAGAAAAGTGCAGAGTAGACGAAGAAGAAAGAAAAACGTCAGCGTCTGACGTTATTGACTTGTCTTCTCAGAACTGCAGTTTGGAGCTTAAAGAACTGTAGTCAGCTGGGGGGAGGGGGCAAGTCCACCAACGGGGGGGGGGGGGGGACACATCCATGTTTGTTTGGATGAATTAGTACCACCAACAAGGAAGAACTACAGCTCAAACAAAAAAAGGAAGAAAAGGAAAGAAAAATAAAAGTAAGGGCTCGTTTTCTTTTCAAATCAGCTGGTTTAAAGCTTACTTGTGCATATTTAGTGGCGTGACTTTGTGATGTGGCACGTTTGTGGACTCAACAGGCCTTCAAACTTTGTCCTCCTTCAAAATGTCGTTTTGAACGTTTTGTTGAGTTGGCGGAGTGAAAAAGTAAGCAAAATTGCATTAATTTAATTTGTGAAAAAGCAAAACTGCAAAATATGATCCTTGAATGTGTAGATTTTAAACTCTTCTAACCTAAAGTAAAAATCTATGGGTTTATTTCTTTTATATGATGGTTGTTGTTTTGAATCAGATAAGGATGTCCTCTTGTTTCTGGCTCAAAATAAAGTTGTATATTTACTTTTTCCTTTATTCCATTAAGAAAACTCATAATCTAGATTACAAAATATTCAGAGTTGTTATAGGTGTGCTGTAATAGGATTAGGAATTAGGATTAAAGGTGGGGGTAACCTGTCCACCACATTGCCTGTAAAGTCCCACTCCGATCATCTATTGATGTATTTTCAAAGCGTTCCCAGTGGCGGTTTGATTATGATAACGTCATTTTTAGCCTAAATAAAAGGAGCTGTCGTTTTCTAGGACACAGGCAGAATCCACATTCCTCCCTTACCCCTAAGGCTTCTCCCTACCCCTCCAATTGTAGGGGCATTTGGAGCTTTAGCGGCGTCCTAACATTTCCTTTTAAGGAGGAGCCGTAGAGATGTAGGCGGGGTCTTGCCTTCCCTCTGCCGGTAGGCTGATCCGGATCAAGGAGAAACACATTTCTTCATGTGGGTGTGGGCTCTGAAGTTTACATTTAAATGTCAGTAATGACTTGTTTAACAATGAGGTTTATACAGTTATAAAACCAACGTCGTCATGTATTTTCCCAGCACCGGCAGCTACGTAGATGACCGGCGACTATTGATAACGTCATCGAGCGGTAGTAACATCCGGATTTAAAGGCACTATATGTTTTTCCATATCTCTCCATTTGGAGGGATAAATGTAGGGGTGGGGGATGAATTTGGATTCGGACATAGTTTCTGCAGAGCGGCAGGAGTTCATTCACCTCTGAGTTGTGGGCGGGACTGCGTCACAAATACCATCTTTTGCAAACCACATTTTTTTGTTTGCTTCTGATTCATTTGAATAAAAAAATACGAAAAACGGCTCAAGAACATGTTGGAAACACCCAAAACACTGATTCATCTGAGTGAGTTTTGGAAGCTGTAACTGCTAATATGTTGCACATTAATTCCTCATCTGTACTGTCTCGTTGGAGGTTGAAAAAATACGTCTCTCTGATCCATGAACCAAAAATGAATAACCTTAATAACAGCTGTTAGAACAATGTGTTAGAAGTAAAATAAAATAAAAACTGAAGGAACCTCCTCCTACTAACCATAATTCTAACCCGAACCAGAACATTCAAAGTCTTTAGTGCCTCATGTATAAATCGATGTCATTATATGAATTTTATTTAAACAGCGCCGATCCGAGCTGAGACTGAGATGTTCTCTCCAGCTGCAGGGTTCATAATGCCAGATCCTGTCACACGAATGACCGTTCTTACAGAAGAACCCATAAAAACCATCACTGGCTGACAGGAAACGGATTTCTGCAGATCCGTTGAGCGCCAGGCGAGCATAACTGTGATGGAATGTTCTTGAATCAAACCAACAGGAAAACAAACTCACCGTTTGAAATATTGGTAATGGAGTATTCACACATATAAATTCAGAATTGGTTCTAAAATAGAACAGATTTGATATCAAACATCGTCCATGAAGGGAAACAATATTTTGAAAAACCTTCCAAATCTGTGCAAAAGCTCTTTTCACTCCCTAAATTCTCAAAACGACTATGACTTTAGCCACGGGTGCACATACTTTCACACACAGGAACTCATTTATTTGTTTTCTTCCAATAAATTCACTAGTTTTGAGTCAAATGAATCTATAAATACAAATGAAAAAGACAATAGATTTTATTAAAGCTGCAGTAAATTTCTATTTAGATGGTTATTTTCCTTGTGTTAGGCATTTTTGTTGCTCATTTCGACAGACAATTCCCTTTAAGATGAACCTAAACCATTTCCTTTCATCACAGGCGTATGTTCAAGCCCTTAAATAAGCTGGAAAAAGGAATTAGACTGTAAATTAGAAAAAAATTACATTAAATCTGAGGAAAACAGGATGAGAATAAGGGGAAAAAAGAGGAGAAAATGAGCATTAAAAACCCAACTAAATGACAGAGAGAGAAGACAATTTGATTTGAAGATGAGAGACTTAAATCTGGACCAAAGAAAATGAAAGTATCACCTAAAACCATTCATTTTTACATCATCATTTTACATCAATTTAAAGTGTTACAAATGATAGTTTTGAAAATGTTTATTCTGTTGGGTTTTGTTTCAGACGAGTTTTTCTGGATGCAGTCGGCTTTAGACAAACGGATGAGTTTGTTTTAAACAGTAAATATTTTTATGACTTTATAGGATATAAGTTGATTTATAGTTTATATGGTAGATGTTTACATAAATACATCCAATTTAAGAGAGTTTTGTGAGTAATCATTTATTCTCTGATGAATTTAGAGGATTTGAGTGTTTTATTCCATACGTGTCCGGTTCAAATGTTAAATGAATGTATAGAATCTCAGAGTGCTCCACAAATTCATAGGATTTTATTGCATATGTTTAGAATTTCATACATTTTTAGGGTGTTTGTGGTATATCTATTGAATTTTTTCATACATTTAAAGGATTTGATGGCATTTTATAATATACATAGTTCATATTTGCATAAATGTATAAATAATATTGTATTTCATAATTTACATCGTAATATTTTCACGGAACTGATAGAATTTTAGTCTTTTATGGCATTTTGTAAATAAAAATGTCATAAATTTCAAGGATGATAGTGTTTAATATAAAGAAAATCTTTTCATAAATTTATAGAATTTTTAACTGTTTTAGCTTCTATTTTAACATTTACAGTACACTGTATTTTATAGAGAATATAATAAATATTTTCATGAATTTTAATTATTTTAAAGTGTTTGTTGGCATATATAGAAGAATTTTTTAAAATTCGTATGACTATAGTGTTTTATAGTATAGTAAGTAAATATTTTATAGTGTCTTACAGAATATTTAGATTATTGTTTATATTTTCTATTTTACATATTTTATATTCCAGCTGCAGAGTCCTGGTGTCAAATCTAGAGTTTTCATGGATTTTTCATTTCTGCATGTATGGATGGAAAATGTTAAAGTTTGAATCTGTAAAGTCAAAGATCATCCTGACATAATTTACATAAATAAATGTTATATAATTATGTGTTTAAATGTAGAGTACGCCCCCCAAAAAAACACTCGGTTTAACTTTAAAGACATAAATAATATTTTAGCACAAAATATACAATAAACACAATAAAAACAATCAATATAATAATATTAATAAAAATAGTAAATAATTTTAAAAGTTTTTGATCCACAAACGCATCTCCTGAGCGCGCGCCTGCCTCTCCCGCCGAACCGGATTCACTCCCTAGGCTATCCCTATTGGTCCAGCCGACCCGGTCTGCTCCTTACCAGAGTTCTGGCTTCCAGCTGGTTCCGGTGGGTTCTGTTGACGCCGGACCCCCTGCCCGGCCGAACTCCGCAGCTGTCAGACAGCTGGAGCGCTCGGACCCGCTCAGAACCGCGCCTCGACAGGCGGCGGCCGCGCTCATTGGTTGGGGTGAAAGGGGCGGGACCGTAGCGCGGAAACGGGCTCGCTGATTGGAGGAGGAGCCGGCACGTGCAACACATTAGCAACAACACAAGACAAAATTCACTCAACTTTATTGTTCACTCGGCGGCGTTCAGGCGGGTTTTCTGGAACTTTCCGCGTTTTAAAAGTACAAATACCGTTAATGTTTTTAAATAATTTTTTTTTATTATCTATTCAGTCTGATTTGAATCGGATTCAAGCTGGTTTTATATCTTAGTTCTCTCAATCCTGTTAAATCAGCAAAAAACAGATCATTTCTCATCATATTACATGAGAAAAATCAAAATAAACTCTCGTTTCAGCGGTCTAAAATTGTTTTAAAAAGTAATATTTATTACATTTAACATGTAGTGAAAATACAAAAGTGTTGGGTCTACAAACTAAAGCAGATTTCATTTTTACAGGTGTAGCTCCATACCAATCCCTTTTACTTTAAAACTTCACAAAATACCATTTTTAAATGTAATAAATGTAATTTATGAGTGATAAAGTAACACCCTTTTTCCCTTTGAACATAAATTTTTTTTCCCCCTAATTTAAATCTAATTCTGATTCAGAAAAACAGCGTTAAGTTTTTTGATTAAAAAAGACTTTAAGAATAAATCATTTTTATTCTGGATATCATTAGTTAGAGGCAAGTTAACCTTAACTCAACAAAAATTTGAAACTGAAAATTAATTTTGCTGTCTTATTTTGAAACTTTCATAAAGGAAATTGGTAATTTCCAGTCATTAAAGGGACTTTTACTATTATTCCTTTGAGTCTCCTTTAAAAAAGGTAATGTGTATGTATATATATTTATAAACTTTCAAAAAAAGTGAATCCTTTAGTTCTTCATCTTCATGATGGTGTGAGACCCTTCCAGAAAGTGAAAATGAGAGACACCCCCCCCATCCTGCTATCATTAGATGAGAGGTAAGACAAACCTAATCAATACAAGCCCCAATGCTTCATGTGAGCCATTAGCGTTCATTAATAATGGATCTGACGGGAAGGGAGCGGTGTCAAATTAAAAGTTTGAGAGCTAACCATGCAGACGCCAGATCTGTCCGTGAAAAGTTTGGAGTTCTGGTGCTGGAGGCGGTCCGGACTCCAGACCCACTCAGTCGGAGGATGGATAGGAGGAAGAGGATTTACCGCTGCCTTGACCTCCAGCAGCTCCTGCGCCTCCCGTTCAGACGCTACTGATTTTTCTGGGTCTAAACTGCAGGATTTCAGCTCATTTATCTGCTCTGCTTCTCAGGCATTCAGTTGTGACTCCACCCAGCATATTTTCTGTCACATCTTTTCGTTTGCTCCTGATTCATTTGAGTAAGAATGCAATTTGGGGCCTATTTTTTGTCATATATGCCCTTCATCATTAAAAAGCTACAAGAACACGTTAAAAACATTATTCTCTTTAGAAGCTAAAACTTCACCGTAGACTTCACACGCTTCGATACTCACATTTTTTATAGTTATATATACAGCTTAGATGATATTTAAACAATTAAATGTAATCAGAAATGGAAAAAATAAAGGGAATATCATAAAACACATTTTTTTTTGCATTTTTAAAAACCCACTCCGATAAAATGGAATTATTTACATGTTTTTGTGACATTTTCCTCATAAGGGAGGACACATATATATATATATATAGAGAGAGAGAGAGAGAGAAAAATGCAGATTAAAATAGCAGATTATTCTAATGAATCAGAAGCAGATGGAAAAAAAAAATGCTGTTTGACAGGTCACAAGCTCCTCTTCCAAGCTTCAGCAACTGGGATGCTTCGAGCTGCTCGTCTGCTGCTCCTTTTGTCCCAAATGATCTGATATTTGGGTTCTGATGAGATCCCATTAATAAGGAATCCCCAGAGTTTTGGGCCTTGGTTCTTTTGAGTTGCATCAATGACAGCAAACCATAGGGAGATAAGTCCAAAGTGGATCCAGTGATGAGCGGGAATGGTCATCTAGTCTTGGAAAACCCCAGAGGAGGAGGTCTGGATACAAATCGTTTGGACGGAAAATGGTTTGTTTGTGTCGGTTCAATGAGGAAAATGTGAAATTTGTAGATTATTTTATTCAAATTGTGCTTAAGAACATGATTTTGTTGAGTGTTTTACATCAAATAAAGGTGGACGTCGGGTTTTTTCCCTAAAAAGTGAAACTGAAAACAGCTGGACCCCTGGCTGTGCGTCTTTGTCCAGATTTTTACGTCGATCTCCGGCCACGAGAGCTTCTGACGCCTGAAGGTTTTGCACCTTTTCACCGGTTTGTGAGGTGAAACCGCAACAGTGAGGGTTTATATGCTTCACGGTTGTCCTGAAACCTCGAAAAACCGTCATGTCAGAAAAGGAAAAAAAAAGCTCCACCAAACGCCGCTCCTGGCTCCACCGTGATCACCGGAGGTGAGAGGTCACGAGAGCCACTTCAGAGTCTGTGGAGGACCTTCACCTCTGCAGCTGCTGTTAGCTGGGAGCCTGCTCTTCCTCCTGCCTCATCCTCTTCCTCAGCTGCTCTCCGATATCGGCCAGAGGGTTCTTCATGGTGGCCATCGCCTTCACCGCCTTGCTGAAGCTCAGGCTCTCCGTCTCCCTGCAAGAAGAGCAAACCTCATGGAGAAACGGCGGGAGAAGGAGCGCGCCAGGAGAGGCGGGGCTTACAGGAGCCGGCGTTTCTGGGCTTGTTTCATCTGACTGAAGTCTGTGGGCGCCGCTTTCTTCACGGGCCTGACGCCGACACAGGGAAAAAAAACAGTTATGTTGTGGACAAACCGGATCAGAACCGATGCTCCCCGATTCCGTCACTCAGACTCACAGCTTGTTCTTGCGGCTCTTGCGACGCGACGTCGGCGCTGCGGCTGCAGGACCCATCAGCTCGCTCAGCTGCGGCAGGGCGTCGGCCAGCGGCTGCATGTCCCCCACCACGGGCGTGGCTTTCCGTCGCTCCTCGGCCGCCTGCTGCTCCTTCACCTGCTTGATGGAGCTGATCTCTGTGATGCCACAGCAGAAACAGGATGTGAGGCGGAGCCGTGAGCTTAGGATTTTTTTTCTGTTAACATTAACTAATGTTAGCTCATGAGCACGGCGGGGACACTGGAATAAATCATCTTCAGAACACACCCATCTTGTGCACGTCATCAATGGTAATTCTCCTGTTTGCTTGCAGCAGAACATGTTTTAATAAAGTAACCGCTACTTGTAATTCCATAACTTTGTGCTGTCGTAGTGTAAAGCACCGCTAACACATTTCTGTTGTACCAATATTCATAAATAGAATTGTTTGCAGCAAAGAGACCATGGAAGATGTAGAAAAGCCACATGAACTAGTGTTTTTACATCTATAAAGTTCACTTAAAGCTTCTTTTTTTTTATTAATGTGGACTATAGTTACTGAGGTTAATTTAAAGTTGGCTTCAGTTAAAGACTTGCATTTCTTACAGGTGGTTTCATTCCTGTTTCTGTCAGAGCTGGCTGTCTGGTGGTCATTTGAACCTCTACATTTCTCTACATTTGAATTTTTATGAACTAAACCGACTAAAAGTGAAGGTCATTCCTCCAAACTGTTTTTACTGTGACAGAATGTAGACGGGTCAACACTGCAAACCGCTTAGAAGGTCACCAACTACAACCCAAGGTCATTTTAAAAAAGGAAAGGGTGGAGTTAAACCAGACTAAACCATCAGACGCGTTGTACCTGAGCTGTGCTGCTTTTGGGTAATCGAGAACATTTCAGCGGAATGAAAAAGGCGTTAGTGTGTCATCATAACGTCCATTTTATCGCTGGAACGTCAACGTTTTCTCAGCACAGCAGTCTGTGGGGTTCAACAGAGCTGTCATAGAAACCACAAACACACGCCATGCAAACGTCTCACTCTGGAACATTTTATGATCGAGGAAACTGATGGCTTCCACAAAGCCTGATGGGTAATCTGCGACGAAATGAAGAGAAAAAGAAAAAAACTGGAGCTTTGATGGATTTTCAAAATAAAGCATGTTTGATTTAAAGCTGTAAAACTAAAGAAAAACAACTTTTTTTTTTTTACATTTAATCGATAAAGCTGAACACTTTTTGATACTTACAAATAAATATCTTTACACTTAAATAGAGGCTTAGAAAAATATAATTAACTTGACAGAAAAAGATGAAATAATGTTGGGGAATGTGGTACAAAATGCATTTTAGAGATTTGAATTCTGTATTTTGTAAACTTTTCTTAAACCTGCACAGATGCACCATGTACTCATCCATTCCCTTTGAATAGAAGATAATCTTTCTGAATAATATGACCTTGAATCCCCTTCCCCTGAAAATGTGTTGGGTTTTTTTTGCCAGCAGAAAGGAGAAGCTTCATTTTTTTCTATTCTAATAATGCCTGGAGCCGCTCTTCAGTTTCAGCAGCCATTAGCACCTAATTATAAAGGGAAGTGATGGCATCAGCAGCCGGCTACAGTTACAGGACCAGCCACCGTTACCTCCAATGATTGGGGGGGGGGGTGTTACAGAGCGATTCATAATTACAGAGCCAAAAACATAAAAAAGGTAAAAAAAAACAAAACAGTGGACTTTGATTCCAACATTTGAGTCTTCTAGAGATGAATTTAAGAGCTACTGACGTCCAACTGTCCGTAGGATGTTGGACCGCAGACGACGTTGGTTCCATCACTTTATTCTTGGTTAAAGAAACTGGTGAATAAAGCTGAGAACAGAATTTTGCGGACAGAAGACCAACCTGAAGTTGGTAAATGTGTGTGGGTGATATTCTCTGGAAACACTCAACAACCTTCATTCTCTGTCAGAACAAAACCACAAAAACCCCACGCTCATAACAACATTGTGTTGTTCTAACCAGACCGCAGACTAAAACAGGAAAGATTTGAATTTTTCAGAGTTATTTTTAATCATACAAGAGCGCTAAAGCTCTTCAATCCATTAGTTGGTAGATTTCTTCCTTCACTTGAAGGCTTTTGTTTTGGAAAGACATGACGGCTCTTAAGATGGGAATAGCAGGAATACCAAGCTCGGGAAGTCTGTAGCGTTTGTAGGATTCTCGCTGCATCAGGTCTGCTGTATTCTGAGCAGGAGCGATCGACCATAAAGTCCCTCATTTTTTTATTTTATGCTCCATCTCAAGTTGGCAAAGCAGTAGATTCTGGCTTGATACAGATCTGATCCCGAAGACACGTTTGACCACCAGACAAATCGAACCATCCAATGAAGCTGATGGAAAAACCACCTCTCTACAAACTCTCGGAATGAAGCGGCATCCTTTAAGGACAGTGGTGGTCCAGGCGTTAGCCATATTCACAGGTTCCAGGTGGTGATAGTGTGGATGCTGTCAACTCACTGCTCAACCAGCGCTCCCTTCTCTCTTTCATCTTCTCCTTCTTTGACTTGGTCTTCTTCTCCTCTGAGCCTGCAGAAAAACAAGAACGATTTACCCGGAGACGCTCCAGTGACAGGAATGGGAACACATGGATGCAGAGGACACCAATGCTAGCCCTCAATCTGCTTATGAAAACATACTGTCAACATGAGAAGCAGCGTTTGACGTTTAGGGACACAAGGGTTTGTCACAAGTCGACAACAGTTGGCGTTTGTGTTAAATGCGCAAATGGCTGAAGAGTTACTGAGCTAAACTTTTCCTGCTCCTCCATGGAAACAAAGAGCCGGAATGCTGAAGTGAGAGGTTAGAAATAAACCCAGAGGACTACAGTGAGGAGAGGCGGTTTGAAACCCCTCCCGGCGCTGCAGAGCGGAAGCGGAGATGCTGCCGGAGCGTCTCAGGAGATCCCAGCAGGCCTTTATCTGCCACCACAGTGCTAAACACCACAAGTGTTTCTGCTGCTGTTTGCATTAAGATAACAGCACAGATAGGCGTCTGCTGCTGACTACACATGCGGGCGGAGCGCCAGAAACCGGATCCGCCAGAGGCTGCTGGGAGGGGTCTGTTGTGTTTGGGGAGGAAGGGGGCTTTACCACCACTCAAATCCCACAGGAAGCATCGTCTTTCCAGATGGGGATGAAATGGATAGTTGGGATTACGGATGCTCAGCGCCCGCTGAAGCTGCAGACGCTTCCAGCACAGCTTTACATCAACTCTTGGACGTTTTTCTTCTCGTTTTCATCCGAAAATGTCAAGACTGTGAGGCACAAGTTTCATTACAAAGCTAAAATATGAAACATCTGGTTGTCAGCTCACACCATTACAATCCACAAGGCAGAAAACAAAGTAGTTACAACAATCTCTGCTTGTTTATGATTATCATTTACAGTATATTTATCTACCTGGACAAAAGTCTGACTCATCCACACTCCAGCAACAAAGGGTTCATTTAGGAATTTGGACCTGACATTGATTTTCCTGCAGCGGTAGCAACGCATGCAGAGTGGATCAACACTCTAACAGCTTTTATTTTGTGGAATTCTAAAGAAATTGAAGTGGAAAAAGAGAAGAAAAATGAATCAAACTAACAAAAAAAAAGTTCCCTACCCTCTCTGGACTTTTATTTTGAAATGCTTTTTTAAAAGCACGAATTTGAAGGTTCTGCTGTTCTGAGTGGAACCTCCGTTTTGGTTAGTCAGAACAAACGTTAGATATTTTTCAGGCACCTACCGACAAGTACTGTCGAGATTGAAAATAATCCTTTTTATTATTTAATACCTCATTTCAGCAGCTTTTTTTGGCACTTTTAATTGGTTTCATATTAACAATATTATCATGGCATAACCTTTAAGGTGTGGCGGATAAATAAAATAAAAATGATAACCCCCCCCCACACACACACACACACACACACACACATACAATCTGGTATTTTTTTTTAAATATATAAACATGAAACCACCATGTTAGAAAAAGGATTGTAACATTACTACAATGCACTATTAGGTCAACCTCTATTTTAAAAAAATAAAGTTTTAATTTCATAAAAATAAAGTTGTCATTTTGTGAACTTACAAAATTATGACCTACAATTGGCATAAAACAGGGATCTTTCAGGAACCGATATTGAATTCTGAGCAATTTCTTGAAATGATCCCAGCTGTATTAGATATTGATTGCAGACTTCTTCTATGGAAGCATTTGTTGATATAAAACTGAAATAAAAGAAAAGAATTCAAGTTTTGCATACAGCAATCACGTTTGTGCTTTTATTTTGTAAATAAGTCTGGGAACAGCCACAGAGAGTGGAGAGAAAAGCCCGAGAGCTCCCCCTGCTGGAGAGTTCGTTCCATTAAACACAGAAACAAAGCCTGCTAGAATGTGTAAAAAAAACAAAAACATAAAAAAAAACTTCACAGGTAAGAAACCTCTGGCAGGTCTGATCAGTCACGTAGTTTTCCCATCATCCCTCAGTCATAGAACCTTCTCTGTCTTTTAGTCACACTCCACTTCTGGGACTTTTATAGAGATCTATCGCACTCCAGAACAGACCTAATGTCTGAACCACTGAGTCTTTGTGTCAGCCAATCAGAGACGAAGACGCAGAAGAAGGCGATGTAGAATGGATCCGCTCTCAAAGGTGCGGTGTGAAAGCAAAGTGCATCCACTCTGATAAATGAAACACTTAGCATCCTACACCGACACACACTGAGCCTCTGTCTACGTGAAACCACTGAGAGCAAACCTGACAGCTGGTCTCACCTGTCCTGGTGATTTGGGTAACCTCAGCTGGTTCCGGCTCGTCCAGACTCTGCACCAGAGTTTCTGGGGAGATCTTGGTGCCGACAAAGATGCTGGAGGGAAACGAGCTCCCAGATGAAACCTGGATAACAGAACAGTAGAGTAAACCCAACTGCCTGTGCTCTGATGGGAGCAAACCGCCAGGAAACAACATTTAAGATTTAAAACCTGGACAAACCACTCTTATTTTGAAATGTTCCGCATTTCCCCAAAACGTTTTGATTTTATTTCTTCATTAAAGTCATAAATTGTTGGTAAAAATCATCCACAAACTGCCAGTGAGCGCAGATGAACGGGTAGGAGAGTTTGATGAGGAAAGTTCGGGTTGTAAACAGAGCTCACCTGCTGGGCACGTGCGCCTGTTTGGGTCGGAGCTTTACCGGAAGCAGGCTCCGCGGCGGCACGCGGGAAAACCGGCTCGGGTCCCGCAAGCGGGGTCCGGTCCAGTCCGCAGAGCTTCACCGCCTCCTGGTGCAGCTTCTGCCGGACATGCTTTATCTTCCCAACCATGATGCTCGAGACCGGAACTCCGTGTCACGTGATTCTTTGAGGCCGCTAGGAGTGGCGCGTCACACTACCGGAAGACCCTTTTTTCTTTTCAAAATAAGTGTTATTTAAATCATGTTTCATTACAAAAACCTTTCTAATTGTGTATGCTTTGCTCAAAAAGTGACCGTTTGTATGGCATAAAAAAGTTAAAAGATTCATTTTATGTCGTCATATCATTTTATGCAAAGTTTACGATCAAAAACAGTTGTATTTACTATAAAAATGATAATATAATGAAGAAATCCATACATTTCAAGCTGAGGTTTCACCTGAAAAAAAATGACATTTATGAATTACAATAAAATATCAATTAGTATAAGTGTTAAAAAACAATTTTATTGCTCTGTAAAAATCTAAATGTTACATCACCTTAAAGTCTATTTTACATGAGGATCACGTGGATATCCAACATTTAGGTAAGTTCCAAAAAATGCCTTCTAATTTTATAGTATATTATAAGATATTAATAATCGTAATAATATAATAATTATAAAATATTTTATTATATTATTTGAAAAATCTAAATCTGTTTATTTTATTATTACTTTTTTTTAAATTGGAGTGTGAAACTGAATATTTTTTGCACAAACACGGAATAGAATTAATTTAAAAAATAAGGAAAGAAAATAGAAAGACAGATGAATCCCCAGTGGTTTAATCCAGTTTACTTAGCCAGAATTGAGGTCATCACGTCTTTTCCAGAAAGTCTCTGAGCTCTAAAATCTTTTATCTTGTGTCTAAAATGAGAAAATCAAAAGAACTGAAAACTGGATTCCAATAATATTATGAATCCGTGATGCGAATGTATTTGCTGAAACACTAAAGCCAAACTCAGATCCTGCTATTGACGAGAAATTATCAAAAGACATATTTACCCATAACCTTAAAATCTATATTTTGGATGTCTAATTACAATTAGGCTGCACGGTGGCGCAGTGGTTAGCGCTCCTGCCTCACAGCAAGAAGGTTCCCGGTTCAAGTCCTGGCTGGGGGACCTTTCTGTGTGGAGTTTGCATGTTCTCCCCGTGCATGCGTGGGTTTTCTCCGGGTACTCCGGCTTCCTCCCACCGTCCAAAAACATGCTTCATAGGTTAATTGGTCACTCTAAATTGTCCATAGGTGTGAATGTGAGTGTGCATGGGTGTGTGATTGTGGCCCCTGCGACAGACTGGCGACCAGTCCAGGGGTGTCCCCTGCCTTCGCCCATGAGTAGCCGGGTTAGGCTCCGGCAACCCCGTGACCCCGAAAGGGATAAAGCGGATTGGAAAATTAATGAATGAATAATTACAATTAATATGAGATGGACGTTTTGTTTGTACTTTATGACTATTACCAGGAATTTGATGACATAAACCACTAATTTGTGATTTAATTTTCAAAACTAAATTTAAGAGAAAGATTCTTTAATGTGAGCCAGGTGGTGCACAACTTCTCTAGTAGTTCATTTTATTTTTTAAGAGACAGAACTTATGGAGTTTTATTATTTTGCGGGACAATTATTCACATTCTGTCTGTGTCTAATTTGTTGCAACAAATGTTAGGAAGAAAACAGATCCAGTAGCTGTCAATCACTCCATATCTGGGCGTGGCCAAAGGCATGGAGCCTCACAATGGGCCCCTGGAGGTGCAGGGGGCCATAGGCAATCGCCTAATTCACCTGTTGCAAAAACAAGCTGCTGAAATGTGCTCTTTGTCCGAGAATTTGAACTGCTACAGAATTCAACATGTTCTTGTCTGTTAGACACATGACAGCATCAAAGGCATGAAGTAATTTTCTGGTATGAATTCGAATTAAACATGGCTCACAGAAAATGGATCATTGTCTTAATTTTTAACTTACAATATTGGAAGTGTCCTGTGCACTGGAAAAAGTTGTTTGTTTCGTTACATCTTTTTGCAATTCTACATAAAAGTGAGTATTATGACATAAATCATGTTTAAAGATAAAACAAAATTAGACATTTATTTTTGTATTAAATTAAACAATACAGTAACTATGCTTCAAATTTAATCCTACAAAACCCTTCTTTTTTTGTAAAACAAAAAATAGCATGTAATATAATGAAACAAACATAAATTACAGAAGACAGAAAAGTCAAATATAAGAGTTTCTAGTTTTTAAGAGAACATGGTTTATTTAAGCACTGATCCTGAGTAAATACAACATTTATTTACATAATAACACAACTGAAGGAGAAAAAAAAGCACTGCAGCGCCCTCTTTTGTACAGTATACAAAAATAGAATATCAAAACACATTTACACAGATTTACAAAACAGACACAATGGAGCTTCAACAAGCATCTTTGCTTGAATTTGAAATTTGAAAAGATGCGAGAGGTTCAAGTAGAATATAAGACCGGAGTGAACAGGTCGCCATCTCCTGCTGGGGCAGGGGTATTTATTTTAATGACTGACTTGAGTAAGTTTTACTAAACCTCGGAGTCCTGCGCTATAAAAAATGACTATAGCTTAATGTTGTTACATCAATGTTATCTGGGTGAGGAGTAAGAATCGGCTGCCTATGTTTAGCTATGCGGTGAATTTGCTGTTAATCCCACTTGTTGTTGTTAATCCCACTATGACACACTTTGTAGCTCCTCAAACAGAGGAATTGGCATCAAGCCAAATGGTAAACTAAAATTAACCAACTAGATACCAACGACGATCTTCTCATTCACTTGCTAATACCATCTTCAACACTAATTGGTTGACGCCAGAGTTTGGATTTTTCAAGTCGGGAAAATCCGTGCCAAGCTACATCATTTTTACTGCATCGCCCCAAAACTCGTCATTACTCGCCACTCTATTCACGCCACAGGACCTCTCTTTAACATTGAAACCAGCCGCTACGAGAACTCACATTGATTCATGGGTCAATCAAAATGGCGGCTGTCTGGTGGTTTTATTTCCATAGCAACCAATTTACATTTTGGTTACCTGGGGTGACGAAAAAGTCAATGTAATTTTTAGAAGAATCGGCAAAAGTCAATTTTTGGATTTCCATGGCAACTGACATGCTTTGTTTACCACAGACACATTCCTAATATGTTCATGTCACAATGTCAAATAGTTTTGTTCAGCTTGAGCCAGGGATTTTACGTGGTAACTTTTTAATAATATTTGGGTAAAAATATGTGAACAACAGGGGGAACGTCACGTTTGCAAGATCGCCACGCAAACGCCAGTAAAAATCTACCAACTTTAAAACCAACATTTATTTTTAAGTAAATTCCCAATGATGCTCGAGGAATTAGGAGGCAACAGATTGAAAAGGTCAAAGAAACTTCAGTCGCTGTTTTGATGGTACGTCTGGAAATCCATAAAATTGCAATTTTCATTGATAGCAAAGCTGGTTCTGCCACTGAAATGACTGCTCTATCAGAAGAAAGGTGAATGGAGAGGATGACTGCAGACTTCCCAATCATCCACAGTTTGAAAGAGGCAAAAGAAAAGAAGCCCGAGTCAAAAGCAAAAAACGGTGCTCTATGAACAAAAGTCTGGATTTTTTTCTTCATCAAGATGCAGAAGCAAAAGAAGTTTTTGCTAAAGTCTCCCTGATTTGGAAGGGACAAACTGAAGACTGTGGTGTCTTGTAGGACGTGGTGAAAATCTACCGATGCTGACTGGAAGAGATGGTGGCACATTCTTCAAAGACCAGAAATGACAGCAGCACGCCACACTGAAGAACAGAATCATTCACAGATCAGAACACTTTCTCTACAGTTCCCTCTGAAGTCTGGAATCATTTGGCATGAAGCTTATCCAAGAGTTTTTGGTTTTCTTTTTGAAGCCTAGTTGTTGCAGTTTCCTGCACGTTGGAGGACTACAGATCCGTGATCCGGACGTGGACAAACAGCGACGAGGGCGGGATGCTGGTTCCATCTCTGGACAGAAGGTGGATGTGACGGTAACCTAGAAACACACCAGAGGTCACAAGCAGCAGAAAGGGCGTCCCAGCTGTAGTCTCTGCTCCGGTAAAGTGTTACAGTGGAAGCTTCAGGGAGATTTGAACCAAGAATGATGCATAGTCAAACTGAGAGGACGGGATGTTTCAATGGCATCATTTGAACTGTCAAAACCCAAACAAGCCCCCAAGTTTTTGGTTCCTCACATTCCATAAACCTGTTCAGTCCAAAAAAAATAAAAACTGCCTTGAAAGTTTGACACAAGACCAACATTAAAGTTTCCAAGTGGCAATATAAACAAAGACTACAGTAAAATATAAATATGTAATTCAAAAGTTCAAAAATTGCTATGAAAGAATTAAATAAAATGCTGAAAAGATCAATATGGGACAAAACACAACAGTCATAAAGGCTTGAGTCTATTAAAAAAAGTTTCTTTAAACATTACTTAAAACTTTGACTGTTGGGTTTTTTTCTTTCAGAGGGAGCTGGCTTTTTTATAGTCTTTTAGACTCCAACCTTTAGTCATGTCAGGATTCTGTCCCTCCCCATCTCCACAATCACCTGCATTAGCCATGAAAGTTTCTGTTTCTCTGCAGCTCTTCAGCCAGATGTTTCTAGTCCTAATCATCTTGTCTGATCCGGTTTTAACCATGATATGCCCTGGAACTGCCCGTGGAAAATCCCTGGTATCAACCTTGGAATCAACTTTGGAATCACTCCTGAAATCATCCCTAGTATCAACCCTAGAATCACCTATGGAATACCACTGGAATTATTCCTGGAATCACCTTGGAATCACCCCCGGAATCATTCCTGGAATTAGCCCTGGAATTATCCATAGAATCAACCCTGCAATCACCTCTGGATTCATCCATGGAATCACACCTGGAATTATCCCCAGATTTAACCCAAGAATCACACCTGGAATCATGTCTGGATACACCCCTGCAATTGCTTCTGGAATTCTGGAATCACACCTAAAAATGCTCCCAGAATCATTCCTGGAATCACGCCTCCAATATCCTCCGGAATCCCAGCTGGAATGGCTCTGGATTCGCCCCTGCCTGTCCTTCTTCCTCTGTACTTCTTTCTGTCTGGTGAGAAAACCCTGATTGTCAATTGAATTTGGGAACCTTCTTTCAGACTGAGGACTGGAGTGTTAGAAATACTAATACTAATATTAGTATTAGAATTATTATAATTGTTGGAGGAGGACAGCTTAGAAGTTCATGACAGGTTTTTGGAGTAGATCCATCTGTCAGCCTCTCATCCCTGGACTAATGTGAAGACCTCTGCTCTGACTGGACCCACCTCAGAAAGACTTCACTGTCTCAACTTGTTGCCCATTTGTTAAGAATTGGTTTTCAATCAGTGTTGCTCTCCATCAACCCTGTTATGTTCTTCAGTGGGCGGGGCTTCA
Organism: Adrianichthys oophorus; assembly: GCA_036245035.1. Classification (NCBI taxonomy): domain Eukaryota; kingdom Metazoa; phylum Chordata; class Actinopteri; order Beloniformes; family Adrianichthyidae; genus Adrianichthys; species Adrianichthys oophorus. The sequence goes on from BSAI01000100.1 coordinate 372,920, forward strand.
GTTTCCACCTTTGTGAGGTACAGTAGCTCCATCCACAATTTTCTGTTCACCATGTTAAAAAAAGTGATTCTACTCAAGTTCTTCTTCATGCCGTTCCCTAGCTGCATCGCTGTCTCCTACCTTGTTGCATGCAGGTGAGAGGAACGGTGTACTGCCCCACAAAGTCGTTCTTGGAGGTCTTGTCATAGTCTTCAACCACAAAACGGACCAGAGCCAGTTCAGGGGTGTGGATGGTAAACCGCAGGTAGTCATGCCACACGGGGTTGAATCCTGCAAGAAGATCAAAAAATGTCTGCTGCAACCAACTGAAAAAACCCCTAAGCTTTCTCTGATTTAACACATTAAAAATGTCTCTGTTTGGCAGAGAGAATGGAAGACAGAACCAGACCCACTGCCCCTGTGTGGAGGATGTTCCAAAAACTTCTCTGTACCATTGTTCTCAATGTATCTGGTCTCCTGCTTGGCCTGGTCCATTGGGACTCCATGGATCTCCACTCTGACCAGAGGATCCACAATGGAACCCTCTTTGATGTTGACCTTAGGGAGCTGCTGGCCACTGATCACCTTCATAAATGCAGCAAACACATGTGTGGTATAACACATGTGACAGTAACATAAGACAAAACTCACACATTCCCTTTCTTTGGCAGAGTACCTACCTGGATGGTGAGGATGACTGGCTGGTAGCCCTCTTGTTTCTGAGGTGACTCGGGGTCAAAGCCCGACTTGGTCTGTCGCATGAAGCTGGGTTTCAAGACGTAGCCACAGCGGCCGTTCTGACTAAACAGCCCATCGTTCAGATCCATCCCTTCACCAGCTGTCTGGAAGTTCAAAGCAACTGTTGCAGAAGAGGAAAGATCAAGTTTAAGAGACTATGACTGGCAGATGACAACTCTAGCTCTGGCCTACACATCCATCTATAGAAGGTAAGCAAACAAGGTGGTAGAGGGTCAGGATTGGATCCCTGGTCTTGATTTTTCAGAAAAACAGACGAAAGCTACAATAAAAGCAATCTTTGCATGGAATCTTTCAGCATCAAGAAGTTAAGACACCGATATACAGCATAAAAGGGAGGGTTGGACTTCTGTTTTTAGTCCAGCCTCTCCCTGTTGTAGCTTGTTTGCGAGTGTTAGCCAAGTAGCCAATCCTTTTCCAATCAACTCACTGCAAGACCGTTCCTGCAACAAAGTCTGTTCCCATGCACTCTGATGGAAAACAATCCAACTTTAAACACTGGCTTCAAATCGGACAAAGAAAACCAGTGGCTCATGTAATCAAACCCTCCATTATTTATCGATTCTCTATTCTACCTGAAGTCTTTCTGACATAGTTGCATTTATTGCCTCTATTCCGCTGCCCTGCAGAAAAAAGGAATGTGGTACATGTGAACAGGCCGTAGTATGGACTAAACGTCAAAGTATGAAGCTTTTTCTGCAAGTTCTGAGATGGTTTGGACAATAAAAAAGCTAAAGTTCCAACAAGGTCTACAGTCTTTTAGAAAAGGCCAATTGTGCTCTGAATAGGAGAGCTGGAATTCATGTTATCAACATGGACAATAACCGTATCAGATGTCTTTACCGAGGCGAAAAAAACTAGATAATTTAGTTCGTCAATGAAATGTAGTTAAGGTACCCTTGTGATGAGAAAGCAAT
>BSAI01000100.1:374671-397851 GCA_036245035.1 Adrianichthys oophorus
AAAATGTTGTGTCTTGGTGTATTAACGTCGGGTGTTATTGTGTCTGTGTTGCGGTGGACCCCCCCCCCCCCCCCCCCCCCCCCCCATTAAATCCAACAGGAAGGCAAACAACAATAAAATTGTTCATTCAATCACCAATTTGGCACCCTGCATTCCACATTTCCCGAGGATTGAAGTTGGAGGAGTCTGTCCGAAATCCCGTGGGATAAACTCTGGTCAGCTGCCGTGAGTTATGCTGCACAAACTCTGCTCCTGAAATGGAGTTCATAGATCAGTCACAAAAGCTGGGAGGCAAACACGAGCTGGAGGGTTTTCAAGGACTCACCTGATTCTTTGAGGTATTTGCGGGCTTTGGACTCTGTGAAAGAGGCCACCTCATAGAACTTGGAGTGCATCTGAGAGTGTTTGAAGCTCCTGAAGTGGAAACTTTTACAGTAGATGACACAATCCGACAGCTCTTTGGAAAGACGTTGCTTGGACCTCTTTGGATGAAAGGAAACGACAAAAAATTGAACAGGCAAAAGAAAGAGGATGATGCTTGTTTGGCCACCAATGCTTCTTGGAAATACTTTCTTCGTGGTGCCACATAGTGGGAAACAGTGAGTTGAGCAGTATATTTGAATGGGTAAGTTGTGTCCATTAAAATGGTCAAATCTTTGTTGGTGCCAAAGATCTTATTCACCTCCTGCTTGTGCCTTTTTGGTAAGTTTTCACCAGTCAAGTGTTTTTTCTGTTGTGTCCCGAACACTGCACACCTAGTCCATAGCTTTGGATTACTCAGCTGTTTGTGTCAAATACCCCTAAATTAATTCAAGTTGATGGTTTTCAGTCTGTCCGATGTTTTCATCACATTAACATTTAAATTCCTGCCATGAGCCCCGTCCCCTGCCTTTTGGGTCCACTACGCAATTGCTCACTTATGCCACAAAAGTCACCTAAAGTTCACCTGGTTAGCTGCTTGGTTCTGCATGGGCACCAGCTGACTCTTAATTCAGGTCAGAACACACGATCGGATGAACTCTTGTGATGTAAAAGAATCCTGTCATGGCTGGAAGGATGGCCCGTCTCCCAAGCCTGGGGACGATCCCCTCGTGAACTGTGTAAGTGATCCTCAACAACAGGCCGAGCTGAATAAGCGCTCGGAGGCGTGGGAGCCGCTAAAGCTGGCCGCGTCCCTGATTTTTCACGTCAGAGAAGTGAACTTCTGCCCGTCTGATTCTACACGAAACCTGATTCGCCCACTTCAACCAGGCCCCGGGGCATCACCCTCTCTCCATTACTTCACCGGTGCCACCGCTAGATGTCTACCAGACAGATTACACCTTACATCAGGGCCAGCCAGCAGCTGGTCTGGCCCCTCTGGTGGCTGTGCAGACTGGCGTCACGGTATGGAGTTTCACACTTCTCAAATGCTTATAAATAAACATCACTTCAACGAGATTCTTAACGTGCTCAACCTCGCAGCTTCAGACTGCAAAGACAGACTGTCCAACATCAACCTCATCTGGTCCTGCATTCATCAAAGGTTTACACTATAATCTGGGTTTTCATGGTGGGTACCATTGTTCCAAACAGCCTTTTAGCTGAGTTTGTCCATGTCATTTTGCTACTCTGGATGATATGGGTCAAGGAGCCAATGCAAAAAGTTCCCTTTGAAGAAATTAAGACCTTCACATGGAGCCTCAAAGGGGGTTGACCTGTATGGGAGATGAGGATTTTTGGGTTGGAGGGTCACAGAAAGGAGTGGCCACATCTTAAAAGGAACACAGTCCCTTAGGATCCAAAAGTAACAAAATATTAACAAAATTACTTTAAAATGTACTCACTACTAGAGTAAAGGTGGATCTGATTTTTTATTTTTAAAACATCTTTATTTAGACAAATAAAGATAAAAATCTTGCCTTTTCAAATATTTATGTTTAGTTTTTCAGGGTACAATCATTTCTGAATAGCATGATAAAGTACAGGAATTTTAAAAAATAATCAGATTTTCTATAGTTCTTGCTGACCCATTGAGGATTCATAGCAGATCAGGATGGACCGTTACCTTCACAGCCGTGTAAAACTTTTCTTGGTTTAGTTGTGGCCCACTGAACCCACCTTCATCCTGCCACGGACACTGTCCCGGTGCAAGTTCTCCTCCTCCATTTCAGCCATATCATCTTCATCGCTGACTTCCCCAGACAAGGAGTCTTCAACCAGCGCGCCGATTTTCTCCTGTAGACCTCCGATCTTTTTAGCCTTCACCAGAATCTTCCCCTTTAGATCCTGACAGAGAGATCAGAAGAACCATCATTTATGACTTTGGCATTAAAACATTTATGTTAAAAGCTACCATTTTACACAGATCACATGACTTGCAGAAAGCTCAGAGTCCCTCAGGGTGAAGGGACTTTGTTGGGTTTGACCATTAACCAGGCAATGGTCTCAGGAAGTTCCAACAGGAAATAACCCCACAGGTGACCCCAAGTTGGATTTTAAAGCCATTTCAGAGACTCGTATCCACACTGCTAGTTATACTTTCAGCAACTGATATCATTTTCGTCATGCTGGCAAGGACATGGAGATCACATCAGTTCCCAACTATTTTTGCATAATTTACATGGACAGTAGATTCATTTGAGTACTGCTATCATGTAAAGACGCTTTTGTGGCCCTTATCCAAAAGACTTCTGTGCTGGTCTGGGTAAGTGAGGAAGGTATTGGAGTATTTTCTGACTCTGTTGGTGGATGAACTCACCAACAACACCCTGAAAGCTCAGTGAGTGACGAAGGTGACTGTGGCCAACAGGGACAGACTTTGACTGAGTTCACCCTCAGACATCAGGGATCCTCATCCACTGGATCCACCTCTCATTTTCAACTTGTTACTGATTACCTGGACCAGGTGTGTCCAGTCAACCAGACTGGGGAGACACAGTGACATTGAGGCAACAACTGCTGGTCAAATAAGAAAAAAACTAAAATCATCAAAAATATTGAAATAGTTCATTCTTGGATCATCATACAACCACAATCCATTACTACCATCTGTGTATTTTCCATTACTACTTCATATTTTCTTTCCTGGCTTCTGACCCGCCTTTAATTTTTACTGTAAAAGCTTTAACGTTTGGTACATTCCATGTGCTTTTGGTACCAAACCTGTTTTGCTACGTTTACAGGTTTTACCAAGAAGGTTATAAAAACAGTACTGTACTCTGACCCTACAGCTCAACTCACGACATTACCATTTGTCTCTAAACCTGCTTAATCCCTTTTGGGGTCATGAGGTTGCTGGAGCCTATCCCACAGGGCAACTTAGAGACATATGAGCACACATTCACACCTGGGGACAATTTAGAAACATCAACTGAGCTATGATTCAGACTGTGGGGGGAATCCGGAGAAAGCCTTCACATGTACAAACCTGAAAGAACCCAGCCAGGATCTGAACCAGGGCCTAGTGCTGACCACTACCCCACAGCACAGCCCTTTCATGACATTACAACCAAAGAGTGGTGTTTTATTGAACAGTTAAGTAAACTTTATGTAGTTTTGCTCTCTTCTCTGGGCTTTATGCCTGCTTTTACCTATTTATGGCATTACCCAGACTGGAGTCTGTACAACAATGGAAACACAACAATGATGCTGTTTGCCAGAAGGGACACGGCAGATTTGGGTCAAGCTTAAGCCCTTCAGTATTCACAACAAAATGTGTTGCAGAGAGTGTGATCACGTCCTGCTGTAAAAGACTCAAAGAGGCTGAACCAGCTGATGAAGAGTTCTGGCTCTGTTCTAAATTCTGCTCTGGAGTCACAGGAGCTGACTGTTCAGAAGAAGATCCTTCAGAAGATATGAAACCAGCATGGAAAAGGTTGAGCATCCTCTACAAAACGGTAACTCAGCAACAGTGAGCGTCTTATCAGTCAACCAACAGTCCTTCCAGAAGGAGTGAGCGTGTTCCTGCTTTACTTTCAGTTGACTTTATAAAGATGCTTATGATTGCTGTATTTTCTGCACTGCAGGGTGCACCAGATTATAGGGCAATGAATGCTGTATTTTACAACTTATGCCATGTATATGGCATACCAAACTATAAGACAACGTACACACTGGACATGTGTGGGTAAGTCAAGAACAGGCTGAACGTGCTTTTAGCACACGGTGTTCACACTGGATTATCGCTACTCAATACTAGAGTAGAGCCAGAAAATTGATTTAAAAACTTGCGTAGTGATACATGAATCCAAGACTTTTGAACACGGAGGCCCAAAATGTGCATATGTGCGTCATTTCATCTGAAGTGCTCACTTAAACACATGTTTCTAAGCCCAGTTTGAACATAGAATAAGGGGCATTAAGCAAAACCAAGAGTCTGTCAGTCAGTCAGACGTTGTAAACTGTATTCAGATTAACTTGTTTGTATAGCACTACATGTTGGAACCGTTAGCATATTCACATGACATGTAACTCCCAACCTTGTTTCCAACACATGAAAAAACAGACTGATACAGCTGAAATAACTGTTACTTTTACCATGCTAACAACCAACCTCATTAGTAACACATAAAAAGCACAGTTTGACACCACTACATGCTAGCTGCATTAGCATATTTACAATAACACTCAACCAAATATTTTGACAGAGCGCCATGTACTTCTCAAAATCCCTTCAACATCTGTAAGCTAAACCTGAACTAATCCATATATAAGGCACTCCAAATTATAAGGTGTTCTGCCATTTTGTTGAAAAATATTCATAGTTTTAAGAGATCTTTATAGTGCAGAAATTACGGTATATTATAAAATCAACCAATTTCCATCACTGACTTTGTCCTTAGTTTCTGATTTGATGGTTTAATTTAATGCAAATTTAGTCTCCGCCCTCTTCTATGCTCATTTACCTGAAGTTAACATCTGGAAGTATTTCTACTTTACTGTACAAACTCATTTTCCAGAATCTATTGGACCCAAACCAGACAGTCTGTTTTAGTGACAATAAATGAATCTGAATGGGTCAGACCCCTCCTTCAATGTAAATCCAAATTCCTGTTAGGTCTGACCCATGTTGTCTTCTCTGGATCATTTTTCTTTCTCCTTGTTTTGGGTTTCCTGTCCAAACTCTTTAATGCCTCGATGAGAATAAAAGAAACAGTCTTACTTGGTGTGTCACAGCTATGATAAAAACATGGAGTCGACTGGAAGTTCTTTCAACAATTTTTGGACAAATTTGTTCTGGGACTGGGGGTACATTTTTTATATCATGACACCAATATTGTAGTAAAATATGTTTGTTGATTGATAGGTGATTGTCAGATAATTCATTCTAGAAACTCATTGGATATATTTCCATAGCTGACTGGTGTTTTGTTTTCTTCAATTTGCTTATTTTTAAAACTAAATTTTGGGAGTTGAATGACTTTAGATTCACTCAGTTTGGCTAGAACTGCCTAAAAAATGGTGTCAAATAATCCCAAAGCAAACCAGTGGGTCACCTGACCGTAGGATATATATATATTTCTGGTGAAACTGGGTGGGAATGGCTCACCTCCGGAGACGGCAGCCCAGTGGAAGCGTGTCCGTCCAACGGCTTCTTGAGGAGCTTCTCCCCCAGGATGTGGCTGAGGTGTCGGGCCATGACTCTCTGCTGCTCCACGCTGCAGTGGTTCTCGATGGACAGGATGACTGGATATTCAGATACCTTTTAGAGGGCAGCAGCAAGTGAGTTTGTAATTTAACCCTGTGGGGCACTGTTACTGATGAAAACGAATACGCCAGCTGCCATCCGCCTGTGCCCGTCCACCCGAGGGAGCAACAGACGGGGTCACAAAGCCGGAATATTCAGTTGCAGAGAGATGCTCATGCACGGTTTCAAGCGCACGTGAATCTGCCGGCTGATGGCTTTGCCACAACTACCAGTCGCCCAGCGGCTTCTCAGCTCCTGGATGCATTCCATTTCTAATCCTTCATCAATGAATCATGAATGGGACCGTTTGCTGTTATGGTTTCAGAACACAACCTTATGGAAGTGCATTATAGTAATTTATGGCATCAGAATTTATGAAGAAACGCATCAAAATTGCAGCTACCTTATCTTAAAAAGTACAGCTGAAAGCATCTGATGCACCAGCAGCAGGAAGACTGAAAAGAACTGGTCATAAAAACTGTTCCCAACAAACAGGTAGCACACGTGATGCTACCTTGAAGGCATAGTTTCCCACTGCGGTGACCACATCCTTAAAGAGGATCTTGGAAGTGAAGGTGTGTCCGTGATAAACAATTGGCTCTCCACTGGCCCCATCCCAACAGTCAACTTCCACACAGCGACAGCCTCGATTGAGAGCCCTGGAAAACAAAAACAAACAAACCAATGACAAAGACTCAATATTCCACAAAGCAAAACGAATCCTCAAAAGTGTACAACAGCAACTTTCTCTTCAACCTATGCTAAGAGGTAGATGATATAAGCTTTAGGGAGGGTCTTTGATGTTTGAGCAGAGCAATGCATAACCAAACTATAGTTGTGGCTTTGTTCTAGAAACAACATTGTCTTGAGCAGGTCTGTCAGCAGTCTAGATCATGGACAACCGCAAATAATGTTGCAGTCCTTGGGCAAGACACTGAACCCAACATTCCTCCTGGTGGTTACATTTAATTACTTTTGAGTCTTTGTGTGACTGTAAAGTAATCAAGGTTGAAAAGTGCAATTTATAGTTGGAACCAAATTGGGAGTAAAACTCCAAAATACCATAACTTTTCATGCCCAGAGTCATTCAAACTACAACTTGCGTTTAGTCACACACATTTGTGAAAGAAGCTCCAAAGGATGCTTCTTGGGACCCCAGCGCTTCGGGATTCAAACTGCTGTTACCTGATGTATCCTTCCACGCTGCTCTGTCCTCGGAGCTGGTCCTCCATTAGATATGTATTGTGGGAAGAAGAGATTAAATAGTGGCACAGCGGCAGGGTCATGTTCTGGTAGATGCCCGTCTGTTGTGGGTTAAAGATGGAGCCCTCAGTTGATCCCAGATACATCAAAAAACCATCAAAGGTCATGATGTTCAGCATTTTGGCTGAAAATGAAAAAGAAAGAAACTTTTCACAAGAAGAAAAAAGATCTGTGTGAACTTGGAACCCAATCCACTGAGATTAGCCAAGAATTGGTACTGACTATTGGTTCATACCTGTTTCTGAAGGTTCGTATTGCTCAATAAGGTGCATGGCATGTTGTTGGACATTGTCCCCCTCCAGCTGCTCCTCTCTCAGGAAGTCCTCCAGGTCTCTGTGGGACAACGTCTGGCCGTCGGATGAGAACTCCTGAAAGACTGCGAGCACATCGTCTCGCTGGGTTAACATCTTGTAGAATAGAACAAACTCATCATCCTCCAGAGAACCTGAACAGGACTTGTCCGCCAGCTGAGACAGAAGAAACACGGTGTGACTTTAAGCCCAACACCTCAATCACAGCACATTTCATCACAGGCTCTTACTGTGAAAAGACGAAGAGCATGGTGCTCGTTCATGTCCACGTTCATCATCTTTAGAAGGTCGCGTACTTCCTTGAAGTTCATCCTACCATCACGATCCTTGTCTGCCTTCTTGAACCAGTCGCTGATCCACCTAGGAATCAGAGTTAAGGAATGCTGACTATTGAGGTTCACTGTAGTTCGTTGATCTCCTTACAGTTTGATTGGACTTCAACAGTTGATGAGGACTTGAAGAGCCAAGAAAGGCTAATGCCCAGCGCCAGTCTCCAAACTCAGTCCTGAAGAAAAACTACCCTGCTTGTTTTTTCAGCTATCTCTTCCTCTGTCTATTGAATACCCGGAGCAGGTGTAGTCCATCAATCAGAGTCTAGTATCATCCTATCCAGCCAATTAGCCAAAAAAGTAGGGCAGTAGCTCTTGAAGAACATGGTTGGAGACCACAAGCCTACTTGTCCAGAAGACTGAAGAAAGGATACTGGTCCAACTTCTCCCTTTCCCCCATATTCTCCACATTCTCAATCAGCTTTCTTATGCCCCTGATCCAAGACTGAGCTTCCTCAGCTGATTCAGCCACCAAATCCAAGTTCCCCTTGCGACCACGGAACACGAGTGTGAAGCATCGGTTGGCTGGGAATTCATCCGCGATGCTGAGCAGGACCTCACTCTGGTGGCCCTCCCGAACTGCCTCTACTTCACTGACAGAAACTGAACACACAAGAGTCACAAAGGATGGAGTGATGCACAAAAAGCACAGGGGACACAACCATCATACTCAGAATTGTACACTCATAGCATCTTGCATCCAAGGAATTGTCCTGGTTGTCCGGTCTTTAAAGGGCTACCTTTGCCCTTATCTTTTCTCATTGGTGGAAAACACCCCATTCCAACAATCAGATGTAAGTGTTTACACTTACATCAGAAAAGGTAGGACACTTGTCTTTGAGAACTGGAATTTGACACCCCTTGACAGCGATGATATCTACAGGGTAACTTCTACTTCTATGCAGCAATACAAAGAAAGTGTAGATAATTCCAGACTTCAAGGGCCATTTTGATTCTTGTTTTCCGAATATCCTACTTGCTGTAGGCAACCCTGTGACCCTGAACGGGTATAGTAGATGGGTGGATGGATTCCATCGACAATTGGGTCACCCTCAAAGAAGTGTCCCATGCTGATGACTTCCCCACTCTGAACAGCCTTAGTCGAGACATTTGGTGACAACCTCAACCATTTTTAGTTTGGTTGCCAGCTTTCCTTTCAGCAGAGGCCTCACAAAAGCAAAAACGGAAAGTGCAAAAATGCTACTTATCACAGAAATACCAGCTCAACAGCTTTAAGGTATGAATGGCAAATTGATCCAATAATTTGCAGACAGTTAACAGGTTAATCAACTTGGGTGTTCCAAATTCACAGCTTTATGTTTGCTTGTAGGCATCAACAGGTTGAGAACTTATTTTTCAGGTTGCAATCAACAAAAATCAGTTTAAACATGTCTCACCCCCCCTCCAAAAAAAAGAAAGAAAGAAAAACTATCCACGTCACAATCGAGGTTAACTGTAACCATATTATGACCTAAAAAGCAACATGGATGACAAAGTATCTCACCAGATGAAAATCAATGAGTTTAAAGAATTTTAGTAGTAAATTCTGTATGGTCTGGGGTGGGGTGGGGGTGGGGGTGGGGGGGACAAGGGGCCCCTACATTTTTGAGTCAATATTTGTATCATAATTGAAAAAGATCAAGAATGAATTAATACAAGCTTCTTTAAGCATTACAAAACCAACAAAAGCAAGATTTTACAATGAAATCTTGAGCCCCTCAAATTATTCACTACGCCCCTGTATTGTGTATACCCAATCTGGGCCCAGAAATCTATGCTGAAACAAACTAATTCATTTAAATATCTCTATATTGTGTAAAGTGAAGCTCTGCTTCAGTGTTCGATGGGACTATTCTCCCGATGACCTGGATGACCCGTTAACCGGTTCACATTATTCTTACATGTGGAATGGGCGTTTCCAGCCTTTTTGGACTTGTACCAAATGGTCATGCAGTCATCCTGCAGCTTGAAGTACCGCTGCTTCTTCCAGGTCCGAGACTTGATTTTTCTCATCATCGCCCCCACCAGCATGGACTGCAGGTTGTCGTCTCCCTCGATGCCTGGAAGCGAGAACAGACTTTATACGCCTTCGGTTCGTTCCCCTCGAAAAACTGCAAACGACTGAATATTTAGAAGAAGTTCAGGTTTTCAAACGGAGTCAGAGAACAAAAGTCTTGACTTACGGAGCGTACTTCGTGTGGAGGCCATTCGTTGTCTTCTCACAAAGCCATCTGAAAAATCAAAACGGAACACTCGCACTTTTTTCTCTGTAAAGGCTTTTTAAACCATGTTTATGCTACTTTGGATTGTAAAATGTTGTCAAATATTCTGCTTTCAGGTGTCCTGAGGTCTTTTTTTCAATTTTTATGTTTATACAAAAGCTTGTACCAAAGCCTAGAGATTCATTACTTCTGTAAGGAATTGTAAATTCAGCTTTGGTCGACTTTTGTGTGCAATTTTCAAAATAAAATAGTTTTTTGTCATTCTGTTAGGAACTTCTGGTGATAGAGTAGAAAAAAACTGAGTTATTGTTTTATAAATGTTGGAGGAGGCAAAGTAGAGACATCACTGACATGAATCCCAACTTTTGTATGAAGAGGACCATTTAAAAACGGTCAGGTAGTTGGGCAGATGATGCTAAAAATCAATGTCGACTCAGCAAAAGTGGAAAAAAACCCGACATCCTCGACCTCGGTCACCAATCTAACATTTCTGTTGGCTCCAGATCCTCAGATAAACCTCCTCTTTTGTTGCACAGGAAAGCTCCCCGTCAGTCAGCACAGGGCTCTGGAGGTTGAATACTTTCTGTCCTGTGCAGCACTTTTAGTTCTGACCCTTTGTCAGGTCGTCTGAGTCCACTAATCTTCCCAAATCCATGTTGCCTGCAGGGGGCTCAGGGTCTGTGTGCGAGATCTGTTTGGAAAACTTATGGAACAAGAAAATCTAAGCTAAGACTAAAGTAATGATGGTTTCAGATGATCAAAACATTCGAATGAAACCCTGTCGCCGTCTTCTCCGTTCTACAAACGCTTTCAAGAAACTTAAAATAACCCAAAACAAAGCGTCAAGAGACTCCTAGGTAACATTTTCCTGAACTCGTTCTCAGAAAACATAGAATATTGTAGGTTGAAACATTTGGTAAAGATAAATTTCAGTCTTTAAAGCCGGAGGAGCATCCGGCAGGTGAAGGAGTGTCTGACCTGCTGCAGGATCCTCCCTGAGATGCTCATGGACTGCAGAGCTGAGGTGGATCATCTGGCCTGCTGCTGTTATGCACGCCTCTGTGAGCTGAGAGGTCACCCGAGCCAAACGCCACAATGCTCTCCTCCCCCTGCCTCCCTCCCTCCCTTCTAACCAGAGGAGCTGATTGGTTAGCACCAGGATGCTGCTCGAACTTCAAAGGGGGGCATTGTGACTCCCACCAAGGTGATGACGGCCTTATAAGTGTTTGTTTAGAGGACTGAAGGGTGGGGTTTGGTTTGGCCTCCAAAGATATGCATCAAAACCACATCATGGAAGGACCTCTGAACTCCAACCCCCCTCTGCTGTTTCTCAGAGGAGTCCTCGTAGAATCAGGTTACAGCTTCTGTGCGCACAGAGAAAACGGGGATTTCCTTACATGTGCTGAATGTTACATAAGGTTCCCTACACCACTCTATGTACTTTCTGTTGCCGGGTTTGGGGGCAATTTTGAGTTCACACCCTGAGATGAGAGACTTTGGGTCCATGTTCCAGAGTGGGCATTCTAGCTGGCGTCCATCGGTTGGTCCATGGCGGGTACTGCTCCTCTCTGGGCCCTATGTGTAGTAGACCTTTCTGTTCAGGTTGGGGGTGTTGGGTCTGTCGTCTCACTGGAAGTATAACTGTGAGGCCCCCCCCCCAATCTGGTGTTTGGTGATGAATGCTGGAGCATGATTGTTCCCCAGTCCAAATTCTTCTTGGTCAGAACTCAAACATTCATTCCATAAAGTAGGTGGGTTTGTGAATTCTCTTTTTAATGGTTGATCTTCTACCAACAAATAAGTAGAAGTTTGCAGTTTGGTTTATGCTGTGGTTGTGACTGAGCAGATATGAAGAACTGGCACAATGAACTTCGTCACGTCCACCTCTGCAGGTCGGGTTTGGTACGGTTCCTCTGACGTTACCAGGGTTCGGTGCGCAGTGATTACACTTCCTAGTACATGAACTGTGTTGCTAAACTTGAAGTATTGATCTCAATAAATGTGTCTTCTCTGAACCTGAATGATAAAACCTTCGACCCAGTGACTTCCTGTTTGAGCTCGCTCTCATTCTGGAGGTCCCAGACTCACCACTGACCCGTCATCTCAGGTGGAGGAGCTCCAGCATGCTTAGAGGCCAGATCTCATTACCGAGATCAGTTCATCAAACTTTGATCGGGTCTTTGCAGCAGCGAGCCCCGAGGAAAAGCACAGCAACTCCAATCCGGTGATCGCACCTCTCCCAAAACGGCAGGGATTTCTGACCTGGCTGACACTGCTCAAAGCTGGGGCGTTCGTACCGACACCGTCAAAGACAGTGGTAAATTAGATGATCAGGTTTGTGAGAGCCGAGCAGGTTTGCTTAAGTTCACAGCATCAATAATCCACAGCTCCAGCTCAGCTTCCCCTCTCAGATTTCACCCCAATGAGTCAAAACTGAAGAGCAGGACAGAACTACAGCACCCAGCAGCCCCTTCACGGAAACTCAGTTACTTAGGAATGTTTTATTAAAGTCTCTGTGGGATGAACCGCTCCACATCAAGATCTCTGTACTGTTTTATACACCATGGACCACCTACCCATCCATTTTCCATGCCTGCTCAGAGTCACATGGATGCTGGAGCCTATCCCCACTTCCTGTCTGTTGAAGGTGAGGTTAACTCTGAGAAGAACACCAGGCCATCAGAACTGTCAAGGAAGGTATGAAGTGACTTTAAATACAAGTCTTCCCTTTCCTGTTCAATGTTCAGCACAGCAGCGCCCTCATGTGGTGAACATCGAAGTGACTGAATACTCTAATGGATGCTGAGCTGCTTCACAGACCTGAGAGCTCTGATGAAAGCTCTTCTAGGAGGAAGAACAAAACATTGCTCAACGGATCAGAGTCAAGAGTGTCAGAGTGACGTATCGGGAGTGTCAAAGGCATCTGGAGCATCTGGAGTAATCAAGAGCGTCTGGAGCATCTCGATTAAGAGCTTAATTAGGAGCTTTTGGAGTGTCAAGTGTCTGGAGTGTGAAGCACGTTGAGCATCAAGAATGTCCGGAGCATCTGGATCATCAAGAGCGTCTGGAGCCAAAAAAAACACTAAAAACACAATTTTTATTGGAGTGGGTCTTTAAGGATTAAAACCATTTAAAGCATAAAAACAAATGAAAGTTGTGTGAAGGGAAATGGTGCTAGTTTAAAAGAACTTATTAAAAATTCTGATTTGTAGAATTTGAACTGTAACACTAAGTTAAAACATTGACTTTGAAGTCACTGAACTGTTGCTAGTTTGTAATAAATGCTGATCATTAAAAACACACTGACGATTTTATGCATTTACATCCACATCAAACTCAGGGAATTCTGTTTTGGTCAAACAACATGCAGACACAATAATAAACTGTTTGTGCCTGCGTTGGCTGGTTGGCCGTTGTGGTGAAGGAAGAGCTTCCAAATATTATCCCAAAACCATTTTCCATAATGGGTGAAATTCCCATTTATTTCACCTCTTCATGCATCTCTTCTTGTACAAACGTCATATGATACGTTCATGGCAAAATCGAACATTTCCACAAGAATCTCTAATAGTGGCAGAAATGATATCCTTCCTGCACCTGAGCCAGGTAAGACCCTGCTCCTCACTGATCTCCACCCAGTGGGTTGCAAAAGCCAAAAATCTTTGAAAAGTTACTTTTTTGGGACAAAATGGTGTAAAAAAAAAAAAAAGCATCAAATCACAGAGGAAGTAGAGGCGACCTGAAAAAAGGGTTCTTCAGATCCAGTTTGTTTCCTGATCTAAAGCCTGACTGGTCCACAGTGGCAGTGATTTGGATATCATAGCTCTCCCTGCTGGGAGAAAAGAGGCAAAAAAACTCAACTTCCTTGAACTTTAGGGAAAAATGCAACAACAGAACAGGATGTTGGTAACCAAGAAGTACCTGCTGTTGGACGTTAGCAGAGCCGTCCCAGAAAGGGTTTGTCCCAGTTTGGCGAAGAGCGGGGTTTGAAGCAAAAACCTGACCTGGGACCAGCGGGTCAGGGGTTCACTGGGAGCTGTGGAGAGCCACACTGTGGACCTGCAGCATCAGAGTGAAGGAATGTGTGACACTTCTGAAGAGCTTTCACATGAGTTCAGCCCACAGAAACAGACGAAAGATGACACCATGGATACTTAAAAGCAAGAAATGTGCTTCTGATGCTCGTTAGGTTGACTGTGGTTGAATGGTAGAGTAACACTGACCCCTACAGCTGCACTGTTCAAAAAATGGAAATTAAAGGCACAAAGAACTGAATTAAAGACTGACGCAACCAGACAGGTCCAGATGTTGGGTTTTCCCATTAGCGTTCCTTTATTGTGAAAAGAAAAAACATTCAAAAAAGCATTTATGGCAAACAAAGGCATGCTTGACTTACCTGGATCCTATGAAGGCCAGATCGAACCAAAAGGCCAGACCGTGGACCAGACCGGACTGAAGCAGGGTGAACACAAAAGGGATCTCTATCCTGAAAACAAAGTAGATTTTAGGCTCCTGTCTACCTGATGATGTCAACGAATGTTCACTGCACCAACAAAACACCTCTAAATAGTATTATACTAAATAGTATAAACCAATTCATCCCTTCCTTATCATTTCTAACATCTCCTACTGAAGCCTTTATTACCATTCATTGTGTTTTTCATCAGGTTGTCTGTCCAAAAGTACTAAAGAACCCAAAGACAACAGATTTGTTTGTTGTTGTTTGTTGTCATTTTAAACAACACATATTAACATTTTGCAGATGAGATGGTGGTGTCTGTGACCTGTGCAAGTCCTCTTCCTTCAGCTCCATGAAGTTGATGCGGTGCTTCACAGACCGGGCCACCAGGATGTGTCCATCAAAAGTGTCCTGCAAACCCCCGCCGGCGCATTGTCAGACATGTGCAGTTGTTGCATCATGGCGGCATAGATCTGATCTGAGAGGTGAGCACTTCGTCTTACCACTACGGGATACCTGAAGAACTCTTCGGCTGCAGCGTTGTGAAGGGCACTCAGGTCCACTCCGTAGAAGCTCCTCTGCCGCCTGAAAACAGAAGATCACGAAGGACCGGGTCATGGCTTGAAGCTAGACGCATTTAGTACCAACTTGCTTTTGTGCATGAATTATATGAATGCAGCAAATCATAGAAGAGTTACTAATTGTTTGATATTAACCAAAAAAGACACATAGATGTGTCGTACAAACATTTTAGGATTATCTTCGACCTTTAAAACTTCTCCTGTTGTATTTTAGCAGAAAAGACTTTGGTGAAAACGCTTTGGTGAGCTCCAGTTTACTGTCATTCCTCAGGCCTGACTGAGCCTGACGTGCACAGCGAGCAGTGAGGGGCGCAGAGCGTGGCAGCACTCACGCATGCTGGAGGTCAAATATGCAAGAAAAACTGCTGCAGTTTGGAATTGTTCTTTTCGAGCATTTTACTGCTTATGGCACCAAAACAAGAAGAGCTGTGCTAGTGGAAAAAAACATAAATACTGGTGGGAACATGGTTCCTGTTTTCAGTGGGACTCTGGTTGTGTGGTAATCTCACTGAGGATCAGGAGCTGGTGGTCTTCATGGAGGACGTTGGGTCAGAACATTAAAAAAAAACACACCCAACCATCACTTTGGTCTCTTTGATGTTACAAAGTCTGAACAAAATAAAACTTGTGTTCTCGTCCCTCCACTCTAGCCTGGAGAAACGTCTTCACCAAAGTCCTCCACCATTGGTCTTCTCCATTCCAAGAACCACACTTCTCCTCTGTTTCCTTAAGCCGCATGTCCACTAAAGTCCCACTCCCATCATCTTTTGATCTAGAACAAAGAACGCAGGTTCTAGCCTGGTGTGTACCTAGCATAACAGCATGTGTGTGTGTGTTCTCATTGTTGTGTCGTGTTGTTGTGTGTGTTCTGGACACCAGAAGTTGACTTGAGCGTGCTGTTCCAGGTAGAGCTGCTCATCGCTGAAGGGAGCTAGGTGAAGATCAGCGCAGGAAGGAAACATCCGGCCTGAAGGACGGAGACGCATGAGATAAGAGGACCTGATCTGCAAAGGTCCTGTGTGAGAGAGTACCGTTGGGTTTGAGCCACCGTCTGGCGTGCAGGAACTGCCTCATGAGCCTTTCGCTGAGGAGCAGATAGCCCATTGGCTCAGACACTATGATGTCCACCATGACGGGGAGGCTGAGATGCTCTACTTGGCCCTCCAGGACCACAATCTGCTCCGAGAGCTTGTTGGCTCGGACCAGGATCTATTAAAGACATGTTGAAGATGGAAAGTGTTTAGCTATGAAGGCCATGTGAAGTTTGATGGTATGTAGTAACTTTGAAGAGAGTTGGTGACCTCTGATCCTGACCTGTTGAATATTTAAGACATTTCTTGACTAGAAAAGTGGGATTCATGGATCCATGTTGGAACTTACCAACCTTCTGAAAGCAACTTTATCTTTTCCAGATCGTGTATTTAAAAAAAATCCAAGTTCTTCAGAAGAAAATGGAGAGTGATGCAACAACCCAGATGAGAGTTGAATCACAACTTTTTTCATCAGAAATTTGTGTCGGGAAGATTGACATCCAAACAATTATTACGTAGGGAAAGGGTTGATCAAAACGCGGTTTCAATGTAAGTTAAAGCCGGCGTTAGGCCGAGCGGCTGCCCCTTTGCCTCCAGTACCATGATCAAAGCTACACTTGACAAATTCTTTAAAAAAAAAAAAACTTTTTTCAAAATGGCTGATTTTTTTTTTTTTTTGTTTTATCTCCATAGCAACCATTCGATTTTTTGGTTGCTTGGGGGTGGCAAACATGTTTATGTTATTTTTAGCAAAATTGGCAAAAGTAAGTTTTGGGATTTCCTTGGCAACAGAGGTTTTTGTTAACCACACCCACATTCCTATTATATTTATATTGTATGTCATATTGTTTTTTTCAGCTTGACTCAACGACTCATGTATTAAAATCTTACAGTATTGTGATTTTTAAAAAATATGCGAGGAACAGGTGAATGCCACTTTTGTGAACTCGCCGCGCTAAAGCCATTCAAAATCTCCAAACTTTATCTGTAACTTTTTTCCCAAGGAGCTTCCCAATGATGCTCAAGGAGGTCATAGATGAAAGTCTCTAGGAGGAGTCTACATTTATAGAGGGTACTAACGGGGACTTTTTAAAAATTCAAGGTGACAACCTCTTCCCAAGGTCAAAGGTCAACAAAATTACAGCAGTTGTTGAAGACTTAATCTGGTGGCTAATGTGTGAAATTTTGCAAAGATTGCTCAAACTAAATTTTTTGTCAATGGCCGCCAAACCATAGGTCCTTTGGCCATCCCATAATAATTTCAAAACATCCTTTGGATTTCCCCAACACGTGTGTTTTGGTTTTGTTAGTGGATTTGGAAATATGTCTTTGAGCTTCATAAATTTGAATTTTGTTTTTTTCTTGACGGCTTTGTTTGCTGTGATGTCATGCATGTGCATGTACATACGTGCATGTACATTTTGGTGAGTTTTTAAGTATGCGGTGGGGCTGAATTTTTCGCTGAAATTCACAGTGAGAATGAAGAACTGTGAAAACAATCTGGTCCTTGCAGTCCAGGACTGCAGCAGAACAGGATTAGGCTCTGGTCCAAAGCAGAGTCAGCTCCAGTTCTGTAACAGTCGAACTTTGCATTTAGAGGCAAACCAAATCTAGATTTAAAACTTGATGAAACTTTAGTTTTGCTGTTTTCAACAGTAGTTCCTGGACAGGACTGGACCCAGAGACCCTTCCCTAAAAGAGAAGTGAACTGGCTTGATGACAAAAAACGATGGACAGATTTGGTAATCCGTCTGCTTTGTTGACAGATTTATGAACGAAATTGAGTTCCACTTCAGAAATTAAAAGCATCAAACATTTACATTTTTCCCCTTATTACATTACATTATTCTTCCTTTGAAAGTCTTGTGCTCAAACAACATTTATTGTGAATTTTTCTGTTAAAAACACAAAGAGGATCTTGGATTGGAGGTCTTCCCATAGAACCTCCAGTCTGTAGCTCCTTCCTGCTTCACCCTGAGCCCAGACCTGGTTGCAACTCATTAACTCCCCAGAATGCCACGCTCCGCAGCCGCTCCATGACCTCCATGTGTTCAAAGGATTTGCAGTGTGCACGGCAAAAGCACACGAGCGTTCTGCAGAACCCTGCATGGAGCGGTTGCTTAAAGCAAAAAACCCTTCTGAAACCTCCATCCACACACATGTATACATTCAACTCTGACTCAGTTACACACCATCATCTCTTTACAGGCTGTATGGATTCTTCTTCACCGTCGTAGAACGCTCTCTGCTTTTTAAGATCTACCACTTCATTTGTTCTTCTGTCTTTACCGCTGATTACCTGGTCATAAAGATCAGCCAATCAGATTCCTAAATTATCAATCAATTGATCATCAATGAGTCTTGTAGGTGTAGCTGGAAAAGCCTCAGGATCAAGTCTAGTAAAGGGCGATACGCGTCAACGATCAAACACGGGGATTTACGGTTCTGGAACACCACAGACACACTGGTGAAAGGCTGAAAAGAACCAACTTGAATGTACTCGGCCACAGGGCTGGACTCAACCGCGTACACTCTGGAGGCTCCAGCCTGGACGGCGAAGAAGGACAGGATACCGGAACCAGAGCACACGTCCAGAACTACCTGTAGAGGCAGAAACACACGGGTGTTTAGAAAGATCAAAACCTGGACGCTCCACGATTCCTAGATATTTAGAAACACACAAACTGATTTCATCTGCTGCACAATTTAACAAATGGATAAACTTTTATGAGGTGAAGAAGAATCCTTGTGTTTTTGAAGTTTCCATCTCATCCTGAAAGAGCAGATCTGAGTCGTACTTTTGAACAAAACGGTTTTGGTGTTGTCTCTTATTCCATACCGTTAGTCAGGTTCCAGCCGTTCATGTAATTGTGTTTAGTTCTTTGGAATGTTTTGTAGAAATTTTTGTTGTTCACTGAATATTTCCCATGATCCTTTGCCGTACTGCAGCATTTGCTGGACAGAAAACGACCCATGATACAGACCGAGAGTGGCATAAATTCATAGCTCAACTAAAAAAAAAAGCGGGCTAACTTTATATTAAAATAAACGACAATTCACACAAACTTGGAACAAATAAAAGAGTTTAAAAGACAACTGAAGTTCACTTTTCTCTACCCTCAGACGTCAGTATAACAACATAAAATAGAGCCAAATTGTGGGAGGGGCTGAGTTACCAACATCAGCTTGAGATTGATATAAAAGTGTTCCACATTGGCGTCACCGTTAGATTTCTAGATTTCAAAAGATTATCAGCCTAAAACATTTTTTAGAACACTAAACGTTGATCAGTTTAAACTTCTACTGAATTGGAGATTTAAAAAACTGGGACAGGTTGGTGTGAATATTTGAAAAACTATAATATGTTGATGGATTTGTGCCAAATCTGGGTAAATAGAAGAATATTTACATGTGAAGAACTCAACATTTACTCCCAATCAAAAACAATAATTTCTGGTAATGTGTGTTCTACAGAAACCAAGTCTGCGAGTGTTTTTAGACAATCGACTTGATCTGAGTTACTTGGGTTTTCAAATCATCCTTACGCAAAGAGGGACAGCGTTATTTCTTGAATCATTTAGATCAAAACTCCAGTAGGGACAGATGTACATCATTGCGTCTCACCTTGTCTTTAAAGTCGTCCTCGTTGGCTAAGAAGGCTTTCTGATAGGTGGCGGTCCTCAGGTAGTCCTGGAGAAGGTTTTGCTGCTGACACAAGTAGTTGTGGACCTGGAGGCAGACGCTTATGAACTTAGAACTGTGCTTCCAGTGTCCAGTGCTAACTGTTGATGGTTTTACCCCAGCACTTTTCAAATCTCCAGCCTTTAGTTCTTGCAGAACCGGAGGTTCCTCTGTCAGGTTCTGGTTCCTATCAGAGTTCTGTCTTCCTTGCATTGGTTCTTCTGTAGGTCCTTCTCTGCTTTCGTCACGTCTTTTCAACTTCTCCTGGAAGCGCTTTAGATCTGACGAGTCAACGACATCACAGCCGGGTTAAAGGAGAGTTGACGACTCGTTGGTGGTTGTCCATTTCTAACAGGAGCACACTGGTTGGTTGATAAAGGTGCTCAGAGAGGAGCACTCAGAGAAAAGAGGACCGAATGCAGTCAGCATCAAACCCATGCTCATTCATCAACGGGAAGGATGATTGCCAAATCTGGTGATATCTGGAGCATGGGAGGGAGGCTGCATGAACCAATGGGCAATTCCATCCATCCATTTTGGGCCCAGTGGGCAGGTATAACTTTATTTTACTTGAGGCAAAGCAATTCCAACTAACCAAATCAGACTCCTGGCAAATTTCTGGGATCACTGCCCCCCAAACCAGGTGCAACAATCAAAAGAGCCGGTTAGGTTGATTTTTCAGACGAACCTTGCATTTTGTGGCACAAGCTCCCCCTCTTTTAGAAAAGCATGTTAGCCACGAGAAAAATCCAAAATGGCAGCCATTTGTAAAGACGGCGACCAAACACTCAACTGTTACCAAAACATTTCATGTTTTTGCCCCAGTCTCTACAACATGGCTGTTAATACACAGCAGAATGCATTCTTGAAACTTGAGGGCTACCTACAGAATACTATTATCTGTTTGTTATTTATATTTTATTTTAAAATCTTGGATTTTCTCGTGGCTAACGGGCTTTTCTGTAAAAGGGGATCCTAAGGTACATCCATGCCAAATTTGGTGCACAATTATTTTAACAACCGGCTCCTCTGTGAGGTTTAATTGTACAAGTGAGGCCCAGAATGGAAACAATACATGAGGCCGATCTCCAAAAGCTGTGGTCCCCAACCCTTATTTGGGCTGGTTTACAATATTTTCACAGCCGGCCTATACGAGGCTGAATTGGTGATGACATTTTTTTTTGTCTTTAATTCCCCTTAACTTCTGAGGGAAAATTTAAGGGAAAATCTATTTGTCCCTTTGAAATGGTCCTTCATAAAAACTAGTTTGAAAAAACAGTTGGAATGTATCTTACAGAGGAAGAAAATTTAATGAAATAAATAGTTGCTTTGTGAAAATTTATTACAGACAAAATTTTATTTTAGCACGGAGACAACTGAATTAAAGCTCAGATTACCTTATATGGCAATAACTTTGATCATATTTTTTTTTCCTCAAATCTTGATTCAATATGTATATTTTTAACAGAAGATTTCCTGATCCGATTTCTCTTAATTAATTTGGCTTTTAAAGATTTCCCCTTAACTTTACCCTTAACTGTCAAAGAAGAAGCTAAAAATCAAACGCCAACTTCCGGCTCATCTAACTCTGCAGGTGCGGTGGATAAAAGCGGCAAAATTAATTAATAAAAATGCCACTGATATTTTCTAAATACAATGACAAATGTTAATCCAAAGTATTTGCAACTTTATTAGCAGGGTCATCGTTACAATACAGATTTGTTAGCAGCATATTATGCAGTGAGTTTGGTGTGCGGGGAAAACTGTCGAGTTTTTTAGGTAGAAATTTCTGTTTTTGTCAGCTAAATCCAGAAAAGAGTCTTTTATTTTGAAATAACACTCTTTTCTGCACAGAGACTTTCCAAATACGTTTGTTCTTCATTACCTTTGCTAGCTTGCAGAGTTTCAATTTGGCGGTCGGAATATCTGCTTTAAAGAGGAAGTGAATTTAAGACGCGTAACCGAGGAGAACAACTTCAGTCATACACAAATGTAAAGGAGGTTTTCAAAATAAAACTTCCTGCAAAGTCAAAGTACGTATGTCATATTTTTTTTTTCCCGGCCGGCTCAGTACTAAGTGACCCATAGGTCTTGAGTTGTAAAGTAAACCATGGATATGTGCACGTATTTACACATCATTTGTATGACATCACGATTCGACCATATTGAAGCTCAAACAGGTTAACGAGGCTCAAAGCTCCATCAGACTGACCGCTTGAAGATGCAAACTGCAGCAGCAAGTTGAGTTTCCCGACACAAACCAGAAAGGACCGTCGTCCAACGCGGCAGTGATCCGCCTTCTCACAAAGTGTCAGCTGGAAAACCGTAGATCTGTTGGCTGAGAAAACACGTAAAGATGAACCGCGGGTTAAACTAAGTCAGGGTCAGGGTCGGGGTCGGGGTCGGGGTCGGGGTCGACCCCAACAGCCCAGTAATTGATGTGCTGCGGCACTCACCATCCTGCACGGCGAGTTGCTGTGGCCTGGCGTCTGAGGTGAGGATCAGGGTGAGGTCCTGTCCATTCGCCTGGCTGCACATGCTCACATGCTGCCCACCACTGATCTCCATCTGAGCCTCGTTCTCCTTCAAATTGAAAATGTCTCGTCCAGGTTACACATACATTTGATTGCGTTTTTAAACAGCGACCCGGACAACGACAACGGCAACATTTTAAAAATATAATCACGATTTTCTATAAAGCAATTTGCCGTTGAAAATCTGACGTTTCAGGTCTAGTTTGAAGTTTTTCTGAGAAAACTTGGAGATGGTAGCTGCTAATTATTTTGACAAAGGTCATAGGTCATATTTTCAGTGAGTCCCCCCCTTATGTTCTTATTTAATCCAACCTGGATTAAACAAACGCTGCAGTTCCCCAAGTGACCACTAGAGGCTGGTTTCAGAATTAACTAAAAAAGTCAAAATTTCAACCAAAAATGGATCTAAATGTTTGGAGCCCGCCGTCAAACCTTCTTCATGTTTATGACCACGTTAGCAAGCTCACAGAAAACAGTTTTTACAGTCCAGATGTTCTACTCATTGGTTCCTGATCAGAGCTTAGATGCCACCAAACCATAAAACCAGTTTAAAAAAACAAACATACACAGAATTATAAGTGGTTTCTTTTAAGGTGCTGCTTCCTGTCTCACCTGTCCCGGTGTTCCTCTGGGCGCCTCCTCGTCTTCCACCTCCTCCTGCAGAGTGAAGACCTTCACAGAGAAGGCATGCAGCTCCTTCCTGCTCTCCTCCATTCTTCAGGGTGAGGAGGTCTGCTCTCAAACAGCCGACGAGGAGGGGGGGGGGGGGACATGCAGAGGAGGTGGGAGGAAAACCCAACCCACAGGAGGAACGGGGAGTTGATGGAGCATTTCCCTGAGAGAGTTTCAGGAAAACTTTAAGTTGGCTTGTTTTCCCTCAGAGAAGAGAAGAAAACTCCCAGGTTCCTTAAATGACCAGAAGACAGCTCTACTGTTTTCTGGAATCTTAAGGTGGACTTTTATATCTGATCTTAGAACCTGGAACCAGTCCAGCATGTCAGGTTACGCCCCCTAGAGGAGAATCACGTAAATCCCAAAGATCCACAGAAAACAATCACTCTGTCACAGAGTAAATCACAAAGATCCACAAAAATAGAGCAC
>BSAI01000100.1:399398-420501 GCA_036245035.1 Adrianichthys oophorus
CCCTACTGACAGGGAATCTTTCAAGGTCGTCGATCCGTCCGTGGTCCATACTGACTGGAAATCTGTCAAGGTTGTCAAATTGTCAGTGGTCCCTAAAGCAAAGCATGTACAAAACATGGGTTTGGACATGAACAGTCAAAGACGGTGCTGTTGTATCCACCACAGTATTACCCAATGTCCTTACTGTCAGTCCAATTATTTCAATGGTTTTCCCAACATTCTAAGCCGAGTACAAATACATCTACTTGCCTTTCATTGTCTGAGTGGACGCTTCCATGGGAAAAGGAAGGTCGGTGGTTCCACCTCCAGATCCGTCAGTTATCCACAGCGTTTTCGTGGTCGAATCATCAGCATCTTTTTCTGAAGTGGCATTAAAACGTGGCATAAAAAAAGTGAATTTATATTTAATGCTGCTGATATGACTGTAGTGGTACAGTAACAATGAATGTGTCTTCTATTCTTCCTTGGGGTTGGTCCACTAACAGGAGCCAGGGCAGTACACCAGATAACCACTAGGAGGCTTATTGAAAATGAAGTCAGTTTGTGTTCACTAGAGAATAAAATGATCTAAAATCACAAGAAAAAACAAATGTACACTTGAACAACCTTCATTGGTTTTGTGGTTCACGTTGACTGTACTTTTCTTTATTTTGTTTTATTTGGTATTTTTAATAAACGGATGAAGAGTGCAATGAAACTGTCAGTTCTAGAGGGACTAGTGATGACATCACAAATCTAGAAATGACTTGGTTATTCAATTATTTTCTCATTTCTTTAGTGTCATTTTTATTTTTAGGGGTATCTGGTTCTGTATTTCTTTATTTTTTTAAATTAATTTAAGTATTTTTTTTAGCTGTACCTTCATTTTTAAAGTTTAAATTGTCTTCCACGGTGTGTCGAAGGCTTTTACTTTTGTCAGGACACTTTTTCTGAAAAGAAACACTGTTAGTTTTTACCTGGTTTTTCCAAACATACGAAAAGATTCAATAAGACTCAGAACTCAAAAACGTACCTTTGAGCGTTTTACTTGCAGCAAAGAGCGAACACACGATGGTTACATTCAAGATGGACATGTAAAATGTCTTCCTATCTTTTTAACATTTTACTCCATATTTTGTGTGACCGCTTTGACTTCTCTCCTTAAGTGTCTTGGGTTTTTGGTAGTCCGAAACGGTGCTTTTGTTTGTGTCTAGTCCTCAGTTTTGAGGACGAATGCTTCCCAGTAATGGGGGTTAATAAAATCTATAAAATTCCTAAAGTACTTGATACAATTTTTGCATTTTTTTCAGAGGTCGGTGGACTCGGATACGGTACTGATCTAATGTGAATGCTGACCTCACCAGTGTTTGTGTGAATTATCTCATATTTGGGGTCAAATGTCAACCTGAACCAGTGTGTCCTAGCAGGCCCAACATAGACCAAACAAACACACGTTTAACTCTAAATATCTGTGTATTTACTCATCTACAAACCCTAATTTCTCCGTATTTATTGAAGGATGTTACATCAACGATATGCGTACGTCATCTGCATAGAATGCTAAAGGTCAGACTACTGGATTAGTGACAAAGTTACATGGTACAAATAGACCATAAGAAGGATTTTTGATCAGGACTTCCCAATTTAGGACCGTCTCCATTCACAAATCTCACAACCTTAAAGATGACCTTAAAACTTTAACAGGACGTTCACGGTAGTTTGCACGTTTAGTGCATTCAGGCTGCGGTGTTCACGCTGAACAACCAGGGAGGGGCAGTGGACATCTTGCAAATTAGGTGATAAATGGTTTGTTGTTAGCGTCAGTGTTGAGAGAGTGGCCTTGGTTTACCTTGATTAGAAAATGGAACACAAATGTTGTCAAGCTAGTTGCTTGCTCAACTTTTCCTACGGTGTGATCGTAGCTTGAGACGCAGCTCAATCGACAGAAGAAAGTGTGAGACAGCTTTCCACTCACCTAAGACTTGGACCCATATAGATGATATGAGGGTGGAGTTGTTGAAGAAGCAGTGGTACACGTTGTCATCGCTGAGCGTTACGGAGCTGATGACCAGAGACCAGTCCCCGTTCCTTATCTGCTCCTCTGAAGGCAGCTGGACCCGACCCTGACGAGTACATCTCAGTGCTGTTAGCTTTCAGAACCATCAAGAACAGGACCAGAACACCTGAGCACTTTAGGGATGTAGGAAGGGAAGACCTGGAATGTTGTTCTAACAAGACCATTGAAGGCTTTTTAAAGTTTATGCCTTCACGTCATGTTCTATTATTGTCAATCAAATCTCACACTTGTCGATCATAGATCAAAGTTATTTTAGAATCGTGTTGCACAAATCAAAGTGAAAACTTGACAACCGACCTCCTCTTTTATCTTGTGTTTGCATAAAGTGCTCCGTCCAATTTGGTAAAGAGTCTGTTTTAACAGTTTGACTCAGTAGCTTGTTCTATTCATTTCACTGCAGCGAGTACCGACCCTCAACGATTCTGTAACGCTGGTCTCGGCTCCCCTCAGGACCACGACGGTCTCTCCTAGCTGCTCCCACCACACCATCCCCTCCTCGTTCCTGAAGGCGGATCCGTCGCAGGGCAGGACGATGTGCTGGCCATCCTTCACGTCTTTATGCAGCCTATGAACTGCAACCAGGGTTCAAGGTATCATTGTGTGTTTGGTGATGACAAACCAATGTGTGGCTGGACGGGTACGTGGACCGTCCATCCACACAGACACGGAAACGGGAATTCCTGTTTGCTCTCCTGGAACCTCAAAAAAAGAAATCGAAGCTTTCACGGTTTGACTAAATTCTAGCTGTCAGCTTGAGTTCGGCTGCTGGTATCGTCAAAGATTCTCTAAATCAACGCAACCTTTCTGGAAAGGACCATTGAACGACCGGGTCCTCGCCCCATCCAGACCTGCTTGTTTCCTGAAATCATGGTCCAAACAGCTGCTTTTGTCCCGTCAGGACTCATTTACTCCGATCCAAACCGGCTGTTGCTTCCTCAGATGGTCTGCTTCATCTGGCAGGTGTGGTTGTCTCCACCTGAGAAGAGCTGCTCAAGATTTCAGAGCATTTTAGTGAAGGAATGAGCTTCATCAAGGAAAACGTCACCTTAAAGCTGGTTATGTCACGTAGGCAGTTTGATTTCCGGTAACTGGATCATAAATTGTCTTTTTTAAGATATTAATGGATATAAAACTTCTTCCAACTCTCTGTTACCGTCAGCACACACTTGGCTAGAAAGACCAATAAACATTTCAATAAACAATAAATTCAGATGACAATCACTTGAACAAATGGAAGAATATCAATACAGATCAGAAATCTGACTAATAGAACTGAACTTACAGCTTGAATTTGCATTTAGCCTGTTTTTTTCCTTTGACTTTAAACATTCTTGAGTTATTATCGTTCTTTCAAACACATTTCCATTGGCTTCAAAGCATTTCCACAATTGTTTTTGCATTAAAGTGACGTTTGTCTTGATTTAAATTCAACTCCAGAAGAGATTATAGCAAAAACCAACTTCATTTAAGTTGTGATACAGGAAAATGACAACTTTAAGGGGTTTTTAGTACGTTTACTTTAACTTTGAAAAGCAGGAAATGGGATTAGGAACTGATCTATCGATGCTTGTTAACAGAACTGGTCACTGAAGTTCGTGAAATATCCTCAAACGGCTAAAATGATTCCCTAAAAACTGAAGTTGCTGTGAGTTTTCATGAATGACTTTCAAACCGGAGGCTAGAGGCTCAAACAGAGAGCAGACTGACCATGGTAGGATAGTCCACAGGGAAGACACAGCACTGCTGCCACAGCCCACCACGACAACATGAAGTCCAATCTGACAACCAGAGCACAGGAACTTCAGCTATGCTTCCCACCGACCACCAAAAGCACGACAGCATGCAAAAAAACCCCACTGTTTTACCCAAAAACAAGGATTTATTAAATGACGTAATTATGACAGGAAAGAATCACGCAAACATGGCTGAAAGAAGCTGCTTCTGAATCAAAGCAGAGAAGACTTACAGTGACGAGTTCAGAGGAGGTGAGGAGAGAACGAGAAGATACTTAAATAACCACGGCTGCCTCCTCTTGGTTTACACGGAGCTCTAAAATCTCGCCACGCGTTGCCTTCAAGGTCAGCGAGTGATCTTCAACCTCACAGGCGCTGGTGGAACGCTCTGTGAAGCTTCAGCCGGACCCTTGGCAGGTGCTTCACCAATCCGTTTAGGTTCTGGTTCTGATCAGAAGACCTTTAGGTGGCGGTGGACCAGCAGCTGACATGGTGCTGAGCTGGCAGCAGGAGAACCTGACACCCGGGGCGCGTGGTGGTATTTATGGGGGGCCTTTACGTTCAGGAGCCTCTGGTGGGCTGATGTGCAGGCATGCGATGTACAGTATGGTAACCTGACCCCGAGCTGACACCCATCCACCTTCACGAGCAGAGTCCGAGGGGTCGAACAAACACCCCCCCGAGTGAAATTCGATTACAATAAATCCCCAGCGTCCGACCATGACGCCTCAGATATGCAGAGGTGGGCTCAGGTCCATAAAGACCCAAATAACTCAAGAAGACGGAGAACGGTCGCCTCTGACACGCCAGGGACATGTTTGGGTCCTGGATCCAAACCAGAGGGTTTCCTGGGACCGTCTGCTGCGTTTGGCAGGCTCCAAAAACGTACCCGAACACTTAGTGTCCGTCAGCTACCAAACTCTCCCCTTTTCTGTGAGGTCTGCCAGTTCCCTCAGTGATTTTAGGTCACTTTTGAAAACTCATCCTTCTACTCACTTTTTTAAAAACTTACTTTATGTTCAGCCCTTTGGTAGCTCCCGTTTTTATAAGTACTGTAAAGATAATACATTGATTGATTCAGACCCTCCTGATCAGCAATAGAAATGCTGCAAAAGACATTTTTAAACCTGAATATCTCAGAATCACTGCGTACTACTGAATGAACTCCATTTGGTATCCATGGAGGACATTTGGGGCTTTCCAAGAGGCAGGGCTCTGGGAAATGTGGTTTTTGGTGGATTTTTTTGCTTTTGGGATTTTTGTTGCAGCATTTTTTAAAAAAGTAATGTCGTTTTGGTCTTTTACCACCAGGGGGTGCTGCTATTTCACTTGATCTTGGGTTGTTTGAGAGTTGGGCCATGATGGAAGGTCTGCTATGGCCTTTTCTAGACCAAACATTTTTTTAATACATCTATTTTATTATACATTATAGGTGTTGCTATAAAGTTTTTTTTCTTTTCATACATTTTTTTTCTGCATTTGTCATGTTTCACTAATTTTTAATCTGTAAAATCCTCTACAAACTGGTTGGCACCATCTTCAACTTGAAATAAGGTTACTGACAGTTCTGATAGGTGGTGTCAGCTCATTTTATTTTGAAAAGCCAAATGATTTTTATTTTTTTTATTTCTAGACTGTAAATTATGGCTAGAATTGATAATAAATTAAATAAAATAATTTGGGTCGAGTTAAACTGATAGGTGAGCATTTAAAGGTTCAGACTTTCCTTCAGTTTGATAGTTTAATGAAAGATTCAACTCGGAGGGTCACAGGGTCAAATGTTTATTCAACACTCAGGCATAAACATCATATTTTAGTACAAAACAGCAGCTAAACATGGAGCCGTCTAAATCCTGATCCTGTCACCGCCAGAAGAGTTTTACTACTGTGGATTTTGTCTGAAGAACCCGATGGCTCTCTGGTTTTAGAGGAACCAGAGAGCCAGACGGATGAAGACCCGACTGCAGTTTCTAAAAAAAAATCATAAAAGGAAACACCAGAGAGCAGTCGTGGCGTCACGTTTCAAGACTAGAGACTAGAACGAGTCAAAACCAGAGATCCTTCTTCAGCTCACATGGCAGCCCCCACCCGCAGCAGCAACCGGAGTCCTGTCCGGCACGGGCGGGACTCCGAAGGACTAAACAGACTCATCCGAGTCGTGCTGCATTCAGGTCTGTGGGAATTTAGCCCCACTTGTATAATCGCTGGCCTGCAAGGACCACCGTCATGCTTTCTTTTCCAAACCCGTTCCAGTAGAGGAGCGTTGGAAAAATGAGCAGGACGGCAGGATCACACCATGCCCATTCCAAAGCGGACGAGGTCGCAGAATCATCACAGCATGCCGAGAGTTACGGCATCCAGTGCAGTCCAAACATCGGATGGTGAATTCCATCTGTACCACCGAATACTTGAAGTGTTTCCTCTTTTCCATGACACCTGAATGCAGCATCAAACACAACCTTTCTGTGTCTGTGTGTTGCGCCCCCGCGGTAACGCCCTTTCTCACTGCTGAACGGGTGACGGCGTGTAATCGGGGCGCCGAGTCTGGATGATTTTGGGCCGCGGTGGGCGGGACTTCTCATCCTGGTCGCTGTCGTCCGGCGTCGAGCTGTCGCCGTGCTTGTCGTCACACACGTGGACGACCACGCTCGGCGTGGTGGGCGTAGCTGTGTGCAGCTCATACTTTTCGCCTGGTGAGCAGAGAAAGGCCGTTACGTTTTATGAAGTGGACCAAACCAGTCCGGAGCTCAAGGCTCAAAGGGTTAAACTGAACATTTGGACCATTTTTGGACCCACTGCTATCAGATCGGAGACCTTTGGAAGCCTAATTTTTTTTTTTTTTTAATCGGTTGATCTAGAGGTTCTATCTATAAGAATAGACCAACCCTGTGGTCATGTGACCAGCTGGTGTCACAGCTTTAGAATTATTGCCATGTCAACATTGAAAAGCACATGAAACAATTCTTAAAATACACATCATATTTGAGCATTCTTGTAATAAATTTAATGGAAAAAAACGTTTTTTGGGAAATTGCTTAATTCCGCAACAATCCACCTTGTGGTGACTTAGTGAACCGATTGGCCTCCAGTTCCTTTGGTTAAAAAATAAAAGTCTCCAGGACACAGGCGTCAATCTGCAGTCCTTAAGGGCCACTTTAGTGCTCGTTTCTAATCTTGATCTTGTAGAATGTAGATTCTTCCTGGTAAAACGTGTTTAATTCCAGTTGTGTCTGGCAGGTGGAGCTGGGATTTAAAAGAAAAAAAACAAAAAAACGCAAGACACCACCACTTAAGGCTTGGAGTGACACCCCTGCTCCAAGAAGAAGGGAAAGTGTTGCCCCCAACATCAAGGGTTCAAACTATAGTTGAATTCCCATCTGATGTTACACACTTTGGTGTACGAAAATTGTTCTACACTCTGACCGTATAGAGGCACTACGGTCCCATCTGACGTCAGGAACCATTTGGTGGCTTAACCCTCCCAATCCAACTCATTATTTCAGACTATTCAAGCAGGAGGACATTGTGTTCCATTCTAGAGTCTCTAGTGTGATCCAATCATAGACTTGAACCATCGACTTCTAAATTTCAGGCTGGACGCTCCACCACTAGGCCACTGACCTGGTAATCTCAGATTGTTGTGGCTTTTAAACAAAACATTTAACCCACAATGTATAATTTAAATCTCTTAGGAGTATTTAACCCTTTAACATTGGAGACGTCACCGGTGACGGCAAAATAACACACGCACTTTGACTTACCGTACCTCTTCAACTGTTTACACAATTGATCTAATTCTGACGGATTCTGATGCAGAAAAAATTGCAATATGTAAAGTGTGGCTAACCTGCTAAAGCTGCTTTTCTTCGCTTCAGAATTAATTGGAATTACGTTATTGCGTAAATGGTTGAAAAGTTACAAAAATTCAAAGAAGGTCAACACTGGAGCTAAAGCTTTGGTCTCAACAGGTTCTTTTTTCCATTTATTGTTGGATTGTCAACCATTGACGAGTTGGCGTACTGGCCTTTTGTATGGCGTGTATGAAACAGTCAGGTCCAGATTGAATGGGTCGATGCAAGTGCTTGGGTGAGGCAGGTCAACCAGATGAATCTCCAAGCACCAAATTGGTACAGTTTGTCTAATGTGAAGAAATCTTGAATTTGTTTATCGGAAAAAGTAAAAATGCAATTAAGCTAATTCAAGAATCAAATCATCTGAAGTGCTGGTTTTTGGCAGGACAACAGCGTGATAACTACAAGAGGCATCTTGAAGAAACTGTGGACAGGAACATGTCCGTCTAAAAATACAGTGCGAACAAACAAATCCACCTCTGGACAGAAGTGACTAATATAAATGTGGGTCATCCTTTGTTGAAGCGTCTAAGAACAGGCCGTCTTTGTCACGCTAACGCTGCTTTGGTAGAGGAGGGAAAAGTTCTCACTTCGGCTCACGGCTGCAACCGACAAAGAACCAAAGGGGTTTTTTTTGTGGCTCAAGAGATTCAAGAAAAAACCTGAATCGGACCAAAAAGAATGTTCAATGTTCAAGCGAAGGAAGGCAGGTTTGTTCATTTTTCCATTGAATAAAACTTCAAAGGGGTTTTGTGGATGCCATGTTACAAAATCAGAGATAAACCAATAAACTGATTGATTGATTTAGAATATTTTCCAATAAAGTGGATTTTTTTTTCACGTCTATATTTTAGAATTCAGTGAGTCGTGAACACTGAAATTGTGTTTTTTTACAATCAAATTTGATCAATTCAGACCACAAAACTAATTTAAAATCGGAATATTGAAGTATTTGATCTAATGATCGAGGCCCCTGAAGATCTCTGATTTTCTCAAATTGACTTATCGTCTATCTAGTAAGGTTAAAGTTGAGGAGCGATGATTGTGGACGTTAAAGCCATCGGGCGCTGACTTCTTTACATGGGACAACAGCTCACCGCTGGTGTTTCTCACCTGCTCCCAGCTTGGAGATGGCACACAGCAAGTCGTAGTTGATGACAGGCATGGCGTCTTCAGACTGCTGCCACCCCACCGGAGGGGAAGCGGGAGGGGAGATCAAGAATTGCTTCTCTGGTTTTGGGGGTTCGAGACGAGGACTGCCGATGTGGACCGACTGCAGGACAGAACACGGCAGCTTTAAGACGTGAGCGCCGCAGATCGTCGGATGAAAGAAAAGACACCAGGCTAAGAAGCTGTGGCGTCTCGAAACTTACCTGAGCGAAGTACAGCCTCATCTCCCTGCCGCGGAAGTCCGTCTTGTGCAGTCTGAGCCGGGCCTCTGCTGCAGCCAGAGAGTCGCTGAAGCTGATCCTGACCCGCCGGAAGGACCTGAAGTATTGGAACTGGACCTCCGGGTCAAAGGAGCGAAATAGCGATTCAAAACTAGCCTGGTAGGAGATAAGGAGAAGAGAGGGTTACCTAACTAACCAATGATACTGTTGTCTTACAAATGATAGAAACGTCAATAGTCTTTGAGCCCTTGGACAACACAGCACTTTTTATTAGTACAGTCGATACATTTCTAAAATTGGTCCTGGAATTCTCAGGGAATCATCTGCAGGGAAGCATGATCCTTTCACAACTTCTAGTTTAAGTTTTCATCTGGAAGGAACATCTTCAGGTAACGTCTAATGTATCTCAGTAGGACAATGAAATCTACAGACTGTCGCCATTAACACAGCATGGCTTGAGCCTCCTTATCTGACCTGCTTGCAATCCAGATCTTTCACCAGTAGAGAACATTTAGAGCACTAAAGACAAAGGTCAGACCCAAGACCAAAACTTCAGCCACTTGAAACCTACAGCTGACAGGACAAATCTAGATCCCTGCTGAAGTGCCGTGTGAAGGAGGATGCAATAAATTTGTGTTGATGTGAGGGAATTTTATGTACTTAATGGTCTGACAAGAATCCTATAACTAATAGCAAATTAACACGATTACAATACAATTGAAAAACTCATTTTGCATCATAGGTTACTTATTGTATTCTGTGGACCACAAAATACGGTACAAAACCTCAAAAATCCTTTAATTTTCTCAAAAATTAACAGTACAACTAATGCATGAAATTCTGGTTGTGCTAACCGACCTTGAACCGATCTTCTTTGGCAGACGGTGCTCAAAAATATGACCAAATATTTTAGTACGGCCTTGGCAGGAACTATGAAGCTGCAACGCTTGATGAATTGGATCATTATGGGTAATGTAGTCAGGAGGCACAGAGTGATATGTCATGTGCTTCAACTTAATGAACTGAAAAAGTGAGTTTTG
The DNA here is from genome assembly GCA_036245035.1 of Adrianichthys oophorus. Lineage (NCBI taxonomy): Eukaryota > Metazoa > Chordata > Actinopteri > Beloniformes > Adrianichthyidae > Adrianichthys > Adrianichthys oophorus. The sequence goes on from BSAI01000100.1 coordinate 409,470, forward strand.
TATTTTACATGTAACAACTGAGCAATGTTGAGCGTTATTGTCAATAAAGCTTGACTAATCTGTCCTGTCGCTCTTTCTGCAACGGCTGCTTACCGCAGAGAAAAGAAAACTTTCCGTTCCAGCCCTCTGACCAATGGCCTACCCCTTGGCCCCTATATGCATTCTGGGTAGTGTAGTCATTACACATACTTGGTACCTGAATGCAAAAGCTATTATTTGGATCCGGTTTACAAGAACCTGAAGACACCTGATTGGGCGCATTTCCACTGCTGCCACCCAACAGCAGTGGAAAAGCTGGGTTCTCCCCGGTCAGTCGGTTACCACTCTCCAGTGTTACCGCGGTTAAGCTGTAAAGTGCAGACGACAGCCGCTCAGCACATCAAAATACAGAACTGAGCTCCTCCTTCCCTGCAGAGCAGGTTTCTCAGACCCCGTGTTCTACCAGGAGGATATAGAACCAGTGTGACGTTCTTCATGCATGCGTGCTAAACCCAGCCACCTGCGTGGAGCTGCAACTCACCCGCGCCTCATGACAGAGGTAGACTTCCTGGTTGGTTACCGAGGCAACCAGACAGAAGCGGTTGCACTTGGTGGTTTTAATATGCATCACTGGCAGGCCTGGAAAGCGAAACCTCTTCCACCCGAAAACTGAGGCAATGGTACAGTGTGACGCACACTTCCCTGGCGAGGAAAAACAGGGCGCGGGCCGCGCTAACGAAGAGGAAGAAGAAGGGGGGAACCGGGGGGGTCGGAGATGTGTTGCCTTCCCCAGGGTGACGGAGATCCAGGAGCACCAGCTGTTTTCCTGCTTTTTGAGGAAGACGGGAAACAAGGACCTCTGAGAACTTCCCCTCCGACTGACCCACGTCAAGGTTAGCTTGCTGTGCCGAGCTGCCCCCCCCTGCTGCTCTTGCTCCTAACAGGCTCTGCTGCAGAGCAGGAATGTTCCAGAGATGTGGGAGTGGACTGCTCCAACGTCACTCAGCCTTCTGCAGGCTCTGCTGATCCACAGGCACTTAAATGAGGCCCCTGCCTGCCCATGACGCATTCTCAGACGCCGGCCAATCAGCTGCGAGTGTGGGAGGAGCCATCCTCCCTCCCCCATCACTCTGTCTCTACAACATTTGATCATACAGAAACTGGAAACAGTGACATCACCGCTGACACATTCATCAGCGCTCTGCTGAGCTGGGAATCAAACCACTGAGTGGAAAAACTGAGACCTTTGATCAGAAAAACACACAGCAGGTTCCAGTCACATGACTGCGAGGTCAGACGGGTCAGAACCAGAGAGACAAAGGTAAAAACAGGAGGGGGGGGCAGGAGGAACACAGGATAAAGGAAAACGGAGGGAGGGGCTCATGGAAACTATGCAGTCTGACAACTTTGATGAAGTTCAAGAAGATGGAAAAAAAACGCAGATAAGAATGAAAAGAACGCAGTTAGATAAGGCGAGTTATTTTGGAAGAGGATTACAGGTTAATTAGGTTATGTTGCCACCAACCCCCACCCACATCAACACATAACTACCACAACAGTTACCCAGACGAGGCCAGTCTAAACAGGTCATCTTCAAACGTTTGAACCACCCGCTCAAACATGCTGATCGAGAACAAACTCTGGACTTAGAAATCTCTAAAGCCGTAGGATAGAACATAACAGAACAATATGTGCTCCAGGGAGAACCACAGGTCTCCTAAACCTGACCTGTAAAGAAACTACAAAGCAAACAAAAAGCTGTAGCTCAGCAGAAAACTCCACAACCTCCCCTAAACTGAGAACATGGTTGAAAGGCCACTAAAGAACAGGGGAATTGTGCCTTTTGGTTGCTTAGAACCCAGATTTCCTGCTATTTAAATTCAAGTCTGGATTTAAAGCAGTGTTCCATTGTTATGAAGAATTTGCATCCGAAAAGTCAACAGGAGTTCTGGAGCTACGTTCACAACAACCACCCGTTCAACCGACCACTTTCAATGAAAAGTCTATGTAAACCCGCGCTTTGGACATCCACTTTCAGTAATCTTGCACTCACGCGTTGCTATGCAAGTTTTTAAGTCAGTTTTCAAGCGTAGCCATTGAAAGCCCCTTGAAAGTGACAACGGTTGAACTTTGACCAATCAGGGCCTCTGATTTGGTAGTGATGTATGGGTAGAATCATTTTCAAATGTCAACTGTTTGAAAATGGATCATGAAGGAGAAATTGCGGTTTGTGCCCGGGCGGAATTCCATGACACCAAGTCTTTCATTTATCGGAATAGAGCTGTGAAAGAAAAAACTCTGGAGCTAGAGTCACAACATGTGAACCTCTGACATTTCTCACTAAGCCTTTGCCAACTATAGGTACATGCGCTAGTATCAGGTAGCGACAGTCCAGCGTGAACACCATACGCTATAAGCACGTTCAGGAATCTGCGCGTTAAATGTGCTACACATGGCCGGTGTGTACAAAGCATAAAGGATTCTTTCAGGACGACACAATCTTTTTTTTACGTAAAGGAAGCCGCGTACATATTTATGGACTCGTCCCAGAACGTTCTGGGCAGAAACAGCAGGCAGCAGCGATGGCTATGGGTATGGCGAACTCAGCCCAGATGGGCGCTGTGTTCCAGCCAAGCAGGAAGACTAAAGATCAGGTTTACAAAGCCTTTATGAGACAGATGGAAGGACTGCTCTGAGACTCACCAGGATTTGACTACATGATATTCCACAGTATGTCTGAACAAGTGGGTTGATACAGGATACAGCAATATTTGTTCTAAAAGAAAAAGAACGATCAGGCGTAGAGGAAGAAGAGATGTTCTAAACATAGAAGCAAAAATCAAAGCCGTGGTTTTGGTTTCTAAGTGGATGTGTCTGTATATTTATAATAATCTGAAATACAAGAAATATATATAAAATATAAAAATGATATATATATATATTTATATATAAATTAAATTATATATAATAACATCTTTTAAATGGAGATATAACATTTTTAAGAGAATTAAATCAGGGTTATTGAAACGTGATTATTAAAATATGATTTAATAATTCTTCACGATTTAAAACAAAATACTGAATGGTTTTGTGCATATCCTCCTTAAACAGTAGCGTTGTAATGAGTATCCGAATACTTGGATACTAGGGATCTGTTCCTGAGAATTCAAGTAAAAATATTCGCCATGTCCGATTCACAATATTCATACTTATAGTAGAGTATGGCAAAAAATACTCTTAAGACAACGTAATTATTGCTTTAAAATTATAGATGTTGTATTTTAAGTCTATGAAGTAAATTAAATGTATGTTGTCACTAAAAGTAAATAAATCTTCGAAGTAAAGCCATCAATCGCTTTTTGTAGATGACAAAAACATTTAACTGAAGTTCAATGTAATAAAATTAGTCCTAAAACGTATTTAGTTTTAAATATAGCCAACAATTTGAGAAACAGAATATAATGAAATCAAGAATATGACATAAATCCTTTCGATCAATTACGTGACATAGCATTTGCTTTAGAGCATAGTGGAGAAGCTGTGTCTTCTTGCCATTTATCGACTGGATCTGTTGTCAACTAAACTTTAAGAATTTGTTGTTAAATGATACAAAGAAACAGCAAAAGTTTATGTTTTGTTTACTGCTGAAGTAAACCAGGACGCGGACAGGGAAACTTTTGGGTGTGACATTGTTTAAAGTAATACGTCTCAATTCTCCGTTTCAAATCTTTGTGTTTTTATTTATTTTGTTGATTCTGATCTGTTCTAAATAAAAGGTATACATTTATTTTAATTTTCATACATCCAGTAAAAAGACAAACATGAAGCAACCATTCAGACATAATACGTGTAACAAATGTGGTGTCATCTTTTTAAAATTGTATTTATTTAGCCTTTATTTAACCACATAAGCTATTAAGAACATGTTCTTATTTACAATAACGACCTGGGAAATCTGCCCATCTGCAAAGTGCTGATCTTGCTTCATGAATAGAAAATCTATAGGGTTTTTAAAATAAAACCCCATTTGCGGAAACTGAACGCTACTCGTTGGAAACTGAGTCCTGCCGACTCATGCAGAATGGACGGGGTCATTGCAGGACTCCAGATGAAGCTCTGAATCATCTACTTTACTTCCCTGGCTGTATTTGCTTCCCTCAGAGTTGCCTTCACAACATCACGACGTCACAGTAAACTTTCTGTTCCGTTTCCCCGCCACGTTCTCCGTCAGTGTGTGTTTGCGTGCCGTCATGTTGTCCCGGCGGGTTGTTGATAATGAACACAACTCCAAGACATTTTTTTCCATCCACGTTTTTACGCCTTCCACCCGTCTTTCCATTCTCTCAGCACTGATACCCGCACAAACACAGGGACATGTGAGCCAGCAGTTCCCACTCTAGGTGAAGCGACACACCTCCTCGAACGACGCGTTCAGGAACCGTCTGCTGGAGTCTGTCCAGATATCTGACCAAAAACAACCTAACTGGCTCTGAGAGAGCAACCAAACACGCAACAGGCTGTGGGACTGTTCCTTAAAGTCTATAGGAAACTGTTTTCAATAAGCCACAAAAAAGAATGAAAAAGACACAAATGTTGAATAATCTAATAGATTATTTTCAAAATAAAGCACCACATGAAAGACAAAACAAGAAAGATTGCTGAGTGAAATCATGGACAGAATCCACTATTATGGTTCACTTTCCGACGAGGAAATGGAAAAACAAATCCTAAATGTGTCGCAAAATATATTGTTTCAATGCATTTTTGAAGTTGGAAATTCAGTTGGAAATTTGTGAATTCCAACCTACTAAACGTGCTCATTTGATAGTTAAAAAATATAAGCTAATATCATATTATACTGTTGTTTCTTTGACAACTTGAAATAAAACATGGTCAAATCTACAATTTAACTAGTAAAAACTGACACTTTCAATGCAAAATATTTAATTTATAAATATGCAGAATTCTTTAGTTTGAACCAACCGAGGGTTTAACATTAAGACAGAAGAAGATTGTTCACTCTTTGACTTCTCCTGTCGTTACTTTCTCAACAGAAATGCTGCGTCTGGAAGTTGTCATCGCTCTGTGTAAACTCGTAAAAGTGCCTGATGGTTTTATCTAAACATCTCCAAGATGAATCTTCATTCTTTGCTATTCGGCTTTATCCCGGACAAGGCCCCTGCCCTCTCACAGAACGATGAGAAATATTTGTTTTTTTTATTTTCCAGCGACGCAGACTCCATGGAATTCCAATGACACTGTTATTCCACTGGGAAAATATAACCCGGCACCTCTGGATCATCGTGTTGGCTTTACATGAACTACTTACTAAGGTGGTTTAAATTATTTGACAGATTCCAGTTTTTTCATGTTCATTAGTTCTTTTTTACACAAACTAAAATCTGTTGTGGTGTTCCACAGGGCTCAGTGCTTGGTCTATCAACATTCAGTCCTCACCTGCTTCCTTCAGGTGTTACAAGACTACACTGGTGAGTCCATGACAACAGCAGGATGTGCCGTTAGGTTAGTCACTAAAGCTCCTGAAGATGCAGGTGCAAATGCCTGGATAGAAGTTGTTTTTCCTTGATTGAAGTGGCGACTCATTCCAGAGGGCGGTGGGCTTTTCTCTGGATTAGCATGTTTTCTGTAGATGTTTCTGAAGTGCTTTCACTTGAGCGTGAAGCTGTTAAAACTTCTAAAACGCTAACACTAGAGGATAAATAGATAATGCTAGTCCTGAAGATCCACCACCCTGCCTGTTCTCCAGCTCTCTTTCTGCATCAGGGTCAGGTGAGTTCAGTCAACCAGAATGTGTGAACCTGAGTTAGCTAATCAGCAGCACAAAGTGCAAGCTGGTAGATTGGACAGCATTGAGTATCCAAATACTCAGATATTTGCAACAGTTTCAGAAAACACACGTACGAATTTTTGTCCAAGAATGCTGATCTTTTAAAATATAGTAGAGTTTAGTAAAATACACCTCAGTGTGATCATCAGTAAGATGCAGAAGAATGTTGGGTGTTGCATGTAAACTAAACGTACGCGATACTGTCAAAGGCAGTAAATAAACCTTCAAAGTAACGTGTCTGTGAAAGTTCTCATTTTTAAAGTAAAAGGATCCGTGTTTTTTGTGGATGAAAAAAAAATTGGACTGAAGTTAAAGTTTACTGGAGTAATTTAAATGTAGCCGACATATGTGACTTTCTGCTAGCATGGCGGAGAAGCCGCACTGGAACATGTATGTATATTCCTACTAAAAAATGAAAACAGAATCACTGCTGTCAGTTCAGATGAAAGGACCGCGAGCGTTTCCTAGATGTTCCATTTTCATTGAGGTTTTGCTTCATTAACTGTCTTCTTGTTATTGATCTACTGGAACTGTAGTCACCTAAAACTGCTAAAGACGAAGCTAAACGACAGTGCTATCTGTTTACTGGACACATAATTGGAGTCACTAATCTATAAGGAATATTTAAAATCTTGAAACATATCAGTCTAATTATCAGTTTATCAGCAACATGACTTGATGTCTAATGGTTGCTATAGCGATCCTCTCACAACAGAATCGTCAGTCCCATAATGCATCAGCTGATGTAAACTCCTCACTTAAATAGTGAACAAGCAAAAAATATTAAAAAATAGGTGTAGTTTTTGTTCACTGAGTTTTCTCAATGCTGTAACAACATCATCCGTCAGCTGTTCTACAGCCCTGAACGCACGACCGGTTCCCTCTACCCGATCCATCCGTTTGTCAACACCTAAAACACGCGGCGTCCTCGAGTCACTCCGCTTTTTCCATTAAATGACAAGCCCCTTCAGTGAGTGCAGCTCTGCAGACCTGCACCCATCACTAAAAACCACAAAAACTTCAATGAAAACTGAGTGTCTCGCTTGTTTTCCAGAATAAAAGACCAGGGACAAGCAGAAAGTTGTGTTTCTGAACCACATGGAGGCTGATCGGCAGCTTATTAAGACAATTGAGATTTATGCAATTTTCACATCTGAAACATAATGGTAGTAATAAAGTTACCATAAAAAAGCTGCATCATGACGGCTGTACCAAACATTAGCCTAATACCTAAAAAAAAGATGTGATTTTATTTTGAAAATAAGATAAAATGATAAATACAGGAAAAGTGACTGAAAGCTTTGAAGATTTGGCTGTAGCAAAGCTAACCTATTCAATAATTCATCTCCTTATTCCAATTTTATTTTTACCATAAGTCATTTTTGAAGACCAAAGACTAGGTTTAAGATGAAGGTTGAAGGTTTCAAGAAGCTAAAATAGATTTTGAGCAAAATAAGACATTTATGGATAAATAAAGTGTTAGTTTTGCCTTTGGAATTACATTTATTTTGAAAATCAGGCTTTTTTTCTCATGCTTTGAAACATGGAAATGAATGGAAGCACATTTGGAAAAACAAATGCTGAAAAACAGAGGTGGGGGTGGGATTACATAACATCTGAATACGTTCTTTTCTGTGTTTCTGTTGTTAAACATCATGGATAAAAGAAGGCGGAGATGGAAAGATCTGCACATTGGAGAACTCCACCTTTCTACAGTTACATAAAGGTGGAGTCAGAACGTCACTCTATCAGAGTCACGATGAACATGTAAACACCGGAAAAGACAAAATACACGACAAAAACAAATGTGTTCAGTCGGAAATAGTCTGAGATCTGCTTAGTTTTGGTTTTTTACATCGTACCATGAAGCAGGAATTTCCAGCAGAAAAAAAAGGTTTGACCCACTTTGATCTTTAAGAAAAATTTGTCATGTTGCGACCGCAAAGAATGCTGGGAAAGAGGGGTTGCAATGATGTCACCAGCAACCATCCACCCACCATGCTGGAGGGCCATGGCGGTGTCACTGCCCCATTTGTAACAGCTTCCAGATCGCACCCTGCATGCGCAAATCTTACGTCTTTTACACAGTTTGAATTAGATTTAGTCCCGCAATTTGTGCGTTTTCTAAGTTTGTTGTTTTAAGATCTAAAAGCTTCATTTTAATTCATTATTATTATTGATTAGTGCCGTAATCCTGCTGCCAAACAAAACAGAAGAAGAAGAAAATATTTACACACATGCTGAATGAATCGGGTAGACCCAGCCAGTAAGGATGTGCAGTCCTGATTCGTAACTGTTCTTTTTTGGTGTGTTTTTTTCCAGTATTAAGATGATATTAAAACTTTTTTAGATATATATATATTGTACACATTTTAAGAGGGTATTATTGTTATTAACATATCGAGAGATACTCTGACAGGTAAATGTCGTAAAATGCATCAGCGGAAGTAGAATCACTTCGGTCATGCGGGGACCGATCAGGTAGTGACAAAATGAAGAGCAAACGAACATAAAATTGGGGAATATCAACGGCAGTTACGGCCTGAAGATCTTGTAAGCTATCGACCACAATGGTGACATAGTCGGGATTCTTATGGTCAAGTCAAGGTGGCACAGCCTGCCTTGCCAGAAACATCGTACCTTGACTTGATGGATTATCTGCTTCTGTAACTAAACCTGGTTTACAGAAAGTAGGAGATGTGCGTCTACAAGGCACCACAGGCGAGTTATCAATTCAGGTACTAGATCACTAAGTAGTGAAGGAATTCGGACGCAGCCAGTGTTTTAGTGGTTAGGGAACAGTGAGAGAATTCGGACGCAGCCTGCTGAAGGAGGAAGCCGTTTCAAGATGGCTCCATCTAGCGGTGACCGCGCTAAACTGAACCTCCCGGCTTTCTCCCGGTCAGGCCGGCCCGGGAACGGTCAGAACCGCCTCATAGTCCCGTCTCGCCGCGCTCACCTTCAGGCCCCCTTCGGAGAACAGGTCCTGCGGAACTTTGCAGGCGATCAGGGCGTCCGGCAGGTCGGTGAAGCGGACGTCCACCGCGGCCTCCTTCTCTCCCGCCTCCGCCTGCTGCATTCCGGCGCTCTGGCACTGAAAACACGGAGGACCGCAAGGGTCAAGACGCGCGCGCCCAAAGAACCGCTTCGCGCGGGTCCAGGACTCACCCGCAAGGCGCGGGAGGATCCGGACCGAGCCTGACCGAACCTACGCAACGAAGTCCGGCGAGAACAGAACCAGCCCCTCCTCTTACGTCTGTGTTTGAGCGCGTGCAGCTGCCTGGAGGTCAGCTAGGATTGCTGCAAGCTAACTAGTCTGTGAGGGATTAACAACACCAGCGTTAACCCGCTTTAATCCACCATGGAGGACTCCGGCTTTAAACTTCCGGTTCTTCTCCTTCTGATCAGTATAAATGACAGCTGGAAAACGGGGGGCGGATCTCTATCGCCACCTTTTGGTCAGCAGGATAATTAAAGCATCGTGTTTTAGCAGATAAACCAATGAATGGGGAAAAAAATATTTATTATTAACTTTTTTTTTAGTTTAGCATTTTAAAATATTTTTCTAACTTATATATAACGTGTGTGCAAATTAAAATCTATTTAATTATATTCAAACATATGTAAATGTATATAGATTTATGTAAAAAGCTGTGGCGGATTCTAAAAGCAGTTCTTGTCGATGCACAAACCTACTCAACGTGAACTTTTTATTTCCAAACATATTTTTTTACTTAACAGTTTATATATCCAGGTTAGCATTTTCTCTGTGCCACTTTTTACGGTGTTCAACGGGCATTATTGGAAAACATGGTTGCTGGTGCCCCTCAACTAACCACTGGAAATCCCAAAATCTAAAATATGTAATCAAAACAATAGATTTCAAGGGAAAAAATGGGCCTAAAATACTTATTTCAAACTCAAGACTTAAATCTGCCACTTCTTAAACTTTAAAGTTTATCAACTAAACACCTAAAATTTAGCAATTAGTCACAAGCCGTTTATACTTAAAATAAATCTGTTATATCAGGAAAACTTGAAGTAAATTTGATCAAATCTGAATTACATTTGTATCCCTACTAGATGCTGATGTGTCTCACCCATCAGGGGTTAAATCAGTCTTTTGTTTCTTCCTATATCGAAGTTTGTCCTGCTAAAACACATTCTGTTAATGTTTACGTCAGAGTATCCAGTGAAGGGAAAATCCTGTTATTTTTAAGCACATTAGAGCAGTGTTTGAGTTATGATTTTCGTTTTTTAAGTTCTTTGACTTTTGACCATTGATTATAAATGAAAACCGGACTGAGTGAGTGTGATGTCATCCATAGAAAATGGTTTTCTTCCTGCTCCAACCAAATGAACTCAATTCAGTTGCCATTTCTTTACAATATGGACACCTCCACGTTGGAGCCTGACATCATCAGGAAGCAGTGATTGGTCTGAATCGGTTTAAGTCAATGTTTTTATGGCAACTCCCACCACCCTGTAGTGAGATTGTTGGAAGTCCACACCCCTACCACTTAAAAGTGGGCTACACAAAAATCTGTCAATAAAACAGTTCGATCCTTGGACGTGAGGCTACACGCTTCTATGAAAAAACAGTTAGCATTAACAGGAACATGTCAAATTAAAGACACGAGCTGCATTGTACGGTAGGTGCTACCCATCCTAACCACCCCCTTTACCCATGAGTGACTGCTTCAGACCATTCTCTTTCCCCGTTTGCATCTGCCATCCTGGGCAGAGCTGCATGTGACAACATGATGAAAAAACACCTTTTTCAAAATGGAGGCATTTCTTTTGGTTTTATCTCCATAGGAACCATTTCTTCTTTTTGTCAGCCTTGAAGTAACAAACATGTTTATGATAACTTTTAGAAGAATCGGCATTTCTTTGACAAAAGAGGTTTTTCGTTAACCACGCCCACGTTCCTGATATAGTCATATTGTATTTTATATATTTTCATTCAGCTTGAACCAGGGGTTCATGTACTACATTTTAAAATATTCCAACAAAAATGCCAATGAAAAATGTGTGAGATCAAATCTAGTGAAAGTCAAAGAGAAAAAAGGCTCGCTGTATGAAGCATCAAGAGAACTACTCCTTCCTGGTCATTACACCCTGAAACTTGCACAGAACTACACCCTGAAACTTGCACAGAACTACACCCTGAAACATGCACAGAAACACACCCTGAAACATGCA